>CM062199.1:917500-1067500 GCA_031216445.1 Lateolabrax maculatus
TTTGGGGTCGAGTCGTTTTGTTGAATTGTATCATATATACCAAAGTAAATTATAAGTAAGAAATGAAGGTAAATCAAAAGTTGAATATAATTGTTGCAGTGAAGTTGGACGTCAGAGTCCATCAGGCTCATCACAGTGTTTCTGTGTGCAGCCGCTGCTGTTATAGGAGTCTAATTAAAGCAGAACTAGGTCTGTTTCTGCTGCCGGGGCCCCTGGGAGCCGGCCTGCAGACACAGAGCTCGATTTAGATCCAATGTCCTGAAAGACTGAAGCTGTTCATCTGTCGGTCTGACTTCCTGTCTGAGGCTCTCGGCTCAGAGCTCATTGGTTCCTCCAGAAGACGTAACTCTGTGAACTCCTCACAAATATACAGCTTCATGCTTCAACCAGCTGCTCGCTGCAGTTTTTATCAAACTAACAGGAGGAAATAGTGCATCTGTTGGGGACTATTTTCAGCGGCGGATGAATCCACGTGCGGTGCTGTAGTGAGTGTTTGGGGCAGCAGGACGGTGTGTGTGTGTGTGTGTGTGTGTGTGTGTGTGTGAATAAAGTACAGTGTGTGTTCATGGTGATGGAGGAACATGTGACCCAGAGTAACAGAGAGGCTCATTCATGAGCTTTAATAGAAGAAGAAGAAACATCAGCTGTGATTAAACATTCACTGCTGGTCTGCCTGAGATTTGCAGAGAAGAAGAAAAATGTGAAATATAACCAGACGTGCTAATATATCATGTTTACATACTAACAAACAACTCTGTAGTTTTCTGGTGTGTGATGAACATTACAGCCTCATGGGGGCGCTGGAGACGCTTAGAAAACAACCAGTGGTGGAAAGAGTACATTTACTCAGGTACTGCACGGAGGTACAAATTTGAGGTACTTGTACTTTACTTGAGTATTTCAGAGTAAATCTGGTCCTTTCTCCTCCTCATCTGTCTGACAGCTTCAGGTCCTTTACAGTTTGTCCAGTGAAAACCTCGTAACTCCACATGTTGATGGTGATGAAGTGAAGGATGAAGAGTTCCTTTATTCTCCTCCTGAAGCTCAATAAACTGTTTCAAACCCTCCTGGATGTGTTTTCTTCTTCTGTGTGTGTTTCTGCTTCAGCTGGTGACGTGTCATCACTGTCCCGTCGTCTCGTCCCGTCGTGGTTTGGTCTACAGGGACTCTCTGTCGGCTCTCTCCAGGAACCTGAGGGCCCCGGGGGGCCCCCATCGACCCCCCGCCGCCGGGCTGCAGGGCCTCGGCCTCCACAACAAACACCACTGCAGACTCACCAGGTAACACACACTGGAAAATATACATACACACCAGTAATTATCATGAAGTACAATCAAATACTCAACTCTTTTACTGTTGATATGTGAAGTACATCTAGCTGGTTGTTGATCATTATTAGTGCAGAACTTGCAATTGAGTATTTGTATTTGGTGGTAAGTAAAGGATCTGAATACTTTCTCCAGTGCTGCAGCAGTACTAGTAGCAGTAGCATTAGTAGTACTAGTATTTGCCTGACCAAAAGTTGTAGCAGTGGCAGTTTTAGTAGTAGAAGTAATAGCAGTAGTGCAGTATCAATAGTAGTAGCAGGAGAACGAGTAACTGTAGCAGTAGTACTGGTAATTGTAGTAGCAGCAGCAGTACTGGTAGTCGTTGTAGTAGAAGAAATACCAATACTAGTATCAGAAGTAGTTAACATTCGAAGTAGTAGCAGCAACACAAGTAGTAGCACCAAAATAATGATAGTGCTAGAAATAGTAATAGTCGCAGTATTAGTACACGGTTGTCAGGGTTGTTTCTCAGCAGCATCTCACTTCCTGTCCTGAAGGTTAACCTCTTCATCACTGGCGCTCTCTCTCCCCTCACAGACCTGAGCTCCCAGAATCCATTGCTCTGGCTGGCTCCAAGCCGCCCCGCAGCATGAAGCACCTGGTCCTGGCTCACCTGAGGAAGCTGCTGACGCTGAGCCCCGCCCAGCAGAGAGGCCTCCACCTGCCGGTCTGACCCCCGCCCCGCTGCAGGCGATGATGATGATGATGATGGTGATGATGATGAGGCTCAGAGAGACGGGAGGAAGGTTTCCTGTCTGCAGGCCGAGGAGCTCAGACTGAAGGTGGACTTCAGGGTAATAACGGGGAATATTTACCTGAACCTGAACGCCTGGACGCCGTCTGAGAGCCAGACCTCACCAGCCAACAGCTGGCTGGACCTCAGGACTGTTCAGGAAACATTCAGAGTGTAGAAATACTCTGCTACAAGTGAAAATACAGTTTTAGTATCATCAGCTGAATGTACTTAGAGTATCAACAGTTAAAGTATTGGTTACTGGATTATTAGTAATGCTGCATTAACATGTTAACTACTTTAATGTGATAGCTGGCTGAAGCATTTTAAATACTTAGTACACTTCTGTGTATTTATATCTATAACAATATATAATATTTTATTATTTAAATATTTAAAAGCAACTAAAGTATTTGCCTCCGAGATGTAAGCAGAAGCATAAAATAAAAATAGGCAAGTAGAAGAAGTACAAGAACTTGAGTAAATGTACTTAGTTACTTTCCACCGCTGCAGCAGGCTCAACATCTGGAGGAAAGACTGAAAGAGCAGCACATTAACAAACACGGTGTCACGATCACATGTTACACAATGTGTCAGTGTCCATATACTTTTGGCCATGTTGTGCATCACAGAAGTTCAGAAACGTGACAACTGACTCAGGATTTATTAATGTTATTGAACACATTTTTAATAATTTTTTAGGTTTTTAAGTCTATGTAAGTTAGTTAATACTCTTTATAATACTTATAAATACTGCAGTTTATGCTGTTTATAATACTTATTAATACTGCAGGTAATATATATCTGATTTCGCCACCGCAGGTCGCCATTATTTTAGATCTTTTACACTTTTGATCAGAATCTGAAAGTCAGTTTTCACATTCAAGGAGTTTGTCATAAATATAAAATAGAAATTTACAATAATAAATACATGAAACAACTGTTTCATTTTAAAATGAAAACAGCTGCAGAGTTTTAGAAGATGATGAAAAACTACATGTTTAATTTTTTTAATATTAACATTATTTAAGTTAATATATTGAAGCATCAGATCATTTAAAACAAATATTAGATGGTTTTGGCTTAAACATTATTAGAATTATTAACATTTTTAGTATTAACAGTATTGATAATTGGAACATGCTCTGCAACTCTGAGTATACTGTGTATAAATATATACATATTAAACATTTTCTAGACTGATCGCAGTATTTTTAGACTCAAAATAGTTCAAGTACGTAACTCCCCCTAAAACCACCAACAAGAAACACGGTGTTGATTATGTAGCTTTAGGTGTTGGCAGGTGGAAGTTTGGACGGAGCCGGCTAACTGTTCCCACTGCTTCCAGTCTTTATGCTAAGCTAAGCTAACAACCTCCAGACTCCCGCTCTGTTCCCGGTTAAAAGTAAAAGGAAGTTCAGTAGATAAACAGAAGAGGAACCGACAACCTGCCAGTCAGCAGGTGTTCATGTTATTTTAATAAGGATATTTAGGTTTACCTGAATTTATTATTTATTATTTATGTTGACCTGAAGTCCGTTTAATATGTGAAATAAATAAAAACTGTTAAACTGTTGTTCTTGGATGTTTCTTGATCAGCAACAATATATCTCGACGTGATTTAATGACAAAGCATTGTTGGAGTCTGTAGCTGTTAAGTTATACATTAATAACACATTCACATTGTATTGACTCTGTATTATATATCTGTTTTCATAACATACGGTTTTTGCAGCTGAACCAACACCACTGAAAGGAAGTGATACGTGTGCATCAACAAGTGTCGATCAAACTGATTTAATTTGTGATTTATGTTTTTCAAAGGTTTAACACTTTGTCCTGTAAAGTTTATTTATCTCCTAAATGAAAGAAGAACAGCTGTTTTCAGCTTTGTGACGATCCAACAGGTTTTTTAATAGTTTATTTAGTAACTAAATGTACAAAGTAGCTTAAAAATTCAAACTGAGGAGATTCTTTTCCTGATTTTTCACATTTTATTTATTGATTTATTGGTCATATTGACAAAAGAAGAAAAGAAGTTCAACATTTAGGAAACTCACTTCTTCCCTCTCTTGCTGAGACTGACATGTTCAGGTGATGCCGCTTCATGTTTGTACAGTGGATGTGAAGTTACAGCAGTTAGCTTAGCTTAGCATAAAGACTGGGGTGTTGTTTCTATAAGTGGACTTACATGTTTTCTTGGCTGTATTTCTGTCACTATTTTCCTGTTCTGGTGGAAACGCAGAGAACGCAGATCCTGACTTTTCATCATTTAGAAACATGCAGCTGCAGTTTTCTCTTCATATTCTGAGATATTCTGTGTTCACGTCAGCAGAATGTATCAGCGCCTGACTCTGAGACCTCTGTGTCATCTTAATGCAGATCTTAATGCAGATGCTGTGAACTGAACAATAGAGTGGTGGCGTAAGGAAACATGCAGCGGGTCAAAGGTCGTCTGAAATATTAATCAGAAAGCCACGCGGGGCCTCGTCTCCTGCCGACAGCTTTAATCTGCTCAGTTAATGAAAACCGGAGAGGGCGAAGCTGATTTTAACTTCAGGTCAGCAGGAAAATACCAGTTTCTATGCAGTCGTGTTTCCACCCCTTCAGAGGACTTCACCCTGACTTACATTCACTTACATTCAGCCCCTAATACCAAAAATACATCACATTAAACCAAGTCTGCATCCTAAAATGTAATGATTTACGTTGTGTCCCCTAAAGTGACTGTGTTAACAGATTTATGTCCCCACAACATGAGTAATACATGTCCACACACACACACACACACACACACTTTACTGCAGAAGCCCATGCTGTCCTTAATTATTATGTTTTTGTATTATCTCATAATTACGAGATAAATAATTATCAGATAAGTTGTAGGTTTTATCTCATAATTCCTTTCTCATAATTATAACAAAGTTTGACTTTTTCTTATTTTAATTACTTGATAGAAATAATAATGAGAAACTAAATTAAACTTAAACATAATTATTTGATTCTCAGTCAAACCTATAAGAAACTTTCTCATTAGTTTCTCACAATTAATTATGAATACGTTTCTTGCTTTGAAAATTATAAAACTATTTATTTATTTCTTACTTTATAAATACTTGATACCAAGTCATGATTATGACATTCAAACACTAATTAAATCTCACACTGAAAAACTTTCTAAAATGTTTCCCATAGTCATCAGTTTTTCTTTATTTCTTTCTAATTATTACACTAAGTCATAACTGTGAGAACATTTGTCATGAATATGAAAATAATAATTTGTTTCATAACTCTCATAATAATTCTAATTCTCATATTTATGAGATATTATCTCGTGCTGAGAAACTCAGAATTATGAGACACTTTGTGTCTCATAATTCATATGTTTCTCATAATTAATTTATTTAATTATTTAATTTTCTTAATAATTACCTTGTCATAATTATGAAAATCTTTTCATTTTTTACAATTATGATAAATAAATAAAGGTTTCTCTGGCTTTTCCCCTCTTCCCTCATACTTCATATCATCTCACAATGATAAACTTTCTCATCATTAGCGACAGAAAATGTATTTTGTCATTATGATAATCATTTTAGTATTTTTTTTAATCAGAAATGCTTTTAATTCACTGGTTCCAGCTTCTGCAATGTAAATATTTGCTGGTTTTCTTTTTCACCTGTTATAGTTCAAGGAAACTTTAAAAATAAAATGTTATTGTCATTTATCAAATATTTTACAGATCAAACAATTAATGAATTATTTGAAGAATTCAAATTAAATAAAAGGATTTATGAGAAACAAAAAGACTTAGTAATTGCATTAATGATCTTCCATACAGAACAATAATGACATGCAAAGACATAGCAAAGCAGGAATATAATCATCCAAACTAAAATGAAAATCTATTTTATTTCAGGCTTCCAGGCTGTAAAAAGTATATTTAAGAGATTTGAAATAACAAAGGTTCCTTTTTTCTTTCAGACTGAATCTATAACAACATTTTAGAAGCTGCCTCATGTTATTTTCCTGAAGAGAAACCTTGAATAAAGGACTGCCAGAGGCCCCCTTTCGGCTTTGTATGAACAACAATGACTTTACTGTAATGAAATAATCTGTCAGGATTACAGCAGCAGCAGGAGGGAAACACAAACATGAAGCTGCTAATCACAGATAAGCTGTTCAAAAGGTCATTTTACTGTGAAACTGTGTCAGACGCCTTCCCTGTCTCATTTACTCACATTTTTAACAATTATAATTTAGTTTTCCATCGTCTGCTGAAAAATCCCTCAGTGTTTCCCACAGGAGGAGGACTATGGTGCATTCATGGCCTGTCTTAGACTGGGAAAAATGACTTCCCTGCTCCCCAGACTAGTTCTCATAGACATATTAACACAATAGTCTTTTTCGCATTGTCTGCGTTTGTTTGATTTTCCTTCAGCTTGCCTTCATCTGCTTCACTTTGTCATGTCCTACGTTTCCCACAATGCCTTTTAATAGACTTTACCACATCGCTCTAAAGCAGGAGAACATGTGTGCATCAACTGACAGCATTCAAACAGATGTATTCAATACTTTTACAGTATTAATGTATGAAATGATGACTTTAGTGTCCTGGTTCACTCTCACGGCTCTCATAGCGTTGTTTTTAAGAGAAAAGGCTGTAAAAAGCCGCTGAACACGAGCTGCTGAGCATCAAACAGCAGAAAGACTCAGTCAGAGAGCAGCTGGTGGACAGAGTGCAGCGTTCAGCTGCTAAACAGCAGATATTTCCCTCTGGAGGAGGTGGAGACCAAACACAGAGCTAAAAGAGAGGGACTATAACACAAACACGACTCCACATGAAGGATCAGGTTGCTCAGTAAATAAGAGTAACATATCAAAGGTGATGATGTGTTGATGTTGTGTTCACTATTTCTTTGCACAAACGCAAATAAATTAGTTATTGCAGGTTTAAAGAGTAACTCACCAACCTCTGAGTGATGTACAGGTGTCCTCCAGGACACCGTGAAACACTTCTTCTCAGTTACTCAGACACAACAGACTCTTTTATTTCGTTGAGCTTTGCATGGTGGAACAATGAACTCCTCTCTCTAAAATCCAGTGATTTTAGTCTTTGTATTTGGTCTCTTTTCCTACATGCCTGGAGAATTACAGTGCAAATTCGAGCCCAGAAAGTTTCTAATAGAGTTGTGGCTGGTTTGGGAAATATTAATAAACTCTGCAGTAAATAAAAGTTGTGCTCAACATGATAATTTCCACAAACCTACAAACATTTTAAGATTTCTCAGCATGTTTTGTGGTTCTGAAGACTGTTCAGACACCTTCTACAAACATAATTAACACGATCACCTAAATTATGTTTGATATCTTTGCTCAGCTTTCTTGTATGTCTCTTGTAGAGTTAAATTACTTGTAAGAGTAAACATACTTGGCCAGTAAAGCTGAAAAACTAATTAATGTAATATTTGCAACAACCCTGTCAGCTACAGCAATAAGTCTGCATTTGTTTAAAGATATCAGAGTTAATCAGTCACTTGATTTTAGTCACTTATCTTATTTCCTCTTTAAAATAATGTAAAAAGTTCTCATCAATGAAATAAAACAATATTAAGATTCAAGGATTGATTCACATATTGTTATTTTTGTTAAGTAATTGTTTCATCTAAGCATTTATTTTTCTTTTCATTTTTCTTTTGCCTTTTTATCTTTTATGACTTTTATTCAGTGTATTCAATAGTTTATCTTGCCTCCAGCTTTTAGCAGAAATATTTGTATAAGCTTTCAGTTCCCACCTCTCCTGCACAAGCTTTTATTTACTTTAAACTCATTTAAATCTGAGTATATGTAGGTAAAATAAACAGTATATTCATCAGATTTTATCAGATTTTTAAAGATAATTATATTTTTAATTTGCCAGTAAATAAAATAAAATTGTCACATACACAGTGTGAAAAATAAGAATTAAAAAATAAAAAAGAGCTATAAATGGTAAAACATAAGAACATGTTCCACTTTAAAGAAAAGTTCAACGATCTCACTGTTTACATTTAATTCACTTCAACTCCGGCGTGGCTCCGCCCACGGCTCCTTCCGGCTCCAGGATTGGTGGAAGGAAAAAGAGCGCCGTCACGTCACCGGAGGAGCGAGCCGTCAATCAGAAAGGGGCGGGCTCTACATCTGGAGTTAATATATTCCAGGCGGAGGAGCGGACCGGCGGCTAGCTAACGCGGAGGAGCGACCACCTCCCCGGGGAGAGGAAGAGGAGTTTCCTGGAGGTTTCTGGAGATGGAGGAAGACCGCAGCGAGCAGATGAGACCGCTCCTCACATCTGTAAGTCCCCCCCCACTGTACCTGTTAGCCGGCGGCTAGCCGACGATTGTCTGACAAAGTGACGCCGGGAGGAAAGTGGAGGCTTCTTCCTAAGATGGAGTCTGTCGAGAGGAAGAGCCGCGGGCAAACTGGTGTTTCAAACTGTGTGTTAGTGGAGGAGAAGCCCTGCGGCCGGCGGGGAGCCTCTGCGGCCGGCGGGGAGCCTCTCCGGCCGGCGGGGAGCTGCTTTTGTTTGTGAGGGACCACGCTTGTGCCAGGAAGTGAAGTAACGATGCGTGCCCGGTTCTCAGAAAGAAGCGAACCCCCGCCGAACCCCGTTGCAAAATGTGGTGATTCCTTCTTCCGATGCTCCTGTCAAATCTGTGTAGGTTCCGACATGCGGTGAAAAGACGGATTTAACTGGTAAACTACTGTTCTTCCATTCGGCATGATTCAGGTCCACCCAGCAGCACTCTGTTTGGTTATATTGCGGCTTTCTTTGTTTGCTTAACTGTCAGCCCCCTCGCTTTATCTACCGCCGAAATACGCCGTTCAGGGTGGTAGCAGCGCATGATTTGTCAAAGTGAAATCAAAGTTTTTACTTTAATGCGCGCTCGTAGAACTGTTGTTTACATGCCGAGCAGGAGATTTGCATATAATCAATCAGAACTATTGATTTTATTTGTTTTACAGTCCATGAAGTGTTTTCGGTAAGCACAAACACATTAAAGTACGCATTTAACCAATGGAGTTTGGACTGTAAACACTACCACTTTTGTCTTTTGTGTAAGTAGCTGGAAAGACTTAGGCTACTTTATCATCAACCTGTCGAAGTTTCCTTCGACAGGTTATTTAAGTTTAAATCTCAAGTGTGAAAGCTCCCAAAAACAGTCGGCAGACACGTGTGGATGAGTGTGTGTTGTGAGGGATGGATGATGATTCACACCAGCCTCAGCAGGGAGCAGCTGGAGCTCCATCACACTGATCCCAGTTTAAGTTCCCCGGAGCAAAGCCTGATGTCGGATGATGCTGACCGAGAGGGATGCTGCTGTTACCATGGAGACAGGCAAAAGTTTTATTGAAAAGTATCACTGGGGATTATTGTCTGTTGGGAACATTTTGAGTTTCACTTGTACATTTGGGCACTTTGAAGCCTCTGATCTCTGTTGTACGAAGATGATGAGTTGCATCCTGTCCCAAACTTTATCCACCGAGCTGTTTAATGTCCCTTTCAGCCGTTTTAAACATACACGTAGGTCTCTGTTACATAATAACTCTGTTCCAACATGTCTGTGCGGTTGCAGGTAGAGCTGCAATGCTCACAAAAATATTTGCCGTCTGGTATGCGACAGATAAAAGAAGTCTTTAGAAATACACCTGTGTGTAGGACGAAGCTTCAGGGATGTTTATTGTGGATTCGCGTCCAGTCGTATTTACAGTCCGGGATGTTTGCACTGAGCTGTTATCTGTTCATGGCGTTACCTGCCGGTCGCAGCAGCAGCAGGTGGCTCCTGTCTTAAACTCAAAACTAATTTTCAAACTGCTCTCACCTTGTCAGAGGGCCGACTGAGTGAAGCAGCTCTCCACTCGGCTTCTGAGTTTGATTTAGAGGACGTTGTTAAGGATTTCTCACAGTGAAAGGTGTCTAAATGGCGTCAGGTGAGTAGGTTGTTGTTTGTTTAAGTGGAGGCTGTGTGTGAGCCAGCCTGCTACCTGGAAGCGTGTATTCAGCTTTGTACTGTAAATTCTTGCCAAATGTGCTTCCCTTTACAGGGAAAAATACTTCGACTGATCATTGTGATAGTTAAGAATCCGGATCTCCAGCTTTTGGAATTGAGTTGCTTGTGAAAAATAAGCTGTGTCAAAGTGAGTCATCTACGGCTGTTATTTCAGCGTGTCAGGTACATATTTAATCAACTTTTAAGGAAATTAAAGTATCGGATCAGCAAACTCAATATTAAAGGACTCGGATCAAGAGCAGAGCCAAACAAATGGGTCATCCCTGAGAAATAGTAATAATACTCATGTTCTAATGTTGTGTGTGTGTTTATTAGTATTATTAACGTATTTGATGTATAGACTCACAGCTCAGAGACAGAAACCACTGCTCCAAACTTTAGGTGCAACAGAACAACAACAACATGGTCCCAGTTTCTCTTTAAGAAGCTTTTCACTGTGAAACGTGGACTCCGATGTGCTCTGTGTGCTCAAGCTTCTTGTTTGTTGGTCTCCAGTCGGTCTTTATCACTAGCAGATGTGTCTTTTGTAAGCAGGATTCCTCTTGTAACGGCGCTCACCGTGCCCTAACATTTAATCTGCCGCTGACTTCCCGTCTGTGGACGCTCCATGGAAACCGAGGTGAAGCTTTTCACTCCCTCCATTCAAATCCCCCTCGGCTCTGAACAATGCGAGCCGTGTGAAGCCGCGAGGCCGAGCGGCCGCAGGGCTCTGCTGGAGCAGCTCATTGTTCGGTGCAGATGGAGGCGGAAGTGGCCGCTCTCTGAAGGTTTTCAGCTCCACAATAATACAACATTTATTAGAGTCTTTTGATCCGAGGCAGCAGTGTGAGCTCAAACATGGTGGGCACAGGTGGTCCTGAACCCCGGCAGGGTTTCAGCCACGTTTGGGGTCCGTCGTTACAAGAATAATGAGCAACAATTGTCATTTGCAGTTATGAAAGACAAACAGAGGGAAAGGTACGCTCGTCCAAAACGCCTGTAACCTGCTGATCAAAGAACAAGTCAGACAAAAGATCTGGAGATCAGCTGCAGGTTTAACTTACAGAGCAACGTTCACAAAGCAGCAACAGACAGACGAGAACATTCAACACTAAATATTATAAAAACCCAATAAATCTATCAAAAATTCAGTCAAATATAACCCTGTTGTGCAAGTAATATATTGCGGCTTTCTGCTTTTTCAATGCAGTTTTATATGATAATTTTTTCCTTTGGAATTAGATTCACGCTTTAGATTTGACTGAATTATTATAATCAGATTGAACCAGAAGTTGTGCATGTCATCACGGAGCTGCAGGAATAAGGTGCAGCTATATGTAGTTTCAGCTGGTGTGTGAGAGCGAGTTCGCTTCCTATTTTCCTTCATTAAACAACTTTCTCTGAACTTTAATTGCCTGTTAACTCATCGTAAAACACATTTCATTTAAACTCGACAGATTCAAATAAAACCGTCTTTCCACTGTTCCATCACTCGCCATAAACCTTTAATAAATGTGTAAATATTCACTGTTTCCCCGCTGCCTCTCTGACATGACAAAAATCGACCCCCCCCCAAAAAAAATACAGATATTTGTTGTCAGTTTTTTATACTTAAACTTACAACATTAAAAACATCTTTGACGCATAGTGAACGGAGCATTTTACAGTCTAGAAGTCAACCTGACGAACTGTAACGGAGACACTTCGAAACTATCTTTGACATTTCTCTTGTTTGAACCCGCCCTCAGTGTTTGATGGACAGATGCTCTAAACTAACAGGAACCTGCGTTTAGTCGTGCAGCCTGAAATCCCTCCCAGCTGCAGTGTGAGCAGGTGAGGGCTGAGGGGAGTCCCAGGTGACCTGTGTTGACGTCAGCAGACTGATCCTCAGGTGGCCCGGTGCTCTCAGGTGGGCTGTTAGACTGGATCCTGTCAGGATGGAAACCCAGTCTGCAGGGAGACAGAAGAAGAAGAAGACGAAGAAGAAGAAGAAGAAGAAGAGAGAATGAAAGTGTGGTGGCTTCGTACTCACATCGTCTTTGTGACGTTGACCAAACAAGACGGCGTGAGGCCTGTAGAGTCGGCACGTCCCCGTCATTTATTGTCTCACCAAATCCTGATCAGAATTTCTCTTCATTTTATTTTTGCCTGCGTTTCTATATATCTAAAGTAGTCTGCAGTGATGCCACATTAAAACTGCTCTATGATATTTCCTCTGGTCTCCTTCGGTCTTTTGTGTCACGGATTATCACTTATATTATCTCATGATCTTCATCGCAGGGCAGAGCAACAGCCCCTAAAATCAATATCTCAATTATTTGTCAGGTTTACCTCGGTAATGATTAATAAACGATATCTTGTTGAGCACACTGAGCACAAGATTCTCCGTCCTCACAGTGAAGCTCTCATCGATTATTTGTTCTCGACAATGAACAGAAAATCATGATTTTGAGTAATATTTAATAGATAATATTGGCTTTTATTGGCCTTTTGCGAGTTATTTCGGTATCAGCCTACATGTGCCGGTATGAAAACTTTATTTTTACAGAATATAATGTAGAAAGAGATGCTAAGGGTAATGTCTCTTATTTTATTTTTAGTATTCTTTATTTTCTCAGTCTTCATTTCTAGAATTATTTTTAGGATGTATGTTAATAAGTAATCCGCACAGAAAAGGTTTATTCTCATTCTAGCTCAAAAATTCACGTTATCGGCTGCCATGTCGGTAATTGGTAAATTCTTCCTCTCTAAAATCGGTATCTGTCTCGAACGTCCCACATCTGTCGGGCTCTGATATCTAACATGTTCAGTAGTAAACCCTTTCAGTCCCCCGCCAGTCCTACTTTCATTTATCAGCCTCTTAAAGTTTCTCGTTGGCTTCAAATCCAGATGTGTTGCATGTTTTCTTCGTCAGAATAACAGGACTGTTTGAAAATCAAGATTTATTTGATGTGAATAGCTGCCGTCAAGGTTGGTCTTAGTTTATACAAACACGTCAAATTTAAACCCCAGTTACTCTGAATGTTTTCATGACCTCTTGACGAGATTCTCCAAAGTGATGCATCAAAAAAGTTGCTTTTGTATTTGTGCTGACATTTAAATTGTCCTGCTCCCCGGAGGAGATTTTAGGGACCACATGAACTTTCCTGTTGCGCCGCCCTCTGGACAAAGTTAAACCTGTTTGACCTCTGACCAGCTGCAGCCTCTCTGTTGTAATTTCTACCTGCAGGGAGTGAGTGGATCAGTTGTGACCGCTCAGTGTCTATTATTTCACATATTCTCAGCATCTGTACATCCAAACAATCTCTACGCACGTCAGTTTTCTAAAAGTTTCATGTTTAGTTTAGATTGTCTGCAAATGTGTGCAGGTTTGATAAGCAGCTGAAGCCAAACAGAGAAATCAGGACGACAAACAGAAAACCAAAACCAGAGCAGAGAGTCTGGACTGTTTTCAACACTTTTTCTCCAAACTGAGAGCAAACGACAGTAAACTCCGTGTGCCTCGAGTCCGAGTGTCTGTGGTTAGTTCACGTCTGTAATACTAACAGGTACCTGAACTGCTGAAGTGTAGAAGTTCTTCTTCTGGTGTCTTTGTCAGTCACCAAACGGCTTGAGCCCATCACCACCTCCTCCTGGGCTGCAGGAGGACCGACTCACATGTTTACTCACATGATTAACATGTTGCACACTTTACATGAGCGTGAAAGTGGCTCAAATCTCATCTGGATCTAATCTGGACACAAGAGCTTAAATGGGGTTCATGTTTAAGACGTCATGATCTGTTTGACTGACGCACCTTGACAATGTCACCAACTTTAAACCTGCCCACGAAGGCTCTAAATCGCTCAATTGATTCTCCAACATAAAACCTTTTTGTGTGTGTGATGTGGAGGCTGTGTGCCTGCAGCCGGCCTGCTGTATCCCATGATCCAACACCACGGCTGTCTGATGTCAGTCGTCGTGTTATATTATTAAATTGTCGAGCTCAAGCCTCAGGTCTCCTGTTTGATCTCTGGCTGTTGAGCCGGTAAACAGTTTGAACCGAATGCTGAGGGGCCGCCGCTGCTTTCTGATTAGCTAATATCACATCCAGTAGGTCTATTATCGACCAGTGACCGGAGCTCAGTTAGTACAGTGTGTGTGTGTGTGTGTGTGTGTGTGTGGATTTTCCCACAGGTCTTGGTGTGTTTAGTACACGCTGCTGCAGTCCAGATGTGGTTTTTCCTCTCAGCTGGTTCTCCTAATATGGGAGCGACAACAGAGCCTGGGAGTTATGCCTCTGGTCTCTGGAGAGTCCTGGGAGCAAATCGGATTTTACTATGACTGTGTGTATGTGTATGTATGTGTGCGTGTGTGTGTCCGTGTGTGCGCACGCGCAATATTTCAAAAACATCCAGTTCTTATGATACCGGAGCTTTTTTTAAGACTTGCTGAAATAAGAAATTATGTTTATGTTTTAGCTCACAAAAATGATCACGCAAACAAGAGAATCAGTCAATGTTGACTTGGACTTGTCGGGTCT
This sequence comes from Lateolabrax maculatus, assembly GCA_031216445.1. NCBI lineage: Eukaryota > Metazoa > Chordata > Actinopteri > Acropomatiformes > Lateolabracidae > Lateolabrax > Lateolabrax maculatus. Next base: position 932,114 of record CM062199.1, read on the forward strand.
TGACCTGGGACTTGAGCGAATCACACTTATCCAACCTGACTCTAAAACGTTTTGTCTCACAAAATGTTATAAGTAAAATTGTATAAATAAAAGTTGCTTGTCGTTCTTATTCCGATTATTTTAAACATGTTGGAATCTGGACCAGTGACATCACATGTGCGAGCAGGAGAAATAATACTAACTGTACTTAAGGAAGCTGTAGGATCAACAGCTTCATATCGTTTCTTATTCTGCATACTCATGTTTGCTAAGCTACTCCCACTTTTTACTGTTTAGATCAGGCTTAAAGTCCGGCACTCAGAAACAAGAATTATGGGAACAAAGATTGTTCTCAAACGTGAAATCTTCCCCATGTTGGGGAACTTGTCGGCTGTAACAGGATACAATTCCAAGACTGATACAATCTGAATATAATTGGATAAGACGGGTCTCGTCTGGTCACTGTTTTTATACAGAAGCAGGTCACCACCACTAAAGACTGGTGCATTTTATTGGGCGTCCCCTTTAGTTGTTCTCATTTAAGTCATAACACTTCCTCTTTAAGATTAATCTCTGTTTCAGTTCTGTGGGTTTTGTGAACACATGTCAGTTTGAGGTTTGGCGGCCATTCTTTCTTTGTCACATTGAACAGATTAAATCAGATTTTTACCATCAAACAGGATGAGAAAAACTCTGCATGCTTCACAAATAACAAATACTGAACCATCTGAAGGCCCATTTACCTTTTTTGCCGTTCTGAAGTTAAAACTAAACCTGTGCCTGTTGCACGAACCCTTGTTCCTCCTGCAGTGTGAACAGTGTGTGCAGCAGCATGACACTTTTATAGTTGGATACGTGTGTATATATATATATATATATATATATATATATATATATACTCCCATGTGTACTTAAAGCATAGATGCGCTTCTACTTGACGTCTTTATGTACTTTCAGATTCCCTTTTTTCAAACATTTGCCCCGATGAATGTTTAGTGACCGAAACTAGGTTCCATGGTCTAAACTTTAATCGGGTGTGCAGAAGCTTCCTTTTTTCATAGTTACTTTTCTTCTAAAATATATAGCCTGAGGGCAGCTACTGTACGAACCACATTGCTTTGTCCTTGCAATGAAAATAGGGCTGATCTCGACCTTAAACCCGCAACAATTTCTTTGGCCACTTGGGGGACAGCAGAAACAAGTAGTGAACACAGTTGTTTCTTTGTTTCTTTACGGAGCAACATGATCATTCATTTGGAGTCATGTCTGTGTCCATTATTCTCTTTCTTGTAGCTCAGTTTTTGGTCTCCACCTCCTCCTGAGGGGAATATCTGACTGTCTGTGTTCACCAGCTGCTCTCTAGCGGAGTCTGTTTCCGCTGAGCAGGTTGGTACAGCAGATTTTACAGCTTTTTCTCTGAAAAGAAAGAGCCTTGAAAGTGAATCAGCACAGGAAAGTTGTGGCAGAACAGATAAACAATGAGCTGAAACTCACTGTGAGTTAAGACAAGGGGAGCTGCAGATTCAGCTGATAACACATCACTTTCACACCCTGTTGTAATACTGAGATGCTGCAGGAGGAAAGTCGGATCATCAGCAGAAATCAGCTTTTGATTTGAGGGGAAGTCGGGGAAGTCTGCTGGTCCTGAATATCAGTCCGATGACATTTAAAGTTTTGTTGTTCCTGTTATGAGCCTGTGATAGAGCCAGCTGTCCATATTCGGTCATTTGTCTGTGGTTTTCAGAGCCTGGCTGAGTCTGTTTGTGCTGAAACAGAAGAGGAAATGTAAGACCTCCTCTGTCGTGTGTTTATATGCATTTATGTGCTTGCGTTCATGTTGTGGCCTGTTCTTGTTTCTTACTAGAATTCCTGAGCTGAGTGGAAATAACTGGTATTAACAGTGAGGCACGTACAGGAAGGGAAGAGGACCTCCAAAGTATTGTCGCTGTAAAATGGAAAACATTTATTGTTTACAGATGCAAAACTGCATTCTTTCAAATGTTGAAACAAACTGACGCTACACATGCAGAGAAACGTGAGAGCTCCCACAACTTCACTCATTTATTTCTACTGCTACTAGACTGACTTGTCTTGGTCTTGATTTCAGACTTGTTGGTCTTGACTGGAGTATTGTTAGTGTTACAATATTATTTTTTAATTATTTCAAAAATAAAATTAATTTTAATAATGATTAGTATTTATTTATTATTTTATATATATCTCGTTTTGTTCCTGTCAGAGTGGAACTTTGTGTACACGAGTATCCGGAGTATCTGAGGGAGGTGAAGTATTGGCAGTAAAAGCAGTTCAGGTTTGTGTCAGTTTGTCCGTCAGACGCCCCTCCCCTGTTTTTTTTTTTTTTTCTTCTTGCTGTGTTTGCAGCCTCGGGGCTCGCCGGTCGCTCTGACAGACGCTCAGTGAAGCAACACGCTCGGCTATAAATACATGAATCATAGCCGAGGCTCTACTGCTGCTGCACAGCGTCTGTATTTACATACTGAACCTGGACGAGTGGCAGATCCGCACGCTGCTGCTGACAGTCAGTCAGTGTCCACGCTTCTGGATTTAATCGTCTACACAGCTGCTCCAACTGCAGGGACTTTACTGCCAGACAGTTTCTGTTCTTTTGGACGTTTTCCGTGTCCCCCCCGAGTGCTTTTTGGAATCTGAGGAGAGTTTATTTGACACAGTCGACTGTGTTTCGGACAGAGCAGCGATGGCAGACTTTTGGGGCGATATTGCCAGTCAGAGGGTGGCCCGGGCGATGTCACTGGTATGTAAAAATAATGGCTGTTAAAAAGCATACTTAGTTTGTGGTCGGGGCCTTGTGTGGCTTCACTTCACACACACACACACACACACACACACAGTCGCAGGGTGTTTTTGTGGTGAATACTGCAGTTTTAAGCAGAACATGACTGACATCTTCATCAGGCTCATCAAACATTTGAGGAAATGACTTAAACAGGAAAAGAGCTCAGTGACAGAACTGAAGCCACGTGTGCAAAGACAAAACACATCCTCAAGGCAAACACTCGTAGGCAAACATCCTGCCCCAGCATACGCAGTCAAATATGTAAATATTATAAAAGTTGATCCATGCAGAAATGATTAATCCGGCAATTATTTTTAGATTTATTAATGGATTGATCATTTGGTGACCATCCGTTTCAAGGTGACAGTGAAGGTGTCACTTTGGGCTCTGGGTCATTGTGACTCTCACTATTCATACTATTTTCACTATTTTTATAAACCCAACGATCAATCGATTAATGACTGAAGTTAACTGGAGGAACATTTTCATTGCAGGACTTAATGATTTATTTAAAACCCTCCATCTATCTGAGGATGGAATATAAAAGTGAACAGTAAACTCTAACTGTGAGTATTTAAAGACCCGAGGAACCGGCTGGAGGGTCAGAAAGTGACGAACTGAACCGTTGTGTGCTCTCCAGACGTTTCCTTATTCTGCACGTGAAGACTGTAAATCTGAAACTGATCTTTGACTCGGAATCATCATCTGATTCCTCCGGGCCAAATCTTATTTTTAGAATCATTTAAACTGAATGTCACCACCATGTTGTCTCTTCTCCAGTCGCTGTCTTCCAGCGGTGGAAGAAGTACTCCGATCCTGTACTAGTGAAAGTACCACAAGTCCTGCATTCGAAATTTGCGATGTGCAATAAGCATTTACCAGCAAATTGTATGTTAAGTATCAAAAGTATACTCTTTTTTTTTTTTTTTTTTTTCTTTTCCTGTACTCACTAAACAAAAGAGCATTCAAGGTACTGAAAGACTGTGTTCAAACTGTCTACGTTTTTAATCAATAGTGCGAACAGAAGAACAATCACACCCAACAACCACTTGTGCTTTTGTTAAATCAGTAGTTTCACTGGAGCTCAGGTGGAGTTTCAGTTTTCTGCAGCTTGTGGGTTTCTGCGAAGTGAACTGCAAATACTTCCCATCACCCTCACAGGCCGGAGGTCGCAGCCAAAGAAATGACTGCAACTGTTTATCCATTTATCAGAACAGGTGCTGATCAATATTTCTGTCGCTTAATTCCAACTGGTCCGTGTGTTGGTTGTTCACTTGAACAGTTAAAAAAAAGACTGTGGTCAATGCGGTCATCACTTAAAGGAGGAGTGCAGGACTTTTACATATAAATGAACGTCCACACAGAGCTGATTAACCCTGTCAGCCTGTGACTGTTTCTGTACCGGAGTTTTAAATCTGGCGTCTGTAGCCACATTCACACGCTGACCAGAAACTGATCAGGACTACGGGAGGTAACTCCAGAGCTGTCGGAGAAGCACCGAGCTTGTCTATTAGATGCAAGAGGCGTCATTTGGTTTTATTTTTGTTGGCCAACTGTTGTATTGAGTTTCAAACGTAGTATTTTTGTTGCTTCCTGGGATCACTGCCAGAAGGGAAAACAAACGTTCAGCACGGTGCTGAGGCAATGAGCTTATGTTAAATATGAAAAAAGAAAAACATGTATGGCCACATTGTAGGCTGTGATAGTTCAATGATAAAAGACAATAAAACAATGTATTGATTTCTAATGCCCCTTTTGATGTTTCCTTTCTTTGCCTAAGGCATGTGCCACAATAATATCATGTTTTTTTTAATTTGATAAAAAATTGAGACGCATATGGAGACTGTAGAAATTAATTGTGAAAAGCATCATTATACTTAAAAACATGGCTGCATACACTGCAGATGGGTGCTGCTCACAGCCGGTTCACAATCTTTAATGGACTATTTAGACGAGGTCATGACAGTTTTGGTCCAGCAAAATATGTTGATCCAGTCTAAAATGAAGTATATTGTGCGCGTAAACACACCCTGTAATGCTGAATATTAAGAGCTGAACTGAGAACAGTTCCTGCAGTCCACATTTCTCCCCTCGCTGTTGGTTTGGCCGGGACGATAACCGGCGTTGTGATGACAGGAAGGGAGGAATCCTCGGAGCTGTGTGTCCACCAGAGTGTGAAGTCTGACCGGGATGAACCGGATGGATCCGTCACTCGCAGCTTTTTTTGGACCTGGACATCACGACGGTCGTCTACACTTTCACTACATCATCCGAGCGAGCCGGGCGGCGCTTCCTGTCCGGGGCACGGAGAGGCCGTCTGGCAGAAAGGAGGCAATACATGTTGTGTTCTTTGAGAGTCTGTTGTCTATCTTCTTCTGGACAGTTTGAACACTTCCTGAAGGTCGAAGAAGAGTATTTTTTTTTTTAGGAAGAGGTCGGGGCAGGCATTTAGTTTTGATGGTTAAGGTCAGGGTAAGGGAATGCATTATGTCACTGAATGTCCTCACAAGTATAGTTGTACTAACGTATGTGTGCATGTATGCTGCTGTACAAACAGACAGCAGACTGTAAACTCAGTCACAGTGTTACAACCAACAAGTGTGGAACCCCACTTCTGTTTGACACACGCCAACATCACAGCGCTCACAGACTGTGTGTGTGTGTGTGTGTGTGTGTGTGTGTGTGTGTGTGTGTGTGTGTGTGTGCGCGCTGCCGTCTGCGTGTCGTCCTGCTCACTTCTTAATAGTAAACTCAGATCATCATGCTGTGTCTCTCAGTCCATCCAGCTGCAGGATCTGCAGACCAGGGCACTTCCTGTTGACATCAGCGGTGACGGTGTGACGAGTCACGGCGTTCCCACCGGCTGTGAGCGTTCTTTGGACATGTGTACACCACACAAGTCATCAAAACCTCCACAGGGTCCCTTTAAGTTTGCTGCACTGGCTCTGGTGTTATGACTATGAACTCCTCCACCTTCTTAAATGTTTAAAAGCCTTCAGTCCTTCTCCCGGTCCTGTCAGCTGTAAGCACCGACACTTAACAGCATGACTGAGGCTGAGGGTGGCTTTCACTTTATTCTGTACTGTTTGAAGTTTTGGTGAGAAACAGCTCAGTGGAAATGATCAGTCGGGAAGCTGACAAAGTCAATGCGTGTCTGTCTGGTGTGTCATCTAATTCTGACCAGCCGTGCAGGAGTAAAGGATAAAACAATATTGGTTTAGTGTTTCTGAGGCCTGAGAGCAGCTTCCTGTCAGATTAAAACACCTTCATACTCCTGACTCATTCATTCCCTTTCTGCCACCTTCTGCAGGGCAACGATGAGGAGGCGGTGCTGGACCAGGGGAAGACCAGCTCCACCCTCTACACTAACTTTGAGAAGGAAGAGCTGGAGAGTGAGTCCTCTGTTTATACACACACACACACTGTAGAGAAGAAGCTGCTGTCTGTATTTACTGATCACACAAAGTAGCAAAGATGACTCGGCCTTCATTTACACAAGTCAGTCAGCTGAAGAGTACATATACAGGGTGTACGTCACCGTGACAACATCTGGATATTAAGAATATGTTACTAAACTGCTTGTAAATAATACCGAACTGCTGCATATTGCAAATCTAACTTCACAAAACACAAACATGGTTTTAAACAGCTTAAACTTTAAATTAACTTCAAGTCGATCGTAACCGCTCAGCGAACATCAAAGGAGGGAAACATGCTCTGATGCAGTTCATTCATGTTCATATTTGTTGCATTTGTATCAATAGAAGCAGGAATATTTCACTGATGTACTGGATGTTTGGACGATATTTAGCTGATGATAATAGTAATAGTAATAATAATAATACCAGATCAGAAGGTTTCCTGATTGATCAGGCTGTATTTCCCTCTGTCAGGTCACAGGGCGGTGTACGTTGGCGTTCACGTCCCTCTGGGCCGACAGAGTCGACGGCGTCACCGTCACAGAGGACACCGACATCATCGCAAACGACGGGACCGCTCAGACCGGGAGGACGGACGGGAGTCGCCCACATACGGTGCGTCCAGAGTCGACGACTGTATTCTCTCACATACACTCACGTACTCTCTCCCTCACTGTCTCTGTCTCTCTCTCCCTCTCTCTCTCTGTCTCTTTCTCTCCCTCTGTCTCTATGTCTCTCTGTCTCTCTCTCTGTCTCTTTCTCTCCCTCTGTCTCTATGTCTCTCTGTCTCTCTCTCCCTCTCTCTTTCTGTCTCTTTCTCTCCCTCTGTCTCTATGTCTCTCTGTCTCTTTCTCTGTCTCTTTTGGATAACACTGATCATCATACCCTGGTGATCTGATCCCTGCAGACACGCCGTCTCAGAGAGTCCAGTTCATCCTCGGGACGGAGGACGGAGACGAGGAGCACATCCCCCACGACCTGTTCACCGAACTGGACGAGATCGCCTTCAGAGACGGAGACTTCCAGGAGTGGAAGGAGACGGCCAGGCGAGGACACGCTCAATGCTTTATTTACTTTGATATTATTCAGGATCACACTGCAGCTTTGATTGATGATTCTATGCTTTTTACCTTTTCTTCTGTTTATAATAACTCACCTTACTCAGAATAACACACCACGTGTTAGTCTTTGTACAGGATAAACCTTTGTTTATTTAGGATTTATAAAGGGTTGAAGGTGTTGCACCTTCATCCAGGAGTCTTTCCTCATAAATCTGGTGGATTTCTTTCTATATTTTTCATTTTTCATGCCTGGATTGTTTCAGACCAGCAGTCAAAGTGAAACAGATCCTGCCAAGTAAATATGATCTGAAAAAAGTCTGAATGTGACGACAAATGTTGCCATAATGAGAATATTTCTGGGCAACAGAAGTCAGCCTGAAGAATTCTTTAGAAATGTCTGATTTAAGGCCTGACATGAGCGTTTACATTGTGAGCTACCAGAGTAGTTCTACCCAGCTGTCACCGGTAAATGATCTAAATGTGAATTTGTTGTGTTTTCAGGTGGCTGAAGTTTGAGGAGGACGTAGAAGACGGTGGTGAGCGGTGGAGTAAACCGTACGTGGCCACGCTGTCGCTGCACAGTCTGTTTGAGCTGCGTTCCTGCATCACGAACGGCACCGTGCTGCTCGACATGAGGGCCAACACCATCGAAGAGATCGCAGGTCAGTGCTCTAGCTGCCGCCACCGCCACCGTGTTGCTACTACTGACCTAAGTTTGTTCATTGTATTGCAAATCGGGCAAGTTAATTTAACTCTCTGAACCCCAAGCAGTCACAGTTTTAGTCTCTGTGGGCTCATTTCAAGTCCTGCACCTCTATGGAAACAACACAGTTAGGGCTAAAAGCAGACAGAACTCAAACATGTTTTCCTGCATTATAACAAAGTTATAAAATATTTTAAATATTAGAATGCAAATTAAAAGGATAGAAACTGAAATCCAGTACCAGACAAGTCAAAGTTCTTCATGATGTGTCAGAAGAGAACATCAATGTTTTCACATGGATTTAAAGGTTGGATAAAGTCTTTTATTTTTATGTTTGTGCATGAGCACATCAAGATTTCTGACTTATTTTTTGGCTTTCAAAGACAGAGTGGAGCTCAGTTATTTCTGTTTCGTCTGTATGCAGCTGAAGGAAGTTCAGGCTCATCCAGTCATTGATTATTCAATTCACTTGCAGAAGAAATCTTCGATGTGGTAAATTTTGGTGCCATTTGCAAATTATGATAGTTGATTTTATTGTTTTGCATCATTTGGCCAAATGGAACGATTTTAATCAAAGAAACCCAAGGATTGAGCCCTGGGGAACTCCAGAGTGGATCAATATGAAAACATTGCTGGCCTATAATTTGAGCTGTGTGTCATTATCTCCTTAATTTAAATATCCGGATGGTTAGTCACACAGCTGTTGTTCATAAACCTTTACAGTGTAAGATAAATGTGGTCATCTGCATAATAATAGTTGATTAAATAAACTCCACACATCATGTTGGTTCACTTGCAGCCACTTAACAAGGACTGAATCAGTTTCCTAGAGCCTCTCTGTGGGTGTAAAATGTGTGTTCAGGTTGTGTGTAATTTGTATGATTCCCCCCCCCCATGCAGACATGGTGATCGACAGCATGCTGGCGTCGGGTCAGCTGGAGGAGGGCGTGCGAGAGAAGGTGAGGGAGGCCATGATGAGGCGCCACCACCATCAGAACGAGAAGAAGCTGAGCAACCGGATCCCGCTGGTTCGATCCTTCGCTGATATAGGCAAGAAACACTCCGACCCCCATTTACTGGAACGCAACGGTGAGACCGAGACGCTCTTGTCATTCTGAAATTCACTTTTTAAATATTCATCCGTAGGAAGGTCTGATTCTTTAGTCTCCAGGGGGATAAATTAATGAATATTTCCGATGAATCACAGGCGTCATCCAGAAGCAGGAACAGATCAATTTGACGGATAATTTTGACATATTGTGACCATGGAATTATCCTGACAGACAGCAGCAATTTTCTATAGAGACTAGACAGTGTAGTCCTGCTTTATTTTAACGTTTTCATCACTGATAGAAGTTATGATGTTCGATCATAAACAACAATTCAGAAACATGTTTTTCATTTTGATTTCAACAATAGAATTCAAAATGAGGCATGTTTCTCTTCAGATTTCTGCTGATGCTTTCTCTCCTTGTTCTACCTTTTTTTTTTCTCTATCACAGCTAGTTAGCTGTTTATCTTGTTGGCTGGTTTATTCAGTGTCGTGTATAAAATCATCTTTCCTGACACCTCCATCTGTTGACCATGTCATTATCTTTCAGCTCCTGGGCTTTGACCCCAGTAACAGAGCACGAAGGCTTTAGAGGCTGACTTCAGAGACGTTTTTCTTTTTGAAATGAGAATGAAACTAAGAATAAACACTAAATGTTAGGAACATCATCAGATAGAACCATATAATTCTCAGGTCACGATATTTGCACGTTTCTATGGTGAAAGATTTTTTTGGGGATATTTCCTGTGATTTTGACACATTTTCTCATGTTGATACGAGTTCTGCTGTTTCGTTTTCAAGAAACTCCTTCAGAGTTTTTGTTTCCAGAGTTCATCTCTCCTGTTGGTTGAGGTAACAGAGTGACAAGACGACGGGTCTCTGGTTTGTGCATGGCATCGCGTTGGCATGGTAATGCTGTCCAGTTACACAACAGTTTAGTAGACTGACATGATGGAGGACTGCTGTTTGAGTTTTGACTCAAACTTGTTGCTGATTACTTTGATTGTTTGAGTCGTGTTTCCGTTTTATTCCACTAAATGTTGTGTTCTGAATGATTGTTACCTGATTCTCACTGAATGCAGCTGTGGTGAGAAAAACTGTGAACTGAACAGTTAATTAATAATATTGTTTAATATTTTCTGGGAAGCCTGTTGTTGTCTGGTCTGTTTCCTGCCTGTCAGCACTAACCTGATCCGACCTGCCGAGTCAGCGAGCTAATAAGCAGCTAATGCCGTGTGACTGACGAGTCGGCGCTTTAATATCCGGACTCATAAATCCTGTTTGTTTGTGAGTGAGGAATGTTTTAATTCTGCTGTTGATGCCACCTGAAGCTCCGTCGTGTTGAAACCTGCAGAATTCAGGCATGAATCCCTCTGACAGGTGTGTGTGTGTGTGTGTGTGTGTGTGTGTGTGTGTGTGTGTGTGTGTGTGTGTGTGTGTGTGTTTGTATAATCTCTAACATTTACCTGCCTGCACCTCAGTGACAACAACTCCAAACTATCTTAACATAATTTTTCCATAAGATTTGAAGAAGACATAGTAAATATAAATTAATCACTTTTTACATCATGTGATCACAAGGAAGAACAAAGCTCAGGGGGCATGATGTCATGTCCCTTACCCGAACCTCAACCATCACATCGAAATGTCTCATCCCAACCCTGACCTGAACCTAAACCTAATTCTAACCTGACTTTAAAACCAAGTCTGAACCCACTATCATGTTCTAAAAAACAATAGATAATAATAATTTAATTGCAGCTGAAATTAATCAAACACACACAGGCGAAACAGGAACACTCTTAGTTTGATGTTAAATGATAGTCAGGTTTTAAGATCAATATTGATATTTCTAACACTTCGATGAGGATCCCTTGAATTCGTTTTTTAAAGAATAGTGAACCAGACGTGTGTGAAAATCAACCAGTCAGCGCTCTCTGGTGGACGAACTCTGTAAATGTTTCTAAATGATCTCAAACCTATGTTTGTTTAACGGTGTATCCATGACGATATATCAACCCAGCTGTGTTTGATATGATCGATCAGTGATCTCCTCTGTTGGATCAGTATGTGTCTGGTGTTTCCTGTCTGCATGAGCCTCGTCCTGCTGATGTTTTTTTCACCTCATTCTTCTCCTCCTCTACCTTCTCTTCAGGGGAGGGTCTGTCCTCCTCTCGTCTGTCTTTTCTCCGACGCTCCTCCGTCTACTCCTGCGACACCTCCACCCCTCCTCCGTCCCCTCATATCTACAACCTGTTTGGACGCCTCCTCCCCAGCCCTGATTCCTCTCCTTGGACCACTCCCACCCTGTTCAGTCATGGCCGCCACCTCTCTTTGCCCTGCCCGCCCAGCCCCACCCCGTCCCTCCCTGCCTCCCTCATCGGCGCTCCCCTGCCAGGCCATGGCTCCTCCGGCGCTCCACGTCGCTGCTCTGCTCCGGAGGGGCTGTTGGGAAGAGCAGGGATCCCCCAGGTGGTGGTTCACCCCCCTGAAGAGGAAGAGGAGGAAGAGGAAGTGTTCAGGATGGAGGACCACTTCTCCCACCAGGATCTGCTGTTTCCTCACAGTCAAACAGGCAAATATCTGTCGGCTTGGCTCGGCTCGGCACGGTGTGGCTCCAGACTTTACACTAATTTGTTTAAAATAGAGGCTTTGGTGACTGAAGCACTTTAACCCGAGTGTTGACAGTGAAGCAGCACTGCTTCCCTTTCCCTCGTTACCAACACTGCGCATTTTCTGAAGTGTAGTTGTATGAGGTTCTTATCAATAGTCAGTGTATTACCTACAGTAGATGGCAGTCGGTGCCCCGAGTTTGGAGAAGCAGGAAGCTGCATCGATACGGACGCTCAGCAAAGAAAATCAATATCAGGTTCAGTGTGAATACGCTGTATTTAGAATTTTTTTGCCTTTTTTTACTTTGCCATCAGACAGCTTTTTCTGACAGGGAACTGAAGCCATTATATCTTCACAGCCACCAGACTCCTTTAAATAAACAGTGATTTTTACCTCCCAGAACACAGGAGTTGCTGGTCCACCTAACTAAATACAACCCAAAAATACACCAATGTCACACATTACCACAAACAAACAAACTGATTTCAGGCTGCGGAACACCAGCAACTCACACGTTCTGCAAGGTAAAATCACTGTTTTTGTTTGAGTCTGGTGGCTTTGAAGAGAGCGATATATAACGGCTTCAGTTCCTTGTCGAAAAGGCTGTCTGACAACAAGGTAAAGAGGTGAAAATATTCTAAATAAAGCGTACACTGTTTCTAAAGCTGGCTAAAATACATTTGCTGATGTCCTGTCCACATCAGGACATCGTCATCTACTGTAGGTAATACCCTGACTGTAGAGGAGTACCTCCATACAACCACACAATCTGAACTATCCCTTTAACCCCCAGCTGCACCAGTGGAGCTGCTCAGTGACCGTCAGATCAGACTGGTTGTACTGGGCAGCTCCCAGCTGAGAATGTGTGGAACTGTGTGAATATGAACAGGCCATTCCTGCAAAAGGGAATTGCTAAATACATCTTCCCTGTTTGAATAAAGCAAAGTTCATCAGTTTACAATGAAACAGCTCTGGGGCATCTTGTGTAGTTTTGTAAAACCAAGCCTGTTATGTCTGTCTGTCTTTACTAACCACAGAGAGGGGCGTCCTCGTGCAATTTTGAACTTGTCAGTCATTGGGGATAAACGAATTATCAGACAGTAGAATAAATAATATATAAAATCTGACAGCTTTATGTCGAACACTGGAGATGCAACAAGATGCCGCTCAAGAGGTGAACCTCGAAAAACATGCCAGTGGGGTAAAGGTTGAGAAAAGTTCAACTTTATTCAAATGACTATCTGGAGACAACCAATCGGCTGGTTTTTATTTTCCTCAGACAGAAGCTCAGAGTTGTTTTCTGCTCAACTCAACTACCAAAAGAATCTCAAACAAAATGGAGAAAAGGCTGATCGTCACCGTCTTCCCGAATCTCTGCGTTAGAACTTTAACGAGCTGCCGGGACACATCGCTCTGGAGAGGAACTACTTTATCAATCTTCATTATAGTGACAATGTGAGTTTCTCTGCTCCTCTGCTTTTCACCTTCAGTTTATCAGTGATCTGTAGAGGGGAGGTAAGCGTGTCAAGCAACGCTGACACATCCCCATCTGACTCCCAGAGTCACTACTGTTAATGTGCTGAAGCTGGCAGGTTTTAAACTTTGAAGTCCAAGTAAGCAGAAAGCAGTCAGTGAGTGTGACAACCAATGATGCAGAGCACCATGCTGACAGTGCTGGTGTCAAAAGATTAACCTGGAGAGAAAATGAAGGGTAAATGTAATGTTAAGAGAGTAAGGGTCGATGAGATACTGAAATGATCTCGTGAAATCAAATTCAAAGTGGAAACTGAAATGAAAAAAACCTGAAACATCTGTAAAGAGAGCAGAGCTCAGGTCCAGAGTTTAATGGATTAATTTACAATTTAAACAAACAAAACAAGATTACACTACAGCAAACATCTTTTAAGTGAGAAAACTTGAATATTTATTATAGCATCAATACAAATAAAGCCTGAAGATGTAAAGTCAGATGGCGTCACTGTCGGTACACAGAGTGACATTTAACATCAGGTTTGGATATCCAGACTGTTGGACTGTAACAGGACACGAGGGGGTGTGTGTGTGTGTGTGTGTGTGTGTGTGTGTGTGTGTGTGTGTGTGTATTCTGAGGTCAATGTGTTCGGCAGTCATGTGCTTTAAATCAGCAGCTTCAGCTCAACAGTGAGACAAACAGGAATAATTATCAGAAGAAGAATCTCATGAAGCTGCACCAGAGTAGTTTACTATGAAAGAAAGAACCCCTGCAGCTCCGCTTCAGATCCAATCATTTGTGTAGATTTTAGATTTCCATAACAAAGCAGCAGGTCAGAAATAAACCATTCAGTGCTTCATAAACCAACAGGAGTATTTTAAAGTCAATTCTTTGACAAACAGGAGACCTGTGTAAAGATCTGACAACTGGACTGATGTGGTCACTCCTGGTCTTAGTGAGGATTCACAATTTACAAAGTTTACAAAGTCAAAGTTTTTTTTTAATCCTGCTAAGACAGGAGTCCTTTGATTCTTGATATATTTTTCAGATGACAGTCGGCTGATTTTGTAATTGTCTTAATGTGGATGTTAAAGTTCAGGTCTGAGTCCGGGACTGCGCCCTGATCTCTGACCTGGTCTGTGGTTTGTAACGTTAGCGACAAGCTGAGCACTGACTTTTAATCGTTCTTCATCCAGCAACAATTATTTTCACTTTTATCTTTGTTTAATTGAAGGACATTTTGGCACAACCTATCACTTATTTGGTGAATGCATTTACACACAGTCACCTGGTGATATCTTTTATATAAATCTGTGTCGTCTGCATAGCATAAGATATTTTACTGTTTTCTATAAGTTGAGCTGGTCGGAGCATGTCGATGTTGAACAAAAGAGGCCCGAGGATGGAGCCTTGGGGAGCGCCATATAATTTTCCTACTCTTAGATGTGTAATTACTGTTTGACACAAAGTACTCTCTCTCCTTCAAATAGAATTCAAACCAGTTTCCCAGTTCGCCTTGTAATATGTTGTGGACAACCATGTCGAATGCTTTGTGTTGTATCTGAAGACACCTTAAGGATTTAGACAAAAAGCGAAGCAGAATATTCTCTTCCATCTGCTCATATTCTTCCCGTCTCTGCAGGTATGCTGGCGTCTCCTCATTCGGCTCCAGGAAACCTCGACACCAGCAAGAACAGTGAGAGTCGCATCAACGGCGGAAGCCGGGAAAACAGCACCGTGGACTTCAGCAAGGTAAAGACTGCGCCCACCTTCTGCTGTCAACCCATGGCTCTAAACGCAGCTCATTGTCGGCTCTGCGTTTCACTAAAGGCTCTTCCACTGTGTTCCACTGCAGCCGATGACACAAGATGGAGCGTGGAGTTGGGTACCGTTCACATTTAAACTGATACCGGTACTGGTAATTTATTCCCTCTGCTGGTTCCATACTAAATTAATCTGTACTTGGTAGTACCGATGTAATTTGGTCGGTACCCTTCTAAAATACGTCCATGTAAATAGTGTGGTCAGTTCATGTTTTCAGATGCTGCTGTAGTGTTGAAGCAGCTGATGATTGTGGAATATGTAAACAGTTAGTTTTATTACCTGGTATCCCCGCCCTTTCCAGTACTTTGGGCTGTGTTTGAGATTTTTCACCTGAGTCCTGGTAGGATATTAAAGTACAGTTGTATAACTCTGAATTCAGAGACGCCCAATCTTAATTTCCCCTCCGTCATCGCATCGCCTCCCGTCAATGCTGGAATGCCATTAGATGTGCGTCTTGGGCCTCAGTGCATTTGGCTGTCCGTCGCTGTGGTTTGCACGGCCGCTCTCCATTAGAAATGTCTTTGAACATGTAAAGAGAGAAATGAAAGGTCAGTTAGATACTGAAATGACGGATAGATCTCATGAAATTGAAAGAGGGAAAACCTGAAATGTAAAATAGGAACATGTTTCATGGAACTGGAATAGGTTTATTTATTTATCACATCACAATGTTTTCAGTCTTAAACATCTTTAAGGAAAACTTGAATTTCACGAAGAGCTACACAGAACAAAACCGTCCAATAACAAGCTGCTCTCAGTCATGTGACTTTGAGTCTTTGTTAAGTGAAGCTGTGTTTGTGTTCTGGAGGATGACTCGTTTGTTTCTCAGCAGGACTGCGACTGCGTTTGTTTGCTGCCGCCGGCGGCCGGCAGAAAGCCCGCTGTAAGTCTGCTCACCTGTCACCCGCTGGCTGTCGACCCCTCAGTGGCCTGTGTTGTGGTGACGTGTCGTGTACACGTGTTTGGATCCTGTTGCTGTTTGTGTTGTTCAGTGAAGTCAGTGTGACTCTGATGTGAAAATGTTTTGTGTCTCCCAGTTTGACCTAAATAGTTACTGTAGTAGATCCGACTGATATAAAGATCAATATTTGAGGTTGGAAATCTGATAACAATCCGCTGTTGAGTTAAATCCAAGTGCTCAAAAATGT
Source organism: Lateolabrax maculatus (assembly GCA_031216445.1). Lineage (NCBI taxonomy): Eukaryota > Metazoa > Chordata > Actinopteri > Acropomatiformes > Lateolabracidae > Lateolabrax > Lateolabrax maculatus. The sequence continues at coordinate 948,198 of CM062199.1, forward strand.
AAATTTGAAAACTAGGATTCAATTTAAGATCCTATTAATTACTTTTAAAGCCAATAGTCAGAATAGACTCACTTGTATAGGCCGACACTTTTCTACTTCAGTGGTTTTATTTAGTTGTTTTATATTTTGTTATGTGTCTCTGTTTGGCTGCTCCCTGAGACACGGTGGAGTGAAGTAAAGGTGGATCTAAAGGCACCATAGAAATAACTTACTTCACTATCTACAGAACAGCTGCTAAATGGACTTTGTGATAAGATTATTTTGTCAACCACTGTTTCCAAGTTCTTTAATCTCATCGAAACATCATCTGATATTAGTTTTCCAGCAGAAACAGTTGATATAAGAGAAGCAGCAGCAGAGTGACTGTGGTTTGATTCCTCGGCTCTGTATCTGATCAGAAGAAACTCAACCTGCTGCTGTTACCTGAAACCAGCGACTCACCTGAGCTGATCGGTGTCAACAGACTGTCTGCTCTTAGAAACCAGGCTGAGCTGCTGCTAGCGCGCCCTGCAGGCTGCACACACTAACTGTAGCCGTGTGTGTGTGTGTGTGTGTGTGTGTGTTTCAGGTGGATATGAACTTCATGAAGAAGATCCCTCCTGGTGCAGAAGCCTCTAACGTCCTGGTGGGCGAAGTCGACTTCCTGGAGCGACCAATCATCGCCTTCGTCCGGCTCGCCCCCGCCATGCTGCTGACCGGCCTCACGGAGGTCCCGGTGCCCACCAGGTGAACAACACACACACACACACACACACACACACACACACACACACACAGTGGAAAGTAACCAAGTACTGTTTCTGAATTTTTTCACTGTCGTCTTTCTTTTACTTAAAGGGATAGTTCAGATTTTTTGAAGTGGGGTTGTATGAGGTACTGATCTAAACTAGACGTTACTGTGGATCAATCTGTGACTCTCTGCTTGTCCATCCAGGTTTCTCTTCCTGCTGCTCGGCCCGTTTGGAAAAGGTCCTCAGTACCACGAGATTGGACGCTCCATGGCCACTCTGATGACCGACGAGGTGAGACCACAGAAAAAGAAAAGAGGACATTTAAGAGTTTTAGATGAACTTAAGATCTTTCTGTTTTTCTTCACCTTTTTTTCCAACTCTCTACATTTATTCTGTAGAGATGTTGTGCAATTGCATTGTGGGTAATGTAGGCCCCAGGTTTTGACAAGGAAGAAGAATGTGTGGAATAAAAAAGACCATATCTGCCACACCGATTTCAATCCTTTTTCTTTTTTAACCATCTGTGAGTTCTGACAGTGTTACAGGAGTGCAAAGATCAATCAGTGGAGTACGTGAAAGTAACCGCAGGAGATCAGCTGGTCGGCTCACCATCGGCCTTGTGTCGGCATTAGATCAATTATAGTTATATTATAAGCATTATTTTAATAGCATCTCAGGTCGCTACTAAGACAGATTTCTTAGCAAGGGTCCTTTACACACACGAGTGTCGCTGTGCAGGTTTACAGGTGAGATGCAGTCTTCAACCCACAGTCGTCCTTTCACAACCTCTCTCTCTCTCTCTCTCTCTGGTAGATTTTCCACGATGTTGCCTACAAGGCAAAGGACAGGAACGACCTGCTGTCGGGGATCGACGAGTTCTTGGATCAGGTCACTGTGCTTCCTCCGGGTGAATGGGACCCCAGCATCCGGATCGAACCCCCAAAGAGCGTCCCGTCTCAGGTGAGGTCGCCACTCCAGCATCACAAGACCTCATCCTGCGTCTCTGAGGTGAAATAGAAACACGGTGACGTCCTGTCTGTCCCGAGCTCAGCTGTGTGTCTTGGTCCTTCGTCTCTCTGCAGGAGAAGAGGAAGATGGCGTCCGTCCCTAATGGCTCCGCCCACTCTGACACCTTCAAGGAGGCGGAGCATCAAACAGGGCCCGAGCTGCAGAGGACGGGCAGGTCAGTGTGCACACGGTCTCACTTTACAGGACTGTGAGAAGAACACGTGCCCCCCCGAGTGCCTAAACAGTCAGTTCATCTACCATCAACAACATTAATCAAAACATTCTGATCAATGCTTTATCTTTTTAAGTTATTAATCAATAAAAGCTGAATCATTCTCTGGTTGCAGCTGAGTAATTGTGAGGAGACATTTTATTGTCCATATTTATATTAACATTAATATTCCCCATATCAGTACTTTGCAGGTCTTTAACTAAGGAGTTTCTGTGTTTTAGTACCAGACAAAGTAGTATAATGGTGTCTTTTACTAACATTAATATTCTCTTTGTATTATTGCTCTGCATGCGTGTCAATGACCTCATTACCTTCTTATAGTCTGTTTTCAGAGACTTTCTAACATCTGTCCAGGACTACAGATGTAAAACAGCCTCTTGGCTGACTCAGTGTGTATTAATGTGCACTGTCCCTTTTATATACCAATAAATAAATGAAAATAAACAATTAACTGATTAATCGAAAAAATAATTAGCAGATTATTAAATAATGAAAATAATCACACACGTTAAAATAAACCTCCTCAATGGTAATTATAGTTTTCATTTTCTATTAGTTTTTATTTTTTCTTGTTAACAACCAGGAAGTGAAACTTTGACTCAAGTTAAAAAACATTCTGAGTAAAAAGTAAAACTCAGGCGTTTTGTATAAATAAGATCAAAGTTATAGAAGAAACCCAATTTGAACTATAAAACTCTGATCTCAGTGCTGTGATAAAGTCAGAGTCAAACATCTGCTAGTATTAATAGTGTTACTACTGAAGCAGACAGAATGCTTCGTGCCGTGAATTAAGCCTCTTGTTTTCCAGGAAAAATTGTGCCGCTTATAGGGAACCAAACTAAATGGTGGTGGTGTCATTATTCTATAGCCATCACATTGTGCAAAAAACATGTCTTTTTCTGCTTTAAATAAGGACTAATAGGCCAATAGCAGGCCTCCAAATCACCACAACTTCATGCACACTGTGTCGTCACTCAGAGGAGTTTATCTTCTTCATGTCGACTTCTTTATCAACTTATTATCGACATTTCCTTAATGTCTGTTCTTAGAAAGTTTGTTTTTCTTCTTAGCTACTGGCGAAGGTTTCTGAATAATTACTGAATGAGTGAATCCGTCTTCCGTCTGTCAGGATCTTCGGTGGTTTGGTGAACGACATCCGGAGGAAAGCGCCCTTCCTGTGGAGTGACGTCCGCGATGCCGCCAGCCTGCAGTGTTTGGCGTCCGTCCTCTTCCTGTACTGCGCCTGCATGTCACCTGTCATCACGTTCGGAGGTCTGCTGGGAGAAGCCACCAAAGGAAACATCGTAAGAACCCGACCGACGGGATGATGAAGCCCAACATTAAAATCCTCTCCTCCTCTGTGTTCACGCCTCCCTGTCGTCCTCTCTCTAGAGTGCCATAGAGTCTCTGTTCGGGGCGTCTCTGACGGGCGTGGCCTACTCTCTGTTTGCTGGTCAGCCTCTCACCATCCTGGGCAGCACGGGTCCAGTCCTGGTCTTTGAGAAGATCCTTTTCAAGTTCTGCAGGTGAGTCAGGCTCCGCCTCCCGCGGGAACACCTGTTTTCCGTGTGTGTAACTCTTTACCCATAAGTCACTTCTGATAGAGTTGAAACCATAGACGTCACCCGTAGATTTGTGTTCAGTACATCAGTACCGACTGCTGAGGCCGCTGGTTTCATATGAGATGAACATATTCAACTAAAACTAAAATAAAACGAAGGCGTGTCGTTGGACCAGCAAGTCTGGATAAGTAACGTTACTCATGAAATTACTGTTGTAACTTCAGTTCATTTATGAGCTTAACAGAGTCAGTAAAGGTTTATTTCACACAATGATTCTTATTCAAGTGTGAACAGTCAAACTGTTTGACTGTTTGTCTACTACATTTAGTTGACATTATTTTAACTACGTGAAGCTGAGAATACTTGTGTTCTAGGGCTTTGAATGCAGGACTTTTACTTGTATTGGAGTATTTTTAAGTTGTTATATTGGCACTTTTACAGAATACTTAAAATAAAATAAAATTCTCTTTTAGGAACAGATAAATGAACAAACAGTAGATTAGTGGGTGTCAGACGGCCTCTATATGAAGCTGCAACTCCCCCTGCAGGTGACACTGGCGGGAGGCAAAGTGTAGTTAAGTAAAAGCTCAAACCAACCAATGAGGCCTCAGATTATCTGATTGTTATTCTGGGTTTGTGGATCAGATATGTAATTGGCTTTAGAGGGATTGTGCGTTTGTTTACATGAGCTCTCTGAGGATTAAAAAGGCTTTTTGCGATGAAAGAAAATGTTTTGTACCTGTTACATAAAATCCTTACTTTTTAACCTGCTCCATTTCCCACCAGATTACATTATTATTATATCATACCCATCTTTTCTCTGCATTTTAAAACTCAAATATTTCCAGGAAAGTACGTCAGAGACACTGTCAGCGTCTGCAGTTATTTTTCACATATTGTGGTGAGACGAGCAGCATCAGAAATATTTAAAAGCTGTTAATGATGATGATTTAACTGTTTTTCATTTACAGCCAAAACAGTATCAGGAAATTAATCTGCAACTAAATCATTTTTAGGTCAAAAGTACCAAAGATTCACTCTTTCCAGCATCTCAGATGTGACAATTTGCAGCTTTTCTTTGTCTCCAGTGATAATAAACATAATATTTTTGGGTTTTAAACTTTTAGTCGGACAAAACAAAACACTTTTGAAGACGTCATCTTGGGCTGGAGGAAATTATAACACATTTTTCACCATTTTTATAGACCAAACAACCTGTTTACCAAGAAAATAATATCTAACGAACATAGTTGCTGAACATATTTGACACATTTTATTTCAGCTTTGGGTTTCAATGGCTTTGGTGTCAAACACACAGCAGCGACAAGGTCAGGTCAGGTTTCACATTAAGTAGGATTTTGAATGCAGGAATTTGTAGAATATAATTTTAATCAATGGTGCAGTCCACAAAACTCTTGTAGATTGGCAGTGTTCGCCCTTACATGGGGAACAGCAGGAAGCCGCTGAAGGTGCTGTGGTGGTTGCTGTTGTCCCAGATCTGAGTGTTGTGCCACAGCTCCATGGAGAGTCTGTCGCCAACCTCCAGCAGCAGGGCGGCGCCGTTGGACGCCGTGTCGCTGCCCTCGCCGGACGACTGCTCGTGGGCGATCAGCTGGATCTCAGTGCTGTTTTTGTAAAGAACGGCACTCATGGGGAAGTCGGTGGGAGCGTTGGCTGTGAAGCGGATGTAGTAAACTCCACGAACAGGTGCTGTGAACACACCTGGAGGAGGGAGGGTAAATAAACAGTGAAGGAAGGTGAGAAGGGACAAAATAACAACAAGGCAGTTGTGTCATCTTGTATTCTACACACAATGATGATTTAATGTTTTCCAGATTATATAATCTAACTGTTGCTTTGCTTTAAAGATGCTTTTATTGATCTTTTTGCACTTTGGAGCAGCAGGGCAAACTGTAAACACAACATCTGACTTATTATCAGCAAACAATCAAATATTTCCACACCGGCAGACATGATGTGATGTTTGACATTTAAAAACAATAATAATAAAGAATGAAACAGGCTGTTTGAGCCCATTCTTTAAAAGGAAAGCAGTGTTTAAGAAAGTGCAGTAATCAGTTGGTAGGTGCGAGGCAGTTTGTTGGCGCCGACCTGTGTTGGAGTTGTACGCCTGTCCGATGTTGGTCAGGACGTCTTTGTAGATGAGCGTTTTGCTTCCTGACGTGGTCTTCTGAAGACCGTTGCCTCCAAGAGACGCTGAAAACGCCACCTTCGGTACGTCTGAAGAGAAACAGAAACCGCCAAATGAAAACAAGGTCAGCAGTTTTTTGGGAATTTGCAGACTTCCTCTGTGAGCTGTGTGCTGTTAAATCCCAGTGGTATGTTATCCCGGCAGCCGGTGGAAGAGGCAGCACAGACGAATACCGAGGTAACAGTAAGAGTTACAATTAACTAACGCTGCTACTGTGGTTTCTAGAACTCTGTTGTGACAGGAACTGACCTCTCATCGCCTTCAGCTCCTTCTCTGTGGCTTCCAGTCTCTCTTTGACACCTAGAAACACAGATACACAAAACCCACAATCAACTGATGAATCCCAGTGTTTCAACCGGGTGTTTTATCAGATTCTCCTGGAAGAAAATGTTGTTTGAAACTTCATTTAATCCCAGAAGTAGCAGCAGTAACATTAGTGATCCAGTAAAACCAGACCAGCGTGATAAGGACCTAATCAAAGAGTCGGATATGTTTTTGACCAAATGCATTTGTTTGACATAATTCTTTATTTTATTATGTCTTTATATCACTAATGTAATAAAGTTTTTTAGATGCTATCTTCTTTAGGTGCTTTTAGAAGAACAGTATGAGATAAAATGCAGTTGGTACAATTACCAATTGTATTCAGAAGCAGTTATTGTTGATTTCATTCAGTCCCACCCGTTTAACAAAGAAACCTGGACCATAACAAGTTCAGAGCATATTCCTGCTGAGCTTTAAGACCAAGAAAAGACGACCACAATGTAGCAGCAACCAAATCCAAGACCTTATTCTGTCCTTATATCACATCGTTGTTGCTGCTGAAGGAAGCGCAAAGAGCAAAGCAGAAATAAGAAGGAAAATGGTAAACTTGTGTTGTATGTAATATCCAAACTACCAACATTTTAAATATTCAGTGTACGGCGAGGAACAAAGCAGAGCACGTTGAGTCTTACCCAGGTTTTCTGTCTGAATCTGCGTCAGTGAAGCCTGAAGAGTCTTCAGCTCGGCTTCAACGTCAAACTCTGTCGGAGGCTCGTCCACCCTTTAACACAAAGAAACGTGTGATAAATGTTGCTGCGGATGATGGTTAACGCTCTGCTGTGATTTCATTCAACTTAAACCTGCAGAAACTGATTCCTACTGTGCACCTGGTGGTTGTGGTAGTAGAAGTGTGGTGGTAGTAGATGTAGCAGAAGTGGTGGTAGGTTTGGTAGTATTATCAACAATTAGTTTGTTCATATGATTTTAACAGGTAGCTGCGAGTCAATCAGAGAGACAATGTAGAAACTCACATGGGGAACAGCAGGAAGCCACTGAAGGTGCTGTGGTGGTTGCTGTTGTCCCAGATCTGAGTGTTCTGCCACAGCACCATCTTCAGCTTGTCGCCCTTCTCCAGCAGCAGGGCGGCGCCGTTGGACGCTGTGTCACTGCCCTCGCCGGACGGCTGCTCGTGGACAATCAGCTGGATCTGGATGTCATTTTTGTAAAGCACGGCGCTGTTGGGGAAGTCGGTGGGACCGTTGGCTGTGAAACGGATGTAGTAGACTCCACGAATCGGTACTGTGAACACACCTGGAGGGAAGGTGAAGGGAAAACGATGTCAGGTGTCCCCTTGTGCTACTGTCATCACCATGACCACAAAGTGATCGTTCACAGGTGTGTCATTAATCTGCGCTCTGGAGAATCAGACCGACCAACTGTTTATCTCCATCAGCCAATGAAAACGTGCATTTTCTTTTGCCAAAATTTTGGAAAGTCAGTTAGAATTTGAGTGACATCTGATTGGGAACTTGACTATTGTCTCTCACCTGTCTCAGCGTTGTAGGCCCCCCCCACGTTGGTCAGGACGTCCTTGTATACGAGGTCTTTGTTGCCGGATGTCGTTTTCACAAGGCCGTTCCCTCCCAGCGAGGCAGCGAAGGCAACTTTAGGTGTTTCTGTACGAAAGAAACGCAGGAACAAAAGTTTTTCCAAACTGCCATAAAATACTTTAAGTCCAGTCATTTAAATATCTGCTACTTACAGGTGTGTGAATATTTTATCACAATCACAAATCCACACGAGATTTGCCCTTGTAACCCCTACGAGAGGTTTCTACAGTCTCAGTGTTTGAGATTTCTCACCTTTGACTCTCTTCAGTTCCTTCTCAGCTGCCTCCAGACGTCCACTCATCGCTGCAAACAATTAAAGAAAAATTATGTTAAAAACAAACTGGAACATACTGAACTTCAGTCAGTTACACAGGAACAAGTCGGACTCGGACGGATACAGAGTTGAGTTATTTCACATGATATTTCTCATTCTTCTCATGGACAGTGTTACATGGCTGACGGTTCTCTGTCTTCAAGTCTCTGATGGACATGAAACTCTGCTGTTGAACCATCAGAAAAAAGATGAACAACTGTGTCAAACTGTCTGGAACTTTAATAAGAAGTCAAACATACAAGAAGCCCGTGGACATAAAAACTCTATAAAAAGTTATCATGGAGCATTGATGCCTTTCTAAGATTTTCTAAAACTTGGGCTGTTCACACTTATGTTTACTTTTCCAAAAATGCCTGCAAACAGTCATAAGAGGTCCCAACTAAGTTTCACAAACAGATCCCTCATTCATCACTCAGCCTGAAGGAAAACTCTAAGAATTTTTGCTCTACTCTTAATTCACTGTAAATTGTATTTAATTACCAGACAATTATCAGCCTATTAATCAGATATTGAATATTAGCGTGACATTGATTGTCAGTCCAAAACTGCAGGTAGTATCGTAAAGATCAATTTGACAGTGAGTCTTTGCTGTTTGTTATAAATGTTTAAATAAATATTCAGAATATATATTGCGAGCAGACTCGCCTCGTCTCTCGGCCTTCAGCTCCTCCAGGGCGTCCTGCACCTTCTTCAGCTCGGCCCGGCTGTCGACAAGCTGAGCCGAGCCAAGCCGGGCCAGGCAGGTCAGGATTAACAGCAGCAGGACGGGGAGACACCGAGACATGATGAGTGACGGGATGAGGAGGACACAGAGGTTTTATAGAGACGCTCTCTGCGGTCCATAATACAGTTGACTTGGTCAATAGTTTCTCCTGAGTCAGTGTTGACTCAGATCTCTAAAGATTACTGCTGCAGTCCAGGTTCTCAGAACTGCAGCGAAATACCTTTTCAATGTTACCGAGAACGCCCTGACCTTTGACCTCTCTACTGTTGGTTACCTAAAGATGTTTGAAACCAGAATCATCTGGAGCACAAATCATTTACCAAATGCATGCTCTGACTTTGGTTACTGATTGGTGGAGTATTGATCAGGTCAGTGTTCAGTTATTGTTCACTCTGATTGGGTACCAGATGTCCGGACTTCTTATCACACCAACTGACTTCAGTTACAGAATATTAAAACAAGCAGCTTCAGAGGAAACTTGAACAATCAAAAGAAAACATGATGAGCTACAAAAGCTACAAAATCCTGTAAACTTTAGTTAACATTAGTCTTTAGATTGATTTCCTTCCAGACAGCCGCTGGTTTCATTTTCATCTCTATGAAAATCTGCAGCTGCAGAAAGAAACTCTGTCATGGTCGATGTTTAGTCAGCTTTATTTTTTAGTCAGTTATTTTATCAGTGACGTAGCTGTGAGCAGCAACATTTAAGGGTTTCCTGTAAAGCGTTGCATTCACAAACTCCATTCTCAGAAAATCCAGAAGATGGGCAAATCGACATCGTTTGAATTAGTTGGTGCATGAAATAGTTGTAGTTGAACAGCTGATAGATCTGATTATCAGACATGAACACTTTTTGTTTGCCCACTGAAATGGGCTCAAGTCTTATTTTCTTACATCTTTGATCAAATAGTTTTTTTTACGAGTCTCAGACTGTATTTTATTTGTTGCTGTTTGTGTTTAGGCCACATTTAACCTTTTAAAACTTTGGCTTAAATGGAAAAAAGGATTTTTTTTTAATTTATTTATTTATTTTTTTAGAAAATCATGTTCAGCAAGTTAAAATATACACAAAAAAAAGTGTTGTGAGTATTGAAAGGTTTGAAACATTGCTGAGCCGTAGTCCTTGAGCACATCAACAGGGAGAGTTTTCTCTTGTAAAAAAGATTTCCTGTGTTACCTCATGAAGATGATGCAACTTTGTCTGTCCTCAGTGACTACGGCCTGTCCTACCTGTCCCTGCGGACCAGTATCGGACTCTGGACAGCCTTCCTCTGCCTGCTTCTGGTCGCCACCGACGCCAGCTCTCTGGTCTGCTACATCACCCGCTTCACCGAGGAGGCCTTCGCCTCCCTCATCTGCCTCATCTTCATCTACGAGGCTCTGGAGAAGCTGGTCCACCTTGGGGAAGTCTACCCCATCAACATGCACAGCCAGCTGGACAACCTCACCTTGTACACGTACGACAGAACCAGCAGCACGCCCTCATTAAGACCGCAGCTCGTTCATATAGTCAAACACTCAGCAGGCGCAGGATCCTCTCTTTGGCTAATAATCCTGCTTGTGCTGCAAACTGGCGGTTTCCACAGGCGCTGCCTTTACTCGGCAGAGCGTGTTATATGATCGTGTGATGTTTTCAGTTAACTTAATGGCAGTCAAGTAATGACAGTCAGGTGTGTGTGGTCACCACATATGACCACCCTCACCTGTAATGATGGTTGTGGCCAAAAAAGCACCAGACTTGAAACAAAAAGGTCGATATTCTCATTTAAAATTTAAAGATTTAAACGGATCAAATCAGGGAATCCATCAGGATTTAAAGTCATGGGTAATAATTAGGGGGTGTCACGATTGCGTGAAAATTGATAGAGAATTCGGAAACAAAAGCACCCAAAGGTGACGATAAGGAGAGCATTGATCCGTTACAGTGGTCCTTCACGGTCCGTTGTGCTGCCTGTATACATCAGCACAAGCTGCATTTCAGTTACTATCAACAGTTGAGAGGATGATTATTCTTGTTACCTTTTAAATTGATTTAAATTTGACCAAAGGGCCTTAGTGTGGAGGACAAATATGGCCGTTCTATCATAAACTGGCTGGATTTCCAAGGGCCGTTATCGACGGGCGGACACAACCAATCAGAGCAACGAAACGCCGTCCTGTCGGACGGTACGTCCTGTCAGAAGTTCGGCAAACACATATTTCTTATCAACATGAAGTTTAAGTGCAGTTGTTTGTTGTTCTTTGAGAAAATGTGCCGTCCAGTCAGTTTAATACTGCCGCTGTAGCCGGCCGTGGGAACGCTCCGTATCGACGGTCGCCATCTTGGATATTTACAAAGATGCCTGAACGGCGCTCCTCTCTGTCAGTCATTGTATTAAACCCGCCCCGTACTAGATAAAGGGCTGTGATTGGCTCGGCCAGATACCTGAAACTATGTAATCAGACTGAGACGTCTGGTTCCCGGGGTGTTTATATCACACTTGAAATAAGAATTTAAAAATGTAAATGACACCAATGACGTGTTCTTTATGAATCAAGAATGTGAAAAAAGTTTATATTGAAAGTCAAATCGACTCGTGACACCCTGGTCATGAACTAGTGCTCCCCTCCTGACTCACCTGTTGCTGCTGTGTTGCAGGTGTCAGTGTTCTCCACCTGCCAATGCCTCAGCTGAAGCTCTGCAGATGTGGAGCAACAATAACTTCACCTCAGAAAACATCCAGTGGGAACAGCTGACTGTGAAGGTCTGACATGAATCTGCTGTTTTAAGTGTGTTCATGTAGAAGTTTGGCTGATGTGACTCTCTGACCTCTCCCTCTGTCTCCAGGACTGTGTGGATTTACACGGCGAGTTCGTCGGCTCGGCCTGCAGCCACGACGGCCCCTACGTCCCCGACGTCCTCTTCTGGTCCGTCATCCTCTTCTTCACCACCTTCTTCCTCTCCTCCTTCCTCAAACAGTTCAAGACCAAGAGATACTTCCCCACCAAGGTACCGGTGTCTTTCCGTCAGAGTGATCATCTTTTAAAGTAACACTACATGGCTTCAGCTGCTTGTGCTTGTTGTAAACTTTTCTGTATTTTACCCTGAAGTTCTCTCACACTTAACTTTTTCGTTGGTAATAATCACGTTTTATTGGGTACAAAAAAATCTGAGCAGAGAGAACGTGTTGATAATGTTTTTGTGTCGGCAGGTTCGCTCAACCATCAGCGACTTTGCCGTCTTTCTGACCATCATGATCATGGTGTTGGTGGATTATCTGGTGGGAGTTCCTTCGCCCAAACTCAGCGTACCCGACCGCTTCGAGGTAACGCTGCACTGCCCTGTTTTTTCCAGTTGGAACGCAGTTTATTTATTGGAGAAAAATTCCTGAATTTACAGTAAATGACACAAACATTATATTAAACACATGCTGTACAATTAATGTTTAATATATCATTCAGATAATGAAAACACTCTTTACTGTTTATAGTTAGTTGTTATTAAAAACACATGAATGAGGGTCACATGTTCCACACCGTCCTGCTGCCCCAAACACTCACTACTGCACCACATGTGGATCCATCCGCCGCTGAAAATAGTCCCCAACAAATGCTATAAGTATTTCCTCCTGATTTTTGGATTAAAACTACAGCGAGCAGCTGTTTGAAACATGAAACTATAGATCTGTGAGGAGTGTAAAGAGTTACGTCTTCAGGAGGAACCAATGAGCTCGGAGCTGACAGGCGCCGATAGACAGTACTCACAACAGACTCTGTCTTCTGGTGAAGATGAGTGTAACACATTTCATATAAATCCAACATGATGGATGATTGAGATGAAGGAACGGGAGTGTATCATTCTGCTTACAGGGTAAAAGGAGTTCAGATTTAATGGGTTCAGTATTACAGAAACATCTGTCAGCTGGGTGCTAATACTAACGGAGCGACACCACAGCTTCTTTATCACAGAACCACAGTGTGTGTTGGTATAAAGTTCGTCTTTGTCCATTCAGCCCACGTCGAACACTCGGGGGTGGCTGATCTCCCCGCTGGGACCGAACCCCTGGTGGACGCTGCTGGCAGCCGCCGTCCCTGCTCTGCTCTGCACCATCCTCATCTTCATGGACCAGCAGATCACCGCCGTCATCGTCAACAGGAAGGAGAACAAACTCAAGGTCAGGACGACCGTCGGCTCGTACGGGACTGTAGGAGGTGGACACAGACGGGAAGCTTAGGCATAAACTTTCCCTCCCCGTGTGTGTGTTTTGTTTGCAGAAAGGCTGTGGCTACCACCTGGACCTGCTGGTGGTGGCGGTGATGCTGGGCGTGTGCTCCATCATGGGCCTGCCGTGGTTCGTGGCGGCGACGGTGCTCTCCATCTCCCACGTCAACAGTCTGAAGCTGGAGTCGGAGTGCGCGGCGCCGGGCGAGCAGCCCAAGTTCCTGGGCATCAGGGAGCAGAGAGTCACCGGCTTCATGATCTTCGTCCTGATGGGCTGCTCCGTCTTCATGACCTCCGCCCTCAAGGTGACCATCGCACCTGCGGTCCTCACAGAGATAGAAAACACCTCGAGGGGCTGCACGGGTCAACTTTCAGCTGACACCAACTTTTCAGCATTTACACTTCAACCCCTTTCAGTGCTCACACTTTTATTTTGACAATCTGTACAGTTTTTATACTTCACATGCCACTTCAACTTCTTTCAGTGCTTCCACTCTAATATTCAAACTGACACTAACTTTTCAATATTTACTGTTCAAATGACACTTCAACTGCCTCGTCTTGCTCACACTTCAGCTGACACTTGACAAACTCATTGTTTACACTTTATCTGCCACTTGAACTTCCTTCAGTGCTGCTCCTCCAGCTGCTACATCACTTTTCTGTAGACGAGTGCTGAGATGTTTCCATTTAGCAGTAAGAGGCGTCTTTAAGCTTGATTTCGATGTTTTCTCCGTTTGTCCTTCAGTTCATCCCGATGCCCGTCCTGTACGGAGTCTTCCTCTACATGGGAGTGTCCTCGCTCAAAGGCATCCAGGTCTGTCTCAGTGTCCGTCTGCTCTGCTTCATCAGTCTGCTTCAGTGTCTCTGATGTTTTGTCCGTGTGTCCGTCCTGCAGCTGTTCGACCGGATCAAACTGTTCGGCATGCCCGCCAAACACCAGCCGGACCTGATCTACCTGCGCTACGTCCCTCTGTGGAAAGTCCACATCTTCACCGTGGTGCAGCTGTCCTGCCTCATCGTCCTCTGGACCATCAAGGCCTCGGCCGCCGCCGTTATCTTCCCCATGATGGTGAGACACGACTGACAGAGGACGTGTTTTTTTTTTTAACACAATAACTGGTGTTTTCTTGCCTTTCTCTGCAGGTTCTGGCTCTGGTGTTCATCCGGAAGCTTCTGGATTTCTGCTTCACCAAGAGAGAGCTGAGCTGGCTGGACGACCTGATACCGGAGAGCAAGAAGAAGAAGGAAGACGACAAGAAGAAGAAGGAGAAGGAGGCAAAGCGCTAAACTGAAATCTTAAACAATGGGACTCTGCTGCCGTCTCCTCACTGATAGTAATGTGTGTTGTATTTTGTCTTTTCCAGGCCGCCCGGCGGATGCTGGAGGAGGCGGAGGACGAGGCGCCGTACGACACAGGAAACATCATCAACTTCCCGATCAAAAACCTGAAATCACTGTGAGTGACAACATCACAACACTGTAATGTTAACAGACTGCGGCAGAGAGAGGTGTGTGTGTGTGTGTGTGTGTGTGTGTGTGCATATGTGTATGTGTGTTTACATGTGTGTTTATGTGTGGTGCAGCATGGACCCATCAGAGGTGAACATCTCAGACGAAATGGCCAAAAGCGGCATTTGGAAGTCAGTTTCCATGAACTGTGAGAGCAGCAAACCTCTGAAACGCAGCAACAGGTAAACACAACTGGTGACACCCTGAGGCTGAAATATTGTGTAGTGGGGTTAGAGTTGGGGGTTAGAGTTGGGGGTTAGGGGTTAGAGTTGGGGGTTAGAGTTGGGGGTTAGGGGTTAGGGTTAGGTAGTTTACAGGTTGTTGTGGTATTAACTGTTGCTTAGGTGTTGCTTGGCGGTTGTAATGGAGTTTGGGGAGGTTGGTAACGACTAATTCTTTGGTTGCTAGGGTATTAACTAAGGTGTAGGTGTGTAATTGTATAGGGAGTTTATTAATGTGTTACTATGTGGTTGCTAGGGGTTTACTAGGTGACTGCTAATGTTTTACCACACGGTTGCTATCGTGTTTTGGGTGGTGATTGATGTGCAGAACTTCTGTTTATGCATGAAAACTATTCTCTACATGGTTTGGCACATTGATTAGTTAATAACAAATCAATAAGAGGTCTCAGCCTTGTTGTTGGCGTTGTCTTCCAGCCAGGAGAAGCTGCCGAGTGTCCAGATAAACGTGGAGAACGAGGACGGTCGGAGACTCGTGGACGCAGAGACGTCTCTATGATCCGCCGCCGCTCTCCACCACCGGGCGGCGCCGCTGTTACCGATGGGATCCTGTAGTGAAAGGTCGTGGGAGGACCAATCAGGCTTCACCTCGCCGTGCCGTAATTCTCATCCTGCGTTTTCTCGGACGAAGGTGAACGTTTTATTTTCTCATCGTTTTATGGTGAAACACGGAGACTCCACCGCTGGGAGCAAATATGGCCGCCACTTTGGAAACAGCTTCCTCAGGTTTCTTTGGCCGGTTTTTACTCAGGCGGTCCGCCGCTGCGCTGCGATTGGCTGCTGAGGCGTCGAACCGAAACACAGACTCGGTGGACGCCTGGTTTTCCAGACTGATCTACAAAACACCTGAAGTTTTTATTTTATCGTTTTAAATGTTCTGTTTCATGAAGCAGGCGAGGCTCACCTCCGACAGGTCCAACACAGGAAGGAGTTTTTATTTAATCCATCATGCTGATTTAAGTTGTATGTGTGTCTGTGTGTGTTTCTGTGTATGTGTGTGTATGTGTGAGTGTGCGATCACTGTTGTGCCTCACCTTGTTGCCTGCAGTGGCCGACTGAATGATCACAGCTGCTGTCGTCAAAGTTTCTTATTAAAGTTTCAATAAAAATCAGTTTGGTGAGATGATTTGACACATTAATGAACAATAAAATCTGACGTTCGCTTGTTGAAACGGTGAAAACGTCCTGTCTGAGGACCGATTCTCTCAGGAGAAACACTTTTGTACTCCGTATAATTTAATTAAAGCATTAAAGGCGACTAGTAGAGTTGCTGCAACAGGGCTGCATGTTTTTGTGGAAAAGTTGAAGGTAAAAACACAGAGCTCCTTCAGGCTTCTGTGTGAACGAGACCTTGAGATTTTAAATGTTTCAATGATATCAAAAATAAAACAAAAAACGTGAAATTAAAGTTGTAAGACATAATTTACACCCACACCATGTTTCTATTCTCAGGCCACAGACATGATACAACATGCAAAGAACATATACCGCTGGACAACTGCAGTTTATTTTGTTTATTGTGTTTGTTGGGGCAGAACTGAAAAACATTCAACTTTAAAAGGTATAGTTCTAACCTGCTGCTCTCTGTAGCTTCATATGTAGCGTTCAGACATGAGAGAGGACTCAATCTGAACATCAGACTCACACACAACTGGACTTTATTCACAAAATGAAAAGTCATGCAAATGAATTGGTCTTCAGATTTATTTCAGAAATCTGCAGAAAGCAACAACTGACACTCATCAGATACATCGACTGCATCAGGATAAACCAGTATGGCAGCAAAGTACAATAGAAAAGCATTTGATCATAAGTTAGTATCGTGCATAAATATTACCCATAAAAGTTCACCTAGATATAATGTTATAAAGTCAGAGCAAAGTGATGTGGACAAGATTAAAACCCAGAAAACCAGATGTTTCAGCTGATCCTGGATCTGTCACAGCACCGTGAACGTGAAGAGAAGCATTGACAGCAGCAGAGCGACAGACAGTCGAGCTCTCTGTGATCCACCTGAAAACAGACCGTTTAAGCTGCACCTCATGAAGACAGATTCATAGTTCAATGATTACTAGTGTTCCTTCCTGGAGTTAACTATGTCATTCCAAGATAGATAAAATGGAAATGTCTCGCTGGTGGAACAACTCAGAAACAGGTGAAACATAATAAATACATAAATAAATAAAAAGGAAGTGATGAGAGTCGGACTCACCGCTGTGCAGCAGCAGGTTCTCGGTTACCGTCAGTGATCCGTTGTGCGGCGCCGGTTCGATCTGGAGCAGTTTACACATCAGAGGGTAGACGTGGATGCTGTCGAACGGCTCAGACAGAAAGTTCTTCTTGAAGTCTGGTCCGAAGGCCCTGAAGATGGTCTTCATGTCCATCTCTCCGTTATGGAAGCCGTGGTCGCCTTTGTTGACGTAGACGATGAATCTCTGGTGGGAAACAAACAGAATTACAACATGTGAGGTTTCCTCCATTCACATCCTGCCCTCCCCCTTTGTTTGTGGCTGCTTTGACCTCCAACCTCACCAGGGTTGTTAACCGAACTCGGTACTTTTAAGGGTACCGTCTGAAGTACATCGGTACTACCAAGTACTGATTCACATTCACGATGTAAGGTTGAGTTCGGAATATGCTGGTGTTCAAGTGGTTTAAGTCGTGAGATCACCAATAGGGGGCGCTGTCATTACAGAAAAATAACATTGTACTGTTTGCAACTACAATTTTGCACAGAAGTACACAAGTTTACTGACAAACATCAAGGTCGTGTAGACTGATTTCTTTCCAAAAACTTTAGTTTAAATTCCCAAAATGTTAACATGTAACCTCCTCCGCTGAAGTTGTTTGAACGTTGTGTTCAGAAGTTTTCTAACATTAATCTGGTGGACAAATTTCAAAGAGCTCGATGATTAGATTCAATATCAGTGCTGAGCTGGATTTTTGAATTTTGAGTTTTTGTTATTCAGGCATTAAGTATTCCGCTGTCTGTGTTCTGGCTTTGACTGTGATCGTGTACCGCGATGTCTCCAGAGTCCGGTCTGGGAAACATTCTTTAAAAGAGAATCAAGCTGACGGCATGAAAACTAAACCAACGTAAACACGAGAGGCTGCAGCTTCGACGGGCAAAAATCTGGAAACTCACAGAGTTCAGGTTGAATCCCAGATCTGCGACGACCACGATGGGAGGCAGCCGCTCACTTTTGGCGAGATGAAAGCTCTCGGGAAGCTCGTTTTTCTTGTAGACCGTCAGATTGGGTGCTTTGGACAGAGCGTCGAAAACCTCTTGCTCCTTCCCGGGCCGCGGCGTCAGGATGCCAAACCCGCCGTAGTCGAGGATCTCGAAGCTGGCGAGCTTGAGTAAATTCAGGTATTTGTTGAGGATGATCTCGTCCACCAGCGGTCGCTTCTTGACGGTGGTCATGCCATGGTCGGAGGTGATGATGACGTTCAGACTGTCGATCAGGTTATGGCGACTGATGGCCTCCCTCAAGTAGCCAATGGTGCGGTCGATCTGCTGGATGATCGTCTTCCTGTCCGGGTGATCCGGCCCCTTGGCGTGACCAACGTTGTCCGGCTCGCCGTAGTAGAGTGTCACCAGGTGGAAGTCTTCGTCGGAGAACCAGCTCATCACCATGTCGATGTTGTGACGCCACTCGGTCTCGTTGTTGTCCGGGTGGTTACCCTCTTCCACCAGCACTCGGTCAACCACCTGGCCGCTGTAGTTGGCCGCGCCTCCCGGGTAGTAGAAGGAAGCGGTTTTCAAACCCTGAAACAACCGAGAGAGGAAACGAGCTGTAAACCAAACAAAGACAAATTACCATCTTTTAAGTTGACCTGGAGCAACATGATCGTTAATTCGGAGTTGTACCTGGCGAGATCCAATATTCTCTCTCTTTTAGCTCTATGTTTGGTCTCCACGTCCTCCTGAGGGAAATACCTGGCTCTTTAGCTGCTAAATGCTCCACTATGTTCACCAGCTGCTCTCTAACTGTGTCTGTCTGTTGTTTGCTGCTGAGCAGGAAGTGTACAGCAGCTTTTTACAGCTTTTTCCCTGAAAACAACACTATGAACAAATGAGAGCCGTGAGAGTGAACCAGAACAGTAAAGTTGTGGTCGGACAGATAAACAATGAGCTGAAACTCACCAGAGACAGCCAACACACTTTCACATCGTCATTTTATACGTTGGTTTAAATATGCTTTAAACTCTCCATTTGATACAGTAAACAGTAAACCTTGTTAAACTCATCACAAGTTTCTTCCTTAATCATCCATTCAGTAATCATGTAATCAATTATTACTATAAAACTATTATATCTGCTTTAAGGCCCCAACATTTCCAAGAAGCTAATTGTTGTTGTTATTCTATATTTTTCTTATTATCAACAAAACCCATGTTAGTCCGTCTCTTAATAATCTTTTCTGACTTCCTGTCTGTGGCTCTCAGCTCCAAGCCCATTGGTTCCTACTGAAGACGTAAATCTTTAAAAACACCTCACAAATATAGTTTCATTTAAAAAAGGCTCAGCAATTTCCTGAAACAGCTGCTCACTTTAGTTTTTATCATACAAGAAGAAAGAAATAGTGCATTTGTTGGGGACTATTTTCAGCTGCGGATTAATCCACATTTTGTGCTTGAGTGGGATTGAGCCAAAACGTTTCACGGCTAAAATCGTGGTTTCATTGAAGTGATTTTATTGTTTTAAGACAAGCCTAAAGTATGATTAATCCTCAGTTTAACATTAACCTCTATTGGTGTAGCTGATCAATCATACTGATCGGTGACTCACCTGGTTCTGAGCGGTGATCCATAACGGCAGAACTCCGGTGTCCCACCACTCGGATTTGCTCAGCGTCTTTTTGTGGGGAACTTTCATGTTCGTCTTGGCGTCGAACATCATGTTGTGGACGACGTCGTGATCCTCCACCCATCTGCCTAACGCACAGGAAACATTTCAAAATAAGACTCAACACCCAACAAAAAGCTCAAAATTAACAGAAAGTCAAGTCCTTTTCAGTCCTCTGTGGACAAAATATAAGCCTGTGTTTGGGAGATATTATTAAAATGAATGATGAAGTGTACGTCGACAGTTCAGGTTTCATATCTGCCATCAACTTCCATCCAACCACAAATGTCTGCGTGGTCAAATACCACCAGGGGGAAGATTGAAAATGATTTGTTTTTATTCATTCAGACGAACCGACTCGTCACTCTTCATATTATTTTAGTGTTCTACCTCACCTCAAAGTTCACTGATAATATAAAGCACATATTCTGCTATAGATGCACATTATATACCTCTTTACCATCTGCGATTCCACAACAGATTTGCTTCAGGACAATAAATTCTGTCTTATCACATCTCACCTTCTGTGTTATCATACAAATGTCCATCATAAATCTATCCTGAGACCTGCAGAGGATCGAACATCCGGGTTCACAGACAAACCACCACGACTGCAACACTTCTACTTTTTAATGTGAATGTGTTTTAATAATGTTGAGCTTTGGACTGTTGGTTGGACACAACAAGCATTGTGAAGGTGTCACTTTGGGCTCTGGCTCATCGTGACGCCATTTCTCACTATTTTCACTGTTTACAACAGACACAGGGGACATTTTACTGTGGAAACACTTTGACTACATTGTACTAATTATACTCTGCAGACTTTTACTGCAGTAATGGATCTGAATACTTCCTTTTCCACTGATAATCAGTAGTTGTAGACCTGCTTATATGACTGTTACTACAGTAATAATAGTGAATGAATGAATTTAATTTTTATCCTTGTATATTATTCTGTCCAGCCCTCATGGGCTTACAAGACACCATGAATTCAAACAAACCAGGACCAACCAAAGAAAGTCCATAAAAGGAAAGTCAAATCTTCAGACCATCATTGATGAGAACATTATTCATAAATCACTGACATTTACTATGTCCTGGAAAAATCTAAATAAATATTAATTAAACAATCATCTTGTCTTCTTTTCCAGGTTTTTGAGACAAAGTTAGATACTTAAACACATTAAAATTAAACACCCATTTCTATTTCATCTGTAGCAGAATATACAGGGTTTAGTCGAGCCGTTTAATGGAACATTTCCTCTCTGAAATCATCATAACTCGTACAGTACAGGAGAAAATTCACCCAGATCACATAACTCATACAGTCTGTTTGAATCGACGACCCTCAGTGAAGAAAACCAGCTCTCATCTGTGCAACTAACGATCTTTGGCTTCTACATAAACCAGATGTAACATTTGGTTCAGGGCCCAGTGCACATATGTCCTTCATTTTGGCTTTAACAGACTGTTTTCAAACTATTTTTCTTCAAATTTCAATAATAAAGTTTTTTTTAAATAGTTAACATTACAACATAGATTATTCCTGTAAACATGCAGCAAATCCACCTCCTCAAAAACGGAGTAAAGTTCTTTTGTCGATAGAGAACATGAACACCTTTTAGTTATTCTGTCCTCTGTCACTTTGATTAAACAGTAGAAGTGCTGCTGGAGTAGCTTGAATAGATAATAATTAGAATATCGATCATAATGATGCAGTTCAGTGTTACCGGTGATGGTGGTGAAGTGGGACGGGGAGGTCATGGTAAGCATTGGGGGGGTGATGTATTTGGCCTTGACCCCGTCCTGCACCAGCCGGTCCAGGTTCGGCGTGTCCACGTCCTGGTCGTAGTCCCACCTGAAGCCATCGAAGGAGATGAGCAGCAGCTTGTTCCGGGACGCCGCCTCGCCCAGCGGGCCGCCGGCGGCGCAGGTCACCACGGTGATGACCAGGACGAGCTCCAACCTCATGTTCGTCTTCCTCTCGACTGACTGACTGCGGCTCAGCCAGGCGGCACCTGCCTGCACACCTGTAGCTCCCCCCAGTTTAATGTGTAACTGTGCTTCTCTGATTGAGATCTGCTGCGAAGGACGAGACCTTCGACTGGAAGCTTTATCAGGGGAGATTTGGTCCATCAGCGTCAGTGATCTGTGGACCCGACTGATAGCTGACACATCAGTAATAATATCACTTCACACAAGGTTGCCCTCGTCTTAGAGAACTGATGAGTCACTTTGAAGGTTTCACATAATGGGACTTTGATTAAATGGTCAAATCAGCCTTGAAGGACAGGTGGAGGGGACCAGGACAAACACAAGACCTTTACAGGAAGCTGAGAGCTGAGGCATCTGCGGATCAGGTCTCGTTAGAGCGGGACTGGATCACCAACTGGGGGAAGGAGGTGACCGCTGTGGGGCCCCAGACCCACAGGGGCCCAGAAGGTCCCAGATACACTACTTGTCTTGTCTGTACTTGTCTGTAATTGTCTGTACTTGTTACGCACCAATACACCACAGCAAATTCCTCGTATGTGAAAACCTACTTGGCAATAAACCCTATTCTGATTCTGATTCTGATTCTGATTCTGATTCTGATACACTGCACGTCGATTCATTTTGGTCATTTTTTATTTTTATTTGTCACAACTAAAGTCCAACATGTGCCTGTGACTTCAGGTGAAGCCGCTGTCACGGGTTCTGCTTTTGTTTCCTGGTCAGGAGGCTCAAATTCAGTAACTGTGCATCATGATGTTAATGCTTCCATGTTTTTAACCTTTCTAGGAAGATGATAGATAGATAGATAGATTACTTTATTCATCCCCGAAGGGAAATTAGGTCATCGTAGCAGCCGGTATATTTAAATACAATAAAATACAGTACAACAATAGAATACAATACAATACAGCAGAATAAAATAGAATAAAATTATTCTAAAGGAAGCAGCAGCATGTGATTCCAGATTTGCTTAAGGACAATAAAGTCTGTCTTATCACATCTCACCTTCTGTGTTATCATACAAACCACCACGACTGCAACACTTCTACTCTTAATAATGTGACTGTGTTTTTATTAATGTTGAGTTTTGGACTGTTGGTTGGACACAACAAGCATTGTGAAGGTGTCACTTTGGGCTCTGGCTCATCGTGACGCCATTTCTCACTATTTTCACTATTTTTACAAAGCAAACGATCAATGGATCAATGGAGGAAATAATCAGCAGATGGATCCAGAATGAAAATAATCATCAGCTGCAGTCCGATACAAAACAGTTCAAAATGAGCTCCAACAGTAAAATCCTGCTTTTCCATGAATGATGAGGAATAATAATCTAATGATAGAATATATAATAGTACAACAGGCACAGGGACATTTTACTGTGGAAATACTTTAACTACATGTTACTGATTATACTCACAGACTTTTACTGAGGAACAGTTTCACTGCAGGACTTTTACTGCAACAGTATTTACAGTGTGTATTAGTACTTTTACTGCAGTAAGTGCAGCTGGTGTAGCTTCAATAGATAATAATTATAATACTGATGCAGCTCAGTGTGAGTGGTGATGGTGGTGAAGTGGGACGGGGAGATTAATGGTCAGGAGGCTCAAATTCCAGGTCTGCATTAACGAATAATTAATGCACACAAGTAACACAAAATAACACCAATTTGTGGTCTTGAATGACTTCATTCATGCTCTCAAATCAATTTGTGCGCAGAACAGCATTTAACTTATTGTTGACATTTATAGTGTTTAGTTGTGTTAATATTTTGTGAGTACAGTTTATTCATTTTAAGTGCAGAATTTTTTTCACCTCCACATCTGCCAGCTTCTGTCTGTAAGTACAGAGAAGATCGATTAATAATATTAGAATCATAGTAAGAAATAAACACAAATAAAAATAAATGTACTTTATAATGTAATTGAATAGATATTTAAGTGTGGGAAAGGAAACAATTGACCACATTTCTACTGGAATTAGTTTTTCAACTAAAACTTTCTTTAAATGATTCCACATCTGCTCCATGCACGTCTCTTATTTTGGTGGGGCGAGGAAACCCGGAAGCACTTTCATGTTGTCGGAAGCACTTCCGGTGTTCAGGAGTTGCTGCCGCTCACGTTGTTCTGTGATGTCTCTGCGTGATTCAACTCTCAAAATGCGATAAATATATTAGAATCCACGAGTTGTTGGTTGTGTTTGACCTGTCCGGAGGTCCTCCGACGGTCTGCCGGCGGCGCTGCGTCTCTGAGTCGGTAAGAAGCGATGAAACTTCAGGTGACCTCCGTCGGGCTAACGTTAGCTGTCAGCCGTGTTGTGTGTGGGAGAGTTGAAGCATCAGTTACCACTAGTTATAATAAGTTATCACTAGTTACCACTAGTTATAATAAGTTATCACTAGTTACCACTAGTTACCATTAGCACGTCTCGGTAGGTTTACTGATAGCGACACGAAGCCTGCAGCTTCCCCGTCTGGTTCAGTTCTCGTTAGTGGGACGAAGGTGACACCAGACTCCATTTACAAAATCTGGAATTTCAGAGTTTCTCGCTCACCAGAGGAGAAACCAAGTACACACGAGACAGTATACAAACCAGCAGGGGTCAGCTTTCCCTTCGGCCCAGGTGTCACACCTACAGCATCTTCATAAAAGTCATTTTCTATATTTAACACTATGTCACATGTATAGAAACCGATTAGAAAGTCAGCAGAATGGATGGCAGATATTATTTCAGTCAACTGTCAGTAAGAATTTCTTTAACTTCAGGCATTCAGTGTCTCTGTGTTTTGTTTATCTGCTGTTCTTCTCAGAAACAGTTGGAGTTAAGTGATTAATGTGTGAGCGTATCTGACAATAATCAGTTGTTGTGAAGTTCTCCAACAGTGTTTCCCTTTCTGATCTCCTGTTAGTTTCAGCAATGTCTTCACTGTGGAGCCTGAGACCTCTGCTGACGTCACTGTTTCAAGGTAGGTTTACACACCTGAGTGGGCTCCAGGTGCACAACTCACCACAACACAACTACAGTGTGTGCACTGCTGGTTTTACTACCAACTACTTCTGTACCTTGTTATATTTCATTTAATTTCCTGTGTTATAAGTACATGTATTACATATGTGCATATGTCTGTACAGTAATATACTTTGAACTAATGCACGGTTTGATGTGAACATAATATTTCCAGTGTTAATGCTCATGTAGAGGGAACGTTATTCTTTATATTATATAATGTCTCATGTAAAAGTTGCACATATCTTGCATAAATTTACTAATTGCGTCAATCCAAAATATTAACAACTGCATTAAATCAGTTTATCAAAATTTAACTACAACTCCCAGGGTGCATTTCGGCAAGAAACATCCAATCACTGAGCTTAAAATTCTGTCACATGCGGCGCAAACGGTGGGAGGAAATTTAAGATTAAAGTTTCCAGAAAAGTGATTTAACAATCTGCAGCTTGAATGCGTTCACTTTGAATTCAGTAACTGTGGCTGTTTCTTTAAATATCTAACGTGTAAATAACTTCCCCCTGTCTGCAGCATCCCAGCATGCCTCTGTCTGGACAGGTCCCATCCTCTCCAGGACGATGGCCACCCTCAACCAGATGCACCGCCAGGGAAAGCCCAAGCTGCCCCCCAACTCTGTGGGCGCCACGTTCGGCCGCCCCCAGCTGAAGGCGGTGGTCCTGAAGACCATGATCCGAAAGCCCAAGAAGCCCAACTCCGCCAACAGGAAGTGCGCTCGAGTGCGGCTGTCCAACGGGAAGGAGGCGGTGGTGTTCATCCCCGGGGAGGGACACAACCTGCAGGAGCACAACGTGGTGCTGGTGGAGGGCGGCAGGACGCAGGATCTGCCCGGAGTCAAACTCAAAGTGGTCCGAGGCAAATATGACTGTGCTCACGTGGTGAAGAAGAAACAGTAGACGGGAGGAAGAACGTGTGTCTGTCGCTTGTGTAATAAATATTCATTACGTCATCATGACTGACTGTCTCAGAGTGAAGTCAGATTTTTACTACAGGTGCAGATCGAGACATCAGGTACACTACATGGCCAAAAGTGTGTAGACACCTCTGCCCGGTCAGTGTTTTAGTTGTTGTAAGGGGTTGAGGTCAGGACTCTGTGCAGGCCGGTCCAGTTCTTCAACACCAGACCGGGAAAACCATTTCTTTATGGAGCAGGTTTTGTGGGCGGGGGCGTCTTCACGGTAACTCTGGAAACTGGTCATATCGTATCGGAAATGCCTCCGATACAGCTTAAAATGCTGAATCGGGTATCAGCGAATACACCAGTCTGTGCACCGATCCAATATCAAGTTATCTCATCATTTATCAGCTCATTCAGGCTTCATAGGAACAACATCCTGCCTGATCGGTTCTGAGTGTGTGACAAGGGACAAGGGACGAGACGAGATGGCTCAGTCGTCGGCTACTTCCATCTGAAATGGATGATGGAAGTAGCTGAGTGATTCATCTCACGTCTCCCTCGTCTCTGCTGAGAGCTGCACATGCTCAGTACTGACCAGCAGAGAGCAAAACGTTAGCGAGAGCTCCCAACATGTCAGCAGTTTGACAGTATTTTACTGATGATTCTCAATGACATCATCATATCACATCCAAACAGGGTTGTAGTATACAGGTACAAAATAATAATTCTATATTTATTTTTTAACGCACGATCAGTACTCGTATCAGCAGATATGCAAGTTCAGGTATCGGGAAGGAATAAATTGAATCAGGACGTCTATAATCGTTTATCAGGAAGAACATTTGGCCAAAATAGAATCTGTGTCAGATTTTCTTTATTGTCCTAATTAAAATAAAATGCATCGTAAAATGCATGCATAGTTCCATTGGACCATTAAAAGCTGTTAAAATCCTTGATTTTTGTTTCTACTTCATAATGATTGCTACTTTCTGAGAAGGGACGCTTTAAATAGAAGTCTTTTTTTATTATACAGTATATTGATTTTAATGGCATATCATTATAAATTAATCCATATTAAGGATTCTAGACAAATTTGAATTAAAAAACCTGCAGTCAAATAGCTGTTTTATTATTTTACATTTGATTTAGCAAACTGTTACATATGGTGATATATATATTGATACATGTTCTTATTGTATAAGAAGGCTATAAGTATCACAAGAGACACATACAACTGCAGCGTTTAACAAGTCATTAAAGTGGCAGCAGATATATTGTTAGTCTGTCTTCAGGTGGCCTCAGTAACAAACACTCAGCTGTTGCACACAGACGCAGTCAGTGGGATCAAAGCTGTCACATTTTTATTTCAGCAAAGGTCCATATTCAGTTTCCTTCCCCTCGGCATGTTCGGTGGATTGTTACATTGTTTTCAGTTTGGCAGCTTTAATGCAACGTGCAGCTTCACAGTCAGTGTTTTGAGCCATGAGCAGGCTTCACTGTTTATCATAAAAGAAACTGAACTGTGCCCTGCTGTGTTAGTACTGCAGAGGTGAACTCGCTGTCACCTTAAATTCATTTAAAGGGTAGCTTCATCCAAACTATTTAAAAATAAAAATGTTAAAGAGAAACTAACTGAACGATGGTTCACGCTCCTCCCGTGTTGCTGCAGTTCACCTTCCCGCCGGCAGCGGCAGCACCGAGCGCCGGCAGCGGGCGAAGAAGACGTGTGCGCCATGTTGGATGTTCACCTGCAGTTCACCGGAGCTTAGTTGTTGTTTTGGCCGCTTCACCGGCCGCCGACACCGCCTCTGACTGTCCTGACGGGCCGGGGAGAGGCTCGTGTTTCCTCCTGCCTGTTTAATTTAAACAGTTATTCTACAGAACCCGTTTAATCAGCTTCAAAGGGCGGAGATGAGCCTTTGTACGCGGCAGCCGTCCGGGACCGTGTCGCCCTGCGGGCCGGAGCGAGCCAGCCGCCGCCCGGGGGCCGTCCGGCCGCTCGCCTCAGCCTCCGCCGGCGGAAACCTCCGGTAACGGTACGTGTGTCTGTGTGTGTGTGTGTGTGTG
The DNA here is from genome assembly GCA_031216445.1 of Lateolabrax maculatus. Taxonomy (NCBI): domain Eukaryota; kingdom Metazoa; phylum Chordata; class Actinopteri; order Acropomatiformes; family Lateolabracidae; genus Lateolabrax; species Lateolabrax maculatus. Next base: position 975,663 of record CM062199.1, read on the forward strand.
TGTGTGTGTGTGTTCGGTTTCCGTTAACGCGTTAGTTTAGGATTTGCGAGCTAGCCGAAGTCTTAGCTCCTCCTCTCTGATTGGCTGAGTCGATAAACCGGATCGATGATCACAGGACGCAGTAATTTAATCATTAACACGCAGCCGAGAGAACATGATGATGAACCGTTAAAGTAATGAAATGTTCTCTTACAGCTTCAATCAGTGATCAGTGATCAATGCATCCTGTGTAAAGTGGACTCCTGTCTGACCTTCACTTCTGGGTCCGTGTGAACTGGTTTGGTTATTTTAGATAAAACTATATAAATATATTATTGCCAGGTCTTCTGACAGGTTCTTCCAGAGCTTTCAGCTACATGTTGTGAGCTTCTTCAGCGGACGGAGTTGGCTCAGCTGCTGATGGGGGGGGGCACACCTGATGCCGTCTCCATGACAACGGAGCGCCTCCAGCGGCCTCAGGATGCGGCTCAAAGCTCTGGATTACACCTCGAGTCAAACGGACGTTTCTCAGGTGAAAACCGAACCTTGAAGTTCCAGTTTGTCACGACTTGTCGAAAACCAGCTCCTTAACGAATGACGTGACCCGACCGCAGCCGCGTCGCACACCTCTGGGATGTGAACAGGCTTTATGTAATAGTTTATTATCATTTAATGTACCTCCGCCATGTTTCTAAAGGGACGTCTCAGTCGGCAGTCGGCCCGACAGCTTCAGGACATCGTGAATGTTAAATGCTGGCTGGTGTCTGTGTGTCTCAGAGGCGTCGAGGAGACCCGTCCACCCTCAGAGGGAGCAGAGCATCGGGACATGAATGGACTGAAAGTGGCAGCAGAACCAAGAGGAGACGACTGCCGGCAGCTTCCTGCTGAAGGTCGGGATTACTTCTCTCTCTTCGCCCCCACGCTAAGCCCGCTAATTCCTTTAAAAGGCTGTTGACCCGTGAAAACCATGTGTGTCCACAGTGAAACACCTGAACAACAGGTGGAAGACTTAGTCTGGCACATAACCCCCCCCGGTAAAAGGTGTCGGTTTCACACTTCTTTTAACATGTACATGTACATACAAACACACTTCAGCTAACAGAACTGTCCCTTTTAATCAGGGAGTTTTAGAGGTGCCTTTTGTCGGTTTCAGACGGACTAAAGCTAAAGTTTCCCCCTGTTTCCAGTCTTTATGCTAAGCTAAGCTAACCGGCTGACAGACGTGACAGAGGAATCAGTCTGAACATCTGACTCAGCAAGACAGAGAATAACTGTGTCTTCATATTCTTGATATACAGATAAATGTTTGAGATGTTAACGTCAGTATTGTTTCCTGCAGGAGAGGGAACCGCCCCCGACACCGAGACAGCGTCTACGCCAGAAGAACCTGCATCCAAACAGTCTAAATGCCGTCACCGATGTTCAGTATGCGGCAGGGAGTTTTCTCGCCCGTCCCGGCTGGCGGACCACATGGCCACGCACTCCGGAGACAAACCGCACAGCTGCTCCGTGTGCGGGAAGCGCTTCACCAAGAAGATAAACGTGGTGGTGCACCAGCGGGTCCACACCGGTGAGAAGCCGTACTCCTGCCCAGACTGCGGGGTCAGCTACGCCCAGCTGGGCTGCCTGCGGAGGCACCGGCTCCGACACGCCGCCGAGAAGCCCCACCGCTGCTCGGCGTGCGGCCACGGCTTCATTCAGCGGCGGCACCTTGTACAGCACGAACGCACGCACACCGGAGAGAGGCCGTTCGCCTGCCCGCTGTGCCCCAAGCGCTTCGCCTCCAGGACGGGCCTCAGCGATCACCAGAGAGGCCACGCGGAGGAGAACCTCTACTCCTGCTCCTTCTGCGAGAAGGTTTTCTCCACACCATCGTCCTTCAGGGATCACGTGAGGCTCCACACCGGACAGAAGCCCCACCGCTGCTCGCTGTGCTGCAAGAGCTTCAACCGGCCGGGCCTGCTGAGGAAACACCTGCAGAAACATGCCGAGGGAAAGCATGTGGTCGGAGCTGAAGGTGCAGCGAGCAAGGTGGGCGCTTCATAAATCAACGTGTAATATGAGATGGACGAGTGCTTCGTCTCAGCCTGCTGCCGTTTTCTGTGACTCCTAACCGTAGACTAACCCCCACCAAGGGGGGCGATGGAGATGTTTTGGCACTTCACTTCCATCTTTATATACAGTCTGTGCTTCTAACAACCATCCCACCTTCAGCTAATGTTAAGGTAGAGCGGGACGTTTACTGATCCCAGGGTTCGATCCACCTCCTGCTGTCCTCGTGTCACTGATGGTCCTCATGTGCAGGCCAGCCAGTGGGCGAATGAGGCTTTTTAACTCTTATATTATAATGCCAGTAGTTATTGTACCTCTGTGTCCCCTCCAGGAGTCGCTCTCGAGAACTTTGGGTTTCAGCTCCTTTTGTCATTAAATCTCCATGTCCACACATTGTGTCCCCCGTCAGGAGGAGACGCCTCACCGCTGCTTCCTGTGCCACAAAGACTTCTCCACCGGCGAGAAGCTGCGGCAGCACCAGCAGCTCCACCAGAGGGCGCTGCAGTTTGTGTGCGAGGTCTGCGGCCGAGGCTTCACCCGAGCGACCCGGCTGAGGGAGCACGCCAGGTCTCACACCGGAGAGAGGCCGTTCCAGTGCGACGTCTGCAAGAAGCGGTTCTCCATGCAGAGAGTGTTCAGGAAGCACCAGGAGATCCACAGCAGGGAGGGGCGCACCGCCGCCATGACACCAGGCAGCAGGGAGGTGAGGAGCATCGCAACATGAAACGATGAACTGAAAATGAATAGACTATATATATATAATTGAAAAATCGTTTGATTAATATCACGTGAATCAAATATCTTTAGAATTTTGGATTGTTGATCAAACAAACTTTTGAAGGCGTCACCGTGGAAGTTTAAAGGTTAAATACACCGTGTTTTAAAAGGCTTGCACTTAATCCCGTCATTTTATCCTTTGTTCCTGTGCAGTGTCATGTTTTAATCCCACCGTCCAGTCAGATCAATGTGTAATATCACCTACAGAGTCCAGCTGGGCTTCACAGGCCTGCAGCAGCGACTCCGCACGAGGAAAAGTTCACTACGAACGGAAACACGCGGTCGGTCGCAGTCTGACTCACCTCGCTGCTGTTCTTTGCTACAGACACCAGACCAGCTGTTCGGTGTCGGCAGTGCGGCGGCAGTTTGTGCGGGGAGCGGCGGTCTGAACGGGCTGCAGGAGCTGAAGGTCGAGTTCAGAAACGACGATGACGATGGTGATGAAGAGCAAACGGTGCATTCACTGACCGGTGAGAACACGGAGCTCACATCACAAACACACACAGTTCAAAAGATCGAAATAATGACATTATACGACACGTGTGCACAAAATCACATTACTCGTGTTTATAACTTTTATTCACATTTTAAAACTTCTTAAACTCAACATAATGTGCAACAAGGAATTTAGATTCATCTTTTCTATCAAAATGTGTTTACGTTTTCAATTTATCATATTTATCATCTAATACAGACAGACAGATAGCAGCAATACGATACGGTCATTCTTACATTTCTGTCTGTTGATCAGAAAAGTTTTACTAACAACATCCTGACTGAACACACACACACACACACACACACACACACACACACACACACACACGAGAGGGAGATCCAGGTTCAAGATTCAATACTTTTACTTTAAATCTCATATCACATACAGTAAACACACATATAACAAGTGATAGAATAATAAGTTCTGAGACAGAACCGGACCTCCTGGTTCTGATACGTCTCAGTCTTTGAAAAGAAGGAAGAAGTTAAATCTAGAATATTTGCATTACCGAAGAAAATGCGAGTGATTGTTGCATCTGCTCTTGCTTCTTCTGTGTACATTAATCAAAGTTCTGTACAAAACAAAACATACATTGCATATTCACAGCATTGTGTCATGCTTCAATATGTCAGTGTACGTATTGACACTTTAATCAATATTTAATCAAGTTTTATGCATCGACTATGTCATGACACTAGAATTACCAAATTTCGTATGAATCCATGCAGCCAATTACGAGATATCAACTTTTTTCATGTGTGGAGGTCATGCACAACGAACTGTAACCCGTGAGCTTAGTGAAAACTCCTGAACTTGTCTCAGATTTGGTTACAATCCAATTTAGCATTAAAGAGTTACGGCCCATTAAATGCATCATGCCACGCCTTTAAAATTGCGATAGCCAATTACAGACAAGCGGTAAGTTATATAAAAATACTAACTGATAGGTTTGTTCGGGGTCATCTAAAGATGGTATGTAACACATTTGGTAAGGATTAGATGAAATATGTGCCAGAAGCAGCGAATAATGTGTTTACCACAAAATCCACATATAGGCACAAAGGGCCGTGGCCTATACCAGTGGAATCAGCTTCATCCAAGTAAACCCACTGTACAAAAAGTCCTGAGGGCAAATGGTGCTGATTCGAGCTTGCGGCCTGTGAGTTTGCAGCAGTGTGTTCTGCCTGACGTCTCCTGTCTTGTCTTTCTTGTCTTTTAAACTATTCCTTTAAGGAGACAGTCTTTTCCGTTCAGTTGAACATGTTTGAGTCCTTCGTCAGGCAGGTAAATTACAACATGCACCGTTATTTAGGATTGGGTGCCGTTCACGTTTGAACTGTTACAGGTACCTGGAATTCAGCACCGTTTTTTTTTTCTCTGGACTTTACCCTCTCTGTTAATGATAACGATCATTCAGTAGATTCAATAATAAAAGTCATGAAAAATGTCCATCTCAAGTTCATGAAGCCCAAGACATTGCTTGTTGTCAGACCAAAGTCAATAACAAAGTATGAATTTAATAATGACTTCAAACAGATTAAATCAGGCACATCTAGAACACAAAACCTCCTGCTGATCCTGAGCTTCGTGCTGCTGTTTGCAGATGGAGGTCCCGGCGGCGTGAAGAAGCTCCACCGCTGCTCCGTCTGCGGGAAGAGCTACCCGAGGCCGTCCAGACTCAGAGAGCACTTCAAGATCCACGCAACGGAGAAGCTGCACCGCTGCTCGGTGTGCGCCAAGGCCTTCACCACCACCACCAACCTGAGAGCCCACGAGAAGATCCACATGGCCAACAAGCCTCACCCCTGCAGCATCTGCCCCAAGAGCTTCCTGAGGCCCTGCCTGCTCCGCAAGCACATGAGGATCCACGTCAGGGACGGACTCATCGCCGACCCCGCAGACAAGGTGAGACCAGAGTCCTAAGTTTTAAAATCTAAAAGAAACCCGAGGCAATAAAAGACCTTGTGTTCCATTTCATGTTTTATCTCTTCTGTAACTTCTGATTTTTAATTTGTTGGTCCTGAAACTGATTTCTAAATATAAATTAAAACACAACTTTTCACTATGTAATACAATGAATATTTTATTGATAATCTGGAATATTTAGTTTGTCACACATTAATAATCCCTTCATAGAGAGCTGCACAGTAACAGTGAAACCAAACACACGAGATAACTTGTGTTATGACATCATATTGTCATAAACATAATTAAACACGTTCTGACCCGTCACCATGGCGATTGTTTTTTTTGGGGGGGATGTTTTTCAGACTGCTGCAGAGGAGAGTCTGTCGGTCCTTCAGCTGAACGTTAGAATCAGAACGATACAGCACGTGCTGTAAATACGATGAATAAATAGTTTCTATAGAAGGACCGCATGAAAGGGCCTATATAATAGGTACTTACCCATATTGGATCATTTTGAATAAAATACAAAAAAGGTCAGTGGAGGTGATCACAAACAGCACATTCCCACTTCCTTTGTAGACAGGAAGTTTGAAGGCAGCACTTCCTGTAGTCGTGTTTGAGTGGAGACTGATGAGGTTACGTTTCTGTTTCAGGAGTTCTGGTTCAACATGAAGATGGAGGAGGAGGAGGAGGAGGGGGGGGTGATGATGGAGGAGGAGGAGGAGGAAAGTCTGAACGAGCAGGTAGGAACTTCAGCCTTTTATTCGTCATCGTGTGATATGATCGAAAGCTCCAGCAGAGCTACTATATGGCCCTTGAGGTGAGCTTGTTTTGTCATCCGTCTAACGATGTCTCCAGGACTCAGAAGACCTTTCGACCACCGCCGAGCCCTTCATCTCTCAGTCCAGACCTCTGCCTGGTAACCATGGTGACCAGGATAGTTTGCTGTTGAAGGAGGACGACGTCGGCGGTTTGATCAACTCTGATGGAGAGGAAGAGGACTGGAGGCCGGCGCTTATCATCGGTACATCATCAGTTCTAACAACACTGTAAAAAACAGACTAACAGCAGATAATGTGGGCTTCATTCTAATTACTGATCAGTGGAGGCCATTCTGTAGCTGAGCAGACTCTCTGCGCCGCCGTACGCATCAACACTGAACACAAACACTAAGAACGTTTTCAGTTCAAACAAGATGGCTGCCTCAGCGTTGACAAAAACCAAGAAAGGCTGTAGTTTTATATCACAGCTCAGTCTCAGACTTCAGTTTGAGCCACAGGATGTAAAATACTACTCCAGCTAGCTCGGTCAGCAGGGCGAGTCCGTAATTCACGTTAATTGGGATGCCAATTTTGACAAACTCACGGAGTCTTTTAGTTCAACCGAACGCTGAACAAGATAAATGTCACAGTTAACCTTCATGAACTGAAAACAAACTCAAAGTTCTAAAACGAAAACACGGACAACACCAAACAACAAGTTCACGGCTTTTTAAATGTCCACAGTGCCATGGACACGCATTGCTACGCCTCGATACTGATTGAGGGTCACCGTAGTAGCGACTTGTCAGTTACACGGTAGCCCCGCCCTAAAGCATAACACTGCTTTATCGTCTATTTTCCTCTAAACGGGACCAAAATTTACTAAATGAACATCCTGCTGTACTGAAGAAGACTTGAAACCAGCGACTGAGACCATAAACTCATCAGGAAAATGTTTCCTGAGGTAATAAATCAGGTGAGAAGTCGGCTCATTTTCTCATTGACTTCTATACAATCTGACTTCTGTTAGCAGCCAGCGGAGTCGCCCCCTGCTGGCTGTTAGAGAGAACGCAGGTTTAAGGACCTTCAGACCCGAGGCTTCGTCCACTACTTTTGTACAGTCTGTGGTTTAGGGTTTAAGACAGTTTATTCAGTACAAATACACAAAGATTAGGAGACCAAATAAAAAGCCATCTCACTGATGATCCCTTCATGTCACTGTCCTGACAGAACAAGATGGTCGCTCAGAGATCTCAGAGGACGGCGGCAGCGACGGGAAACGGAAGCACAGCTGTCCCGTTTGCGGTCGAGACTGTTTCAAGGCGTCGGCGCTGCAGAAACACCTGAGGATCCACTCGGGCGAGCGTCCGTTCCAGTGCCCCACCTGCAGGAAGAGCTTCACCCAGCAGGTCCACATGACGGAGCACCAGAGGATCCACACCGGGGAGAAACCCTACACCTGTGCCGACTGCGGCAAGAGCTTCACCTTCTCCAGCGCCCTGCGCCGACACCAGCGGCTACACACCGACGCTCGGCCGTACCAGTGCTCCGCCTGCCAGAAGACCTTCAAGCAGCAGAGCTCGCTCAAGAGCCACCAGCTGACGCACTCTGGAGTCCGCTACCAGTGTCCGCTCTGCAGCAAGAGCTTCAGCCGCGCCCTGGAGCTCACCTACCACGTGGACGTGCACTCCGACACCCGGCCGTACTTCTGCAACATCTGCAAGAAGAACCTGAGCGGAGCCAGAATCTTCCGCAACCACATGAAGAAGCACGAGACGCCAAACTCTCCGCTGCCGCTGATGCCGCGAGCCGGACCGGGAGACACCGAGACCATCTCAGAGGACTGAAGCTGATAAACACCTTTTGGCTTCTCAGCAGCCAATCATGTGCGGACTAGGGGTTACTAGGTAACCGAGGGACCAGTGGACACTCACTGACTGAGAATCACAAGGTTTTTCATAGTAGCATCAACACAAAACTCCGCAGACACAACTGTGACCTCAGTGTTTGTTGACATCACTTCCTGTCCCTGTGAAGGTCAAAGGTCAGCCACAGAGCCTGCAGGGGTTCAGTGCCTTGCTCAAGGACACTGTGAGGTTGATCAGTTAACCTAAAGACGGTTTGTGTTGAGGCCGTCCGGCTGCTACTGAGCGTCCGAGTCAATACAGTCCTGCAGATGTAACCAAAGTATCACTTCACTTATTTATAGTAGAAATCACTGAAACTCTGCTGTCGTCTTGTTTCACTGATCAATAAAGTGGCTGAGACACTAAACCTTCTGTTGTCCACTCTTTTACACATCTGAAAAACACTAATTCATGTGAACACTATTTAAATGTCTTTAATCCAGGAGAAAACACAAGGATAAAGTTTATCATGTGATCCAAGCTGTAAAAATACTTGATGCTGTTTTAACTTAAAGTTTTAACCTTTAACCTTTTTCTTAGTTATAAATTTAAAATATTTGATCACCAACAAGAACTTGAGCCAATTTTCCACCAGTCACATGTTCTTCACAGTCCCGAGACATTAACATAATTGTTCAATGACACATGAATGTTGAAATCTCAGAACAGTAAAACTGCTTTCTGATGATGAAATCATTCATTTGTGATCTCATGAAAACAAGCAGGTTGATCATGAATTATTTTAATCACAATGTGATTAAAATAAGAACAAGTGGTAATTAAAACTGTCTGGTCAGACTGACCTTATTAACTGAAGAGCTCACAGCACATGTACTACAGCTGAGGCTATTAGTTGATTATTTGACAGAAAACTACTTGCGAACAAGTTTTATTTTAAGCGAAAAATGAAAAATGTGCTGGTTCGTCTCTACAAACGTAAATAATTACTAGTTTTCTTTAACTAATATTATAAACTGAATATCTTTGGATTTTAATATGTTGATCAGATAAAACAACTAGTTTGAACGTGTGAAACGGCTTTAGAATTGTTTTTTAACTAATAACTAATCTATTAATCAAAATAATTATCTCAGATTAATCAATATTGAAGTGAATGGTTAGTTGCAGTTTAATGGGCCAATTCACTGCGCATGTAACATCTTTCAGCGAAGAAACATCAGAATTTAAAGATCTTTATAAACTTTTTAGTGACTATTAATATCTTTAATTCCTGTACGTAAGTACAAACAGGAGGTTCTTGTACTTTACTTGAGTCCTTTCATCCTACTTTACTCCACATCTCAGAGGGAAATATTGCACTTTTTCCTTCATTACATTTATCTGACAGCTTTAGTCACTTTACAGATTAAGATTGACATATGAAGAGTTTATAAAATCTGATATTATAAATTAAACTACCAAACATTTTATACAAATATAGCTGAAATAATTAGTCCATTAAAGGGAGGTGCAAAATATTAAGTTCACAATATGAACTATAGGATTACTCTACAAGTAAAGCTCCTGCATTCAGAACCTTACATAAGTAAAAGTAAGTATTATCACCCAGAGTAAAAGTACTCGTGCAGCAAAATGTTCCCTGTCAGTGTTTTACTATCAGATCTGCTGTTTCTGGATTCATATTACTGCTGCAATATGAAACTGGACAGAATCAGAGGAAGAGTCAGAGAAACATGGAGCCTTCAGCAAAGTGTGAGGAGCCAGAAGGATTTTACAGCTTTCCAACAGGCTTCATGTTAAAGGAGGAAGCAGCGTTCAGGTTCACAGCGCTGCTCCTCTTCCTGGACTGAGTCACAGCTTGATAAGCCCTCCCTCCTCCTCCTGCTCTCTAACACAGCGATACCAGTCTGTCAGTGTATTTCCTGGTTCCCTCCCTTCAGATCTCCAGTTTGCAGATGGGTGTAACCAACATGTGGTGACGTGCAGCAGCTGACAGGCCCCGTTCACTGCAGAGACACATGTTGTTGAGATCAGAGCTCAGACTAGTTTCAGCTCTCAGGAAGTGAAACTCACACAGTCGTTGACACTGAGAGGTGAAATGGCGCAGAAAGGAGTTCAGCTGGACCGGGAAACCTTCTCCTGTTCGATCTGTCTGGATCTCCTGAAGGATCCGGTGACTACTCCCTGTGGACACAGCTACTGCATGAACTGTATTAAAGGCTTCTGGGATGGAGAAGATAAGAAGAACATCCACAGCTGCCCTCAGTGTAGGCAGACCTTCACACCGAGGCCTGTCCTGCTGAAAAACACCATGTTAGCAGCTGCACTGGAGGAGCTGAAGAAGACTGGACTCCAAGCTGCTCCTGCTGATCTCTGCTATGCCGGACCTGAAGATGTGGCCTGTGATTTCTGCACTGGGAGGAAACTGAAAGCCCTCAAGTCCTGTCTGGTGTGTCTGGTCTCTTACTGTGAGAAACACCTCCAGCCTCATTATGATGTGGCTCCATTGAAGAAACACAAGCTGGTGGACCCCTCCAAGAAGCTCCAGGAGAACATCTGCTCCCGTCATGACGAGGTGATGAAGATGTTCTGCCGTACTGACCAGCAGTGTATCTGTTATCTCTGCTCTGTGGATGAACATAAAGGCCACGACACAGTGTCAGCTGCAGCAGAAAGGACCGAGAGGCAGAGAGAGCTCGAGGTGAGTCGACTAAACCTCCAGCAGAGAATCCAGGACAGAGAGAAAGATGTGAAGGAGCTTCAGCAGGAGGTGGAGGCCATCAATCGCTCTGCTGATAAAGCAGTGGAGGACAGCCAGGAGATCTTCACCCAGCTGATCCGTCTCATGGAGAAAAGAAGCTCCGATGTGAAGCAGCAGGTCAGATCCCAGCAGCAAACTGAAGTGAGGAGAGTCAAAGAGCTTCAGGAGAAGCTGCAGCAGGAGATCACTGAGCTGAAGAGGAAAGACGCTGAGCTGAAGCAGCTGTCACACACAGAGGATCACAACCAGTTTCTACACAACTACCCCTCACTGTCAGCACTCAGTGAGGCTGCAGACTCATCCAGCATCAAGATCCGTCCTCTGAGGCTCTTTGAGGACGTGACAGCTGCTGTGTCAGAGCTCAGAGAGAAACTACAGGACGTCCTGAGGGACACATGGACAAACATCTCACGGACAGGGACACAACCAGAGCCCAGGACCAGAGCTGAGTTCTTACAATATTCACGTGGACTCACACTGGATCCAAACACAGCACACACATATCTGTCATTATCTGAGGGGAACAGGAGAGTAACATACATGTGGAAACATCAGTCTTATTCTGGTCACTCAGACAGATTCACTGACAGGCAGCAGGTCCTGAGCAGAGAGAGTCTGACTGGACGTTGTTACTGGGAGGTGGAGTGGAGAGGGGGGGAGAGAGTTTATGTAGCAGTCGCATACAAGAATATCAGCAGAGCGGGGTGGGATGAATGTAGATTTGGATTCAATGACAAATCTTGGTCTTTATATTGTGACACAAACAGTTATCAGTTTAATCACAACAGGATCAAAACTCCCGTCTCAGGTCCTCGGTCCTCCAGAGTCGGAGTGTACCTGGATCACAGAGCAGGTATTCTGTCCTTCTACAGCGTCTCTGAAACCATGACTCTCCTCCACAGAGTCCAGACCACATTCACTCAGCCTCTCTATGCTGGACTTGGTCTTTGGTCTACTGGACTCACAGCTGAGTTGTGTGAACTGAAATAGACAGAAGTCCTTTAAGGGACGGCAGGTTATATTCTGTGTTTCCTTCCTTTAAATTGTTGAGTTTCCATCATTGTTGCTGAGAGCTGATTGTTGTGGCGTCTCAGCTGCTCAGAGATCAGCCGTCAATCAAACCTGAGGGGCGGGACTTGGAGCTCTTGTCATGTGTTGCTGGGTAAATGTTTGAGTGTCTTTAGGCGGCGCTGCTTCCTGTCTGTTCAGCCATGGAGGCTGTCACTGCTCAGGAGGACTTCTGTTCACCTCCACTGATATTTCTCTGAGCTCTAAATGTCTCATCAATATCTGTATGTTGTTGTTTCTCTTCACTGCATGGGTCTGCAGAGAGAGAGCAGCAGAGCTTCCTTTATCCTCTCATTCTGTTCACCACTTTGGAAAGAATTCTTTCATTTACATTTCTGTGTTTGGCCAAATGTTGTTGTTGTTGTTGACAAATGGACGTAGAAATGAGGAAGTATGAGGTGTTATAGAAGTGGAATGATCAGCATCATAATCAATAACCAGATGATTGTGCATGAACTCATTGAAGAGACTTTACTGATGGACGTGTGAACAAACTGAAGGTTTCCATCCTGAATAAACCAACATGAACAAAGTGTTTTCCTCTCGTCTTCATACAAAGCTGATGGAGAAACTGAGAAACTCCTCTGAGAGTCTGACGGAGGCAGTTTTCCTCCTGAAACTCCAACACAAAGTTCAGAGTTCATGTTCAGAGCAGAAGAGCGTTTGTCAGTCAGTCTCTGTCCTTTCAGCTTTCCTCCCTGAAACTGATCGTCTCACAGAAAGCAGCACAGCTTCCTCCTCCTCCTCCTCCTCCTCCTCCTCCTCTCAGAGGAAATATTGGACTTTTACTTCTCTACATTTATCTGACAGCTTTAGTTTCTTTACAGATTCAGATTTTTACACATGAAGAGTTTCTAAAACGTGAAGTTTGGTTCTAAATGAAAGTCCAACAGTTTGTCCAGCTGACAGCATCAGTCATTAATCAGTGAGTGGACTGACAGAACATGAAGCTGAACTCTGGTGATGATGGTTGAAGGTTTGGAGAAAATAATCAGCAGATGGATCCAGAATGAAAATAATCATCAGCTGCAGTCCGATACAAAACAGTTCAAAATGAGCTCCAACAGTAAAATCCTGCTTTTCCATGAATGATGAGGAATAATAATCTAATGATAGAATATATAATAGTACAACAGGCACAGGGACATTTTACTGTGGAAATACTTTAACTACATGTTACTGATTATACTCACAGACTTTTACTGAGGAACAGTTTCACTGCAGGACTTTTACTGTAACACAGTATTTACAGTGTGTATTAGTACTTTTACTGTAACACAGTATTTACAGTGTGTATCAGTATTTTTACTGCAGTAAAGGACCTGAATACTTCCTCCACCTCTGCTTTAATCCCTGCTGATTCACAGAATCTTAAATTCTAGTAAAGAACCTGAAGCTTCTAAAGATACTAAACACATCTGGCTGAATTTGGGGGAAAGTGTAGAAAATGATCAGAGCAGCAGGTGGCGCCAGTTAGCAGCCACATGCAGGAGGAGGTCACATTTACTCAAGTACTGTTCTGAGGTACTACAGCTGTACTCCACCACATTTCAGAGAGAAATACTGGACTTTTTACTGCACTACATTTATTTTACAGCTTCAGTTACTTTGTAGTTAAGAATGTAAATCAAGTCACATGATCAGGTTATTAATGTGATGCATTGTTACAGATTAAACTACCAAACATCACATCAGAACTAACTCTAACTCTAGTATTCAGGTCATTTACTGCAGTAAAAGTACTAATACACACTGTGAAATACTCCACTACCAGTACAAGTCCTGCATTCACAAGCTCACTGAAGTCAAAGTCTGTGATTATTATCAGGAAAATCTCCTTAAAGTAAAGAGTTCCCGCTGCAGTAAAGAGTTCCCGCTGCAGTAAAGCGTTCCTCCTGCAGTAAAGAGTTCCCGCTGCAGTAAAGCGTTCCTCCTGCAGTAAAGAGTTCCTGCTGCAGTAAAGAGTTCCTGTCAGTGTTTTATTATCTCTGATGTTTCTGGATTAATATTCCTGCTGCATTCATGTGTCTGTTGCATTTTACTGCTGTAGATGTTTCAGGTTGAGCTCATTTTAACTCCTTTATATCCTGTTGGCTAGTTTAATCTGCAGCAATGCATCATGGTCTATAAGATCGTCACGTGATTGACTCTGGTCCTGGTCTGGTCCTGGTCTGGTCCTGGTCCTGGTCTGGTCCTGGTCCTGGTCCTGGTCTGGTCCTGGTCCTGGTCCTGGTCCTGGTCTTGGTCCTGGTCCTGGTCCTGGTCTGACTGTGGTCCTGGTCCTGGTCCTGGTCTGACTGTGGTCCTGGTCCTGGTCTGGTCCTGGTCCTGGTCTGACTATGGTCTTGGTCCTGGTCCTGGTCCTGGTCTGACTCTGGTCCTGGTCTGGTCTGACTCTGGTCCTGGTCTGGTCCTGGTCCTGGTCCTGGTCTGGTCCTGGTCTGACTCTGGTCCTGGTCTGGTCCTGGTCCTGGTCTGACTATGGTCTTGGTCCTGGTCCTGGTCCTGGTCTGACTCTGGTCCTGGTCCTGGTCCTGGTCCTGGTCTGGTCCTGGTCTGACTCTGGTCCTGGTCCTGGTCCTGGTCTGGTCCTGGTCCTGGTCTGACCCTGGTCCTGGTCTGACTCTGGTCCTGGTCTGGTCCTGGTCCTGGTCCTGGTCATGGTCTGGTCTGGTCCTGTCCTGGTCCTGGTCCTGGTCCTGGTCTGGTCCTGGTCCTGGTCTGGTCCTGGTCCTGGTCTGACTCTGGTCCTGGTCCTGGTCTGGTCCTGGTCTGGTCCTGGTTTTGGTCCTGGTCTGGTCCTGGTCCTGGTCCTGGTCTGGTCCTGGTCTGACTCTGGTCTTGGTCCTGGTCCTGGTCCTGGTCTGGTCTGGTCTGGTCCTGTCCTGGTCCTGGTCCTGGTCCTGGTCTGACTATGGTCCTGGTCCTGGTCCTGGTCTGGTCCTGGTCCTGGTCCTGGTCCTGGTCTGGTCCTGGTCCTGGTCCTGGTCCTCAGGGGGCGGGTCCAGTGTGCAGCAGTGGGCGGAGTCAGTTGAATAAATGCAGCCTTGTGTCAGAGAGCTGCAGGATCAAACGTCCTCCTGTCAGGCTGCTGGATGCTTCTCTGACCGGCTCCGGTCCTGGTCTGACTCTGGTCCTGGTCTGACTCTGGTCCTGGTCTGACTCTGGTCCTGGTGGTCTCGTCTTTATTTCAGCTTTGTAGTGTTTGGATCAGTTCTCGGCATGTCGGCTCCACAGAGACTGCAGCAGGTTTTTACCAACAGCACCGAGAAAAACACCACCGGAGCTCAGGACTGGACTGAGGTGAGAGTCTGGATCAGCATCAAAATATATTTAAAGTACCAAAAGTAAAAGTGCTCATTCTGCAGAATAATATATATATATTATTGGATTCTAATTATCGATCATTAATCACTTTAATGTTCAGCTGCTGAAGGTGGAGCTGGTTTTAATGACTTTATATAAAGCTGCTAGTTTCATCTGTAATTATACAGCATCATGATTATTGATTACATTTTGCTTTAATAATCTGAATCTGTAAAGTAACTTAAGTTATTACATAAATGAAGCGAAAGTTGCATAAATTGGAAATACTCAAGTAAAGTACAAGTACCTCAAAATTGTACTTAAGTACAGTTCTTGAGTAAATGTACATAGTTACTTTCCACTGCTGGTTAAAGTATGAAAAGTAAAATCCACATTATTCAGTGTTATATTTACTGTAAGTATTATATTGTATTATAGGATCATTATAACTGATAACTACTAACTACAGGACTTTATATACTGTTGGGTCCAATCAATCAATCAATCAATTCACAAATAAATAAAGGAATAAAGATAAGTCGATGAAGGTCGAGAGATAGTTTACAAGATGGAAAATACATATTTCTGTTGCATAAATTCCGTTTGTTCCCCTAACTTTTATCTTTTCTTCTAGTAGAAGTATAAAATATCATTAAATGGAAATCCTCAAATAAAGTGCCTGAAATACTGTTTCTTAAATACTGCACTCATCAGATGTACTGAGTTATTTTCCACCACCGAAGGAAGGAAATACAATTAAAGCATCTTTAAATGAAGGAAGTGAAAACCTTTATAAAGAAGCGTTTTTTAACTTCTAGTATTGCTGCTAATAATAGATTTAAATAGTCATAAATAGATTATTTAGTACATAAAATGTCCAATGATGACAAACTAACTAAAGAGAGAAAAGAACAAAACCACTGAAGTCTATCAAATGAAAATAAATGATTCTGCTAAGATTTTCACCCATTAATTCTATTTTTGATCAACTAGCTTCAGCTTCACATATGAATCAATGAAGAATTGAAGTGACTGAGACTTTAAACAGCGGTGGGGTGTAAATCCTGGACGGTCATCAGCTGCAGAGTGAAGCGTTACAATAAATATTGAAGCTGGTTTCAGACTCTTTCTTCTTCTTTCACACCCGACTCTGCGGGGTTTTTGTGTCTCGCCTTCTTCTCTATTTCAACACTTTCACTCTCCAACATCTGCAACTATATATAAAGTATATATGTGTGTATATTTATAAACCTGAACAGAAAGGACAAATCTGCTCTGATTCTGTTTCATGTTTTCAGATGAAAACCTCTGCTGCCACAAGAACTCACTAGAGCTCCACATGTGGATTAATCCGCCGCCTAAAATAGTCCTCAACAAATGCACTATTCCGTCCTGTTTGTTTGATAAAAACTACAATGAGCAGCTGTTTTCGAACATTTGTGAGGAGTTTTTAAAGTTTTACGTCTTCAGTAGGAACCAATGAGCTCGGAGCTGAGAGCCGCAGACAGGAAGTCAGACAGTATTGAGGGACGGACCAACATGTTGCGGGTTTGAGTCTGAACAAGAGAACTATAAGACTATAAGAGAACTACAAAATAACACCAAACTGATCCTTTAATCAAGTTTACTTCTTTCTACATCGCTTTTGATTCTTTCCCAAATCCTGCTTCAGTCCAGACTTCATTAGTTTTTAGTTATTTTCTATAAAAATGACCTCAGAGACTTTAAAATTTCTGCAGAATGAAGTTTTGTTCTGAGTTTACGTGTTAAGAGGCAGTGACCACGTGATCTCCGGTGGTCCACAAACATGCAGAGAACTGTTTATATTTATGTATGCTGGTTTCACCTCTAGTTTTATTCATTTTTACAAATGTATTTGTTGTCTATTGTAAACTGCTCACATTAAATACACAGTTAAATACTCCATTGTACTTTACTTGTATTTTAAAGTTAATTTGTCTAAAGTTACATTTACATACTAACGTACTAAATTATTTGTGCTCTATGAGTAAAGCTGCGTCGCCGTGTGTGTTGGTGTGAATTAAAAGTGGTTTCAAAGCGACAGCAGTGGTGTTGAACTGATCTGACGTCTGCTGTCTGCAGGTGTATGAAGCGGTCAGGTGGATCCAGCTCGTCATGGCTCTGCTCAGGTCAGTCACGTCGTCCCCTGATGGTTAAACTGTTCCTTTTTAAAAACTCTTATTTCATGTATTTGAGTCCTGTATTTCTCAGTGCGTTCAGCTTCGATTTCTGGTTCATCTACACTGCAACTGATTAACAGGAAGGGAGAAGGTCAAAGGTCACAGCACTCAGACAATAGAAGAAGGAAAAGTTCCAGTCAGCATGAAATAATCTGATTAAAGCGCTTTTTCTTTCACTTGGGGACATTTTGAGAAGCAGCATGTTTATCAGATGAAAAGTTTACTGATAATAAACATTATTTTAACACCAGTCTGATTATATTTGCAGTGTTCTGGGTTCAGCCTCCATCATCGTCTGTGTGATGTTACAGAGACTCAGCCGGACCCCGGAGGTTGGTGATTTCTTCTGTTCTTTGTTTCTACTCAGTCTGCATGGATGCACATGAGAGTCAGTGTGATTTTCAGTTGGTGAAATAATGTTCAGGAGCCCCTGCAGACCCTGCAGGTTTATGTGACCCTTTGTAAACCTGCGTAACTTCAGTGTCCCACACTCAAATTTGCTGTGCCACAATTTATACTTTATACGGTTTTCTACTTTGAATCTGTACTCAGATGTTCACAAAAGCTTTTTCAGAATTTTTGTGTAACTTCGCCTTTGACATTATTTTACTTAGACATTCTCCATTTTTTCTCAATCTTTTCGGCTTATTCATAAACTTAATTTCTCATGCAGAGCTTTTTTTTAAAACTGCAGGTCTACAGTGTGATATATACTTTAAAACTATTTCAATTTCTAAGAGAACGCAACAGTTATCACGAGAGAAGACAAAAGTCATCGCAAGAGAAGGGAGACAACAGGGGACGAGGAGGGAGGGAACCTAAAATATAAATGTGAGAGAATGCAAAACTTAATGCGAGGTAAAGCAAAAGACTTTAAGAAGAAAAATTCCCAGGATGCCCTGTCGGGGGCTCAGGGACATAAAGGCTTGTGGGATCAGCGGGGACGTAAACAGGATTATAAGTTAATAAACTGTGGTCGTCCTTCACAGTAAGTGAGAAACGTGTCAGCACTCTAACTGTACCACGTCGTGTGGATGTTTGTGTGTTTGCAGCTGCAGCCTCTGTTCCTGCTCAGTGTGTCGGACCTGCTGCTCGCTCTCTGCTGGCTGATCGGCGCTGCTCTCTTCTCTCAACGCTGCAGCAGCCTGAACACACACTGTTACCACCTGCACACTGTGGAACAGGTACACAACTCCACACTACACACAACACACCTGCAACACCTGATATATCCTCATGAATGAGTCTCTCTGCTGCTCTGGGTCACATCATCACCATGAACACACACTGTAGTTTATTCTGACTCAGTCCCCCCCACAATAGTCCCCAACAGATGCACTATTTCTTCCTGTTAGTTTGATAAAAACTACGAGTCTAATCTGATTATTTAGTCAGGAATATTTAATATTTAATAAAGAAAACCTTAACATGGGGGACCGAGGGTTCAGGTTGGTTAACAGGCAGCAGGTCAGTCTTCACACAAACATATGATCCAACGATCAATACCATATCTTTATTGCAGATCTTTTTGGGGAAACTTTTGTGCTGTTTCACTGATGTTGGAAGATATTATGGGATTTCCTTCTCCCCATAACGAACCAATATGTTTCCTTAAAACTCAACCAAAACAAGGAACCTTTCATATGTATCTGGCCCTTTATCCTCCTGACCCAGAGAGACAGTTTACAACTGGAAAATCTTAACTTCCTCCTGAGAAACGCAGCTGAAATAGGAAGCTTCAACGTGTTTCACCATGAAAATCAAACAAAACTCCCAATGAAACCACCTGCATTTACCCAAGTGACCAGCTGAACCTGATTTGAATGAAAGCGTTTACAGGAGTATCACAGTGAGCTCCAACATAAACCCAGCAGTTCAACTGGCTTTAAAACACATTACAGCTCATTTCACATCATTCCACTCAGCGTCAGTTTCCTCCAAACAAACAACATGAGATTTACTGACTCACATTTGTCTTTGGAGAGACGGACACACACAGGAGCTGTCAGTCACCGCAGCGTTTAAATGTGCTCCCTCCTACCAGCTCAGTGATTGGAGGACGGGTGTGTCAGTCAACCTTGTGACTTCCTACAAGCTATTTTCATTGGACCAATGTTCTGAAATGATTTCTGCTTGATGTTGAGGAGAGTTGGTTGTGGACTTGAAGTTGAAGCTTCTTTCATGTAGAGCTAAAGGATGTTCAGATTAGCAAAGAGAAAGAGGTGAGGTGCATTGATTTCTTCTCACTCACTTCAATGCATCTGCACTGGGAACTCCACAAGTGGGAAGTCCCAGATGTGCTTGTTCCCATACCGGGAGTTGAACCCCAGGCCGCCTGGGTGAAAACCAGGAATCCTAAACCGCTAGACCATATGGGACCTTTCCAAAGGTCAAAGGCAGCTGCAGAATCATGAGCCACGGTACAAAGAGAAAGATATACAACTGAAGTTCTTTAGCGCTCTGAAGAGGAGATACTCCAGCTCATGGATTAAAGGCTGCTTTTCTTTAGAGGTTAAACTTGTTTTCTACCAATAACATGAGTTGAATTTTAATTGGTGTAAAACGCAAAAAGACCAGAATGTCCCTGACTGGCAGTTTCTCGTTCATAGCATTTGGCAGAATTTTGAAATATTGATTTTACAGCAAACAGATCTACTGATTGAAGAGGTCCTGTCCTGTCCTGGTTTGTCACATCCAACCCGGTCCAGGACTGATCCTGAACTGGGTCAGTCAGGGATGAAATAGAGCAGCAGAACCAGCAGAGACCACAGACTTGTTTGTAAAGTGGGAAAACACCACAAACATTCCTGACCTACATGTATTGTTCAGGAGCCTCGGCCCCGGGGTCAGCTGCTGGTTTTATCCCTTTATCTTTTATCTGAGTGTTTCCTGCTCTGCAAGTGTGACACGAGCGTTTGCACGCACACAAACAAAAAGTAATTATGATTTCACCAAACTGCAAACTGTGTTTTTGTTGTGTCAGATTCTGTACATGGCTTCCTTCTTCTTCACACTCAACTATGTGTGGAACCTGTACAGGGGAATCAGAGAGAAGTTCTACAGCTGCATGAACGGATACCCTGTTCAGGTACACAGACCTCCACACTGCACTACTCAAACTGCTCCTTTGATGCCAAGACACAAGACACACATCATTTCATTTCATCAGCTTTTCCCATCTCCTTGTCCAGTTTTCCAACAGAGTGAGCACCGCCGGAAAGATCACGGCGCTGCTTTCAGGGTGAGTCACGCTGAAGAACGGATGACACTCACGCTCCTGCCTGGGTCCTGGGTTAACAACATCAGCACACGTGTGTTGGCAGGAAATGAAGTGATTTAAAGTGTGGTGTGTTTTCAGTCTGTTTCCCGTGCTGCTGATGGCGCCTGTGTTGATACAAGGAAACATCAGCCAATGTCAAGCCAACTTCAGCGAGCCCTACAGGTGAGGGGAACACCTGGGATGTTCAGACTCTGTCGAGGCGCACCACACAAAATAACTGATCCAAACCTCCCTCAGGATAAAGTGGGTGATTTATTTTACCTACAAAGTCAGAAAGTATTTCACTCCACTTGAAACAGAAGCTGTTTTGATGATAAAATGTGTTTTGACCCTCACTGTGCACCGTTCCAGGTGTCTGCTGATGCACACCGGAGCGCTGTATCTTACCTCAGAGCACCACCAGCCAGTCGGAGCCTGCGGCCTGCTGCACACCTACAGCATCGCCATCTTCCTCGCCACCTTCTTCCTCACACTTGTCAGCATCATCGTGAGTTTACGCACGGGACACAACGTGACACGCCACGTTACGTGTCATCGTCGCACTGTGTGTAAATATAATCGCTCTGTCTCCTCTCCTGCACCAGGTGCTCGTGGTTAAAGCCCGTCGGATTTACAGGCGAGTCGTGACATCTAACGGTTACCTGGGCAACCAGGAGCGGGCGTCCTTCCGAGTGATGGACCGGCGGATGCTCCTGTACCCACTGATCTTCGTCCTCTGTTGGGGTCCAGGTTTGTTTCTTCATCCTAACTCAAATCACCATGGTTACTGAGCAGAGGGGGGGAGCGATGAATGATGGATCCGTACCTGAGGACGTTTCTGTGTTGTTTCCTCAGCGGTGGGTCTGGCATTTCTTCGGGTGGTGAAGCCCTCAGCGGGTCAGGGCGAGGAAGGGGTCGCCCTCTACATATCACAGGTCAGTCTGCAGCAGGATCATCACAGGTTATCACCCTGTGGAAACCTGTGGAAACCTGTTCTATGGTCTGAACAAACCTGCGAAAAAAGTCTCCTCACTGTAACATTTAAGTTACAAGCCTGGACTGTCTCTGTTTGTGTCTCTTTGTGGTTGTTTTGTGTCTCCTTGTATGTACAGATTTTGGCCCTTAAAAGCAGTGCATACATTTGTTACATACAAACACTGCTTTTAGGGGCCAAAGTTCACATTTGTAACTTAAATGTTTGTGTATATTCAGTGTGAGAACTTTGAGTGCTGAAAATCAGAGTGGTCACCAGATGATTGACAAGTTACTAAAGTAGAGACTAATATGAAAGTAGTCTCTCTCAGTCTATTAATATGAGAAGGAACATCAGCACTCGTTGGCTGAACTGCTCACTGTATGTGACCTGTGAGGCTTTGAAATGTGCAGGAAAGGTGATCTGTTAAAGCTTGGATGACGTGAGTGTGTCTCCTGTCCTCAGGCTTTCACCTCGGCCTCTCAGGGTTTCCTCAACTGTCTGGTCTACGGTTGGACGCGTGCACGCCTGCGCCGAGCCGGCAGGAGGGTTTTATCTCGAGACGTGGACACTCAGACGCCTCTGCTGAGGGCGCAGAAGAAGAGAAGCTACCAAACCCTGCGCACCATCTGCTGAAACAAAGAGGAGAAGTGACGAACGGAAACCGAGACTGAGCAGGTGTTCTGCAGCCGAGAGGGGAAACACCGCCGCCGTGTCTCTGCAGACGAGAAAGACTTCCACCTCTGATCCTGAACCACTGGGGCGAGAAAAAGAGAAGAAAGAGAATGAGGGGGAGTTTACGACAAGAGGAAGAGCGACGGAGAAAACAGGATTTGAAAGAGACGTGGCTGCATTCACTCTGAACTGCCAAACCTCACGGCCGGTTTGTTTTGACGTTGTTATCCAGGTCACATGACCCCTGTGGGTCATGCACAGGTGGAATATGAGACGCTTTGTGTGAGTCTGGAAGTACATTTTTGCAGGTTTGATGTCATGGAAACTGAAATCTCAGTTCCTGTTGCAGATGAGAGTTGGTAATTAAATACTTGTATGTTTATTGCTATAATATTTAATCAGTAGATCTTTATTGCTTGCAAGCGAGAGCCGTCATCAGGTGCAACGGGATTCACATGATCTCACCCAAGAAATTCATTTTTCACCTTGCCTTTATCTGCTCTTGATACTTTCCTTGACTAAAGGACGTAGTTGTTCTCTTGTCATGCCTTACTGCGTTTCAAAAGGTTCGCCACCTGCACCGACTCCCTAACTCCCGGCGCATCCCGCTGCCTGCTCAGGCTTTACTCTTTTATGAAGAGTTTTTTATATATAAAAAGTACATTTGACATAAAAGGAATCTGACAAAAAAACTCCAACCTGCCAACTCATTTCACCTCCTCAGTGTGTAAACCAAACACAACAGAGCAGAAGTGAAGTTTAGTATTTTGAGCCTGTGAACAAACTACAAACATATCATGCATTAGAGAAAGAAATTCTCACAGTTAACGAGCACCAGAGAACATTTCATGTTCTACCTGAAAAGGCCCATAAACGTTTCGTATTAACCTTAAGATGAAAAGTGCACTGAATAAGTGACTATAAGAGGCAAACAGTGAAGTTTGACACTAATACCAGAGCCCAGTTCTGACAGTGGAGGGGAAGTTTGGGGTTAAATTCAGAGACAGAGTTTGAACTAAGGAAGTTAAAGACAAATTCAACGCCACACGTCCATGTTGTCATGCAGGAGGAGCAGCGGGTGATGAAACCGCCCAGTACATTACTGGTACCCATCGATCGAGCATCAGTTGCCCCCCCCTCCAGCCACCCTCCTCAAGCGTGAAGTCATTCTCTGCACTCCAAATAGCTTTTCTTACGTAGCATAAAGGGACTACAGCTTGCATTTTGGCCTGCAAACCTGTTGTAGAATGAAGGGAAAATGAACCTTTTACCTTATCCAGGTCTTATTTATCAGACTAGTTTACCTTTGTTCTGTAATAAAATCTGGTTTGTTTGTTCTCTGGACAGAATGATCCTCATGTTTTTCTCCTTCATTTACGTTTCATACAATGTTCCTGTTTGTAGATGGAGCTACCTGCCAACCCTCCAGACTCTCCTGACAGTCCCATTTTCAATGCCCCCTCCCCCATCCTCCTGACTCCACATTTTCATCAACCAGATGACCCCATAAATACACTAAAAGGCAGGAAAACTGTCTCTGAAATGAACGATTCTCTGGGGGAAGATCCCAGACCCTCTGGTTAGGTTTGGCCTCCAGATTAAGGCTACGATGTCCGGAGGTTGGCAAGTAAGCTGATCAACCAGACTAGATCAGACCATATAAATGCTTTAAAACTGTGGACATTCCTGGGGGTTGAGGAGCTCACCCCGACCCCCGCGGTGGGTGATGTCACAGAAGATACCGACTCTCACTCCAAACTAAAGTGCAGGTGGACGCTCTGAACTGCTGGAGCTCTGCTCCCCAAAGACTACAGGGAAACATTTTTAAAGGACACCTGAAGAAGAACGATGGTTGAAGACACCGGTTCTGATCTGACTTGACGTGAAGACTGAAATGAGCCTTTAAAACATCAGGAATCTACAGATATGATGTGTGATACCGAGGCAGTGAACCTGTGCGACCCTCCGCTCCCAGCCGCTGCTGCTGACCAACCGTGCAGAAACTCTGCGAGGCCATCACACCACATGACCACCGCTTCATTCACAGAGACGCCGCCTGACGCAGGAGCCTCAACTCATTATGAGATGTGGTATTCAGAGGGGGGGCACCGCCTCCCCCCGACCCTCCTCCCCGGCCCTCCCCCCGCCTCTCTGCTGTGGGCGTTTCGCCAGAATGTGCAGAAGAACAATGAATTTCCTCTTCGATCACACCTCAATTTATCTGAAATACTGAAGCTCATAATGTCACTGCAGGAAGCAGTCAGATGAATCAAAACTGAAATCAGTGAAATTAAATGTCAAATATTTCTGTTTCTCCACAGAAATCAATTTTAAAATAGAACAATGATCATATTAACATTACAGTCACAACCATGTTACAGCGAGCCAGCATGAACACCAGCAGGACCCTGAAACTGAAGCAGCTAAATGGAATTCAGCCCTTATTCATTCTATTATTCACAGATGTTGCATTTCCATTATTACTCTGTACTGTGAAAAGTGTTGCTTGTAGTTGTAAAAGGCAGCAGTCTGCTTCAGGTTGTATGTGTGCTGCTCCTGCATGTTAATGTTAAAAGACTAAAGAAACGTTTGACTACAGGCCAAATGTTTTTAATGATGGTCTGAGACTTTGTATCATGTCGGTTTACAGGTTTGTGGTGCAGCCTGAAAAAACAGAAGAAACAGAATCAGTTCAGACTCACAGGACTTAATGTCAAGTCTGCTGGAGGTAGAGGGAAATATAGGTAGAAAATCAAGAGTTAAAGAGGTTAAACCAACATGTTTGAGTTTCCAGTCTCAGATCAGGATTCACTTCACGTGGTCACAAAACCTCCTGCGAATTGCGTAATCTTTGCGTAATGTGAGGCACGCTCTGCACCGAGACATCCCAGCGTGGTGACATAATCTGCCAGCGTGTCATTACAGCTGATTACACACCCTCAAACCGCCGTCTGTTCTTGTGCATAAACATTCCTGATCAGAGGTGAATGAAGCTCAGCGTCACAACAGAGAAAATACAAAGAACAAACAGGAAGCTGTGAGAGTCTCTGTTGTCGGACAGGTCCTGCAGATATACTGTCACTCAGAGACGCTGGTGGACTGGGGCCTCTAAAGTGCCCTCTTGGATGCCCCTGTGGTAGATTAAACATGACAAAGTGCCCTCTGTGGTGCCGCTTCAATGGAGAAAATGTGATGCAGTGCCATGTAGGCTGCTCTAGATGTTAGAAAAGGGCCTCTACGTGTCTCTAGATGGTTTAATAGTTAATCGTTCCCTGTCAGTTCTTCTTATTGTGCCCCCTCAGGTAAGTAGCTACCAATCAGTTCCTTAACAGCAAACCAGAGATAGACCATTTTTTTAAGTCATCATATCATCGTCACTGGTTCCTCACTCACAGTGTTGTGTACGGTATTATAAAGTGTTGCTAAGAAAGGATCGTGTTATTGTTGAGAAATCATCCCTTACAGATCATCAGATGATCTGATGCATCAGGAACTGGACTTTTCATGCTGAATTTAGTAAAAGAAAACATATTAAGAATAAATATGACTAAATCAGAGACGTCTTTGTCCTTTTTCTTATGTCAAGTCTTGTTGCGTCCGGTGCAGCGGTTCAAAAAGACTTCAGGAACCTGCAAAAACACTTATTATTTGTCTGATTGACACAGACTTTTATTCCACATCCTACCTGAGAACAAAAGGTGAAATGATCAAATACTCTGGAGTGATCTGCTATCTCTGCTGCTGCATCGGGGGGTCATCAGCTGTGAAATGGCTTTTAACTTTAGTTACACTGAATGACATGTTTTGGGACAAAAGTATATCTCATATTGCAAAATATGTGTTAAACATCATAAAAACACCTTTATATGTTGTTTTTTAAATAGTTAACAGAGACTTTTGATTGAGACATTTTCACACTTTAGAGCTCCAAAAATCCCATAATTTATAATGGTTCGCTGTTAATACATTATAGTATTGACATAAGAGCAAAGGTAGATTTATCTGATATATTTTTATATTTTGAAAAAAATACCCCGGGACACGTCAGGTCTTTACTGTCAGCTGGAAGAACAAACTGATCTGAGATTCTCTCCTTAAGCTGGTTCTGTCGGTTCTTTGTTCTGCAGATGGATATTTGACTTACAGTTTGTGTGTGTGTGTGTGTGTATATATATATATATATCTGACAGAACTACTACTACCTCCGTCAGACTGCACCCTGTGGCGCCCCCTGCTGGGAGACATCGGCCACGAGTGAGCCGGTTCAGACGGACAGGAAGTCACCTCTCATGTCACCTCCACTGATGAGCTTGGTACTACCAGATCCACTCTCACCTGGACTACACATCCAGGTGAGTCCACGTCCGGGTCCGGTTAGGTCCAGGTCCAGGTTCTGGTCCTGTTTTAAGTGTGTCAGAAACTCTGATGTGTTGGTTTGTGTTGAACCAGGTCTGGAGAGAAGATCTCCTGAGAACCTCTGGTTACTGACTGGGGTAAACACCTGTCTGTCTGTACACCTGTCTGTCTGTACACCTGTCTGTCGGCTCACCTGTCTGCCTCTCCACCTGTCTGTCTGCTCACCTGTCTGCCTCTAGTTTTGACCAGGTTTGTCCAGTTTAGTGACCACGTCCTTGTTTTGGACCAGTTTGGACCACCTGGTTGATCCTTTAGTCTTCTTGTTCTTTCAACCAGGAAGGATTCTGGTTCCCAAAGCCTGAGCCCGGACCTGGACCTGGTCAAGGACCTGGACATCGACCTGGTCCTGAACCTGGAATAAAGAGCAGCTGCTCCTTCAACCTGCTTTGTGTGTTTTCAGACTGTCAGTGCTGCCACCTGCTGGACTGGCTGAAGACCTGATTCTCTGATACTCTGCTGGTCTAAACCCTGATCCAGGACTGTCGTATCACTGTCCTGTTCTTTGTTTCAACAAGTTTCTCTGAAACTCTCTGATCCAACATCCAACAGATTCCAAAAATGGTGATGTGAGCCAAATAAACCACTGAAATGAGTGTATTTTGTTCTCCCTGACTTAGAAATGTGAGATATAATATGGAATATGCTTACTGAGTTTCAACCCCACTGTCCAACTCAAACAAAGTAACAAAGTAACAAAGGAAACAACTCGACAACACCAGCAGACCAACTGGAAGAATCTTGTAATACAGCCCACAACTCCCAGTGTGAGTTAGTTGTATAAACACTTACTGGACTCCACTGGTACTTCAGTAAAGGTACAACACACCTGCTGCCCATTAGCTTGTGGCTCTCACCTGGTTGGCTCATACCCTGTGCAGGAGTCCTACTGTCCCTGTGCCACACATTTATTAAATATAGTAAAACTGTGAAGCCTCATTAGTGCATGTTGTGCTGATTAAAGGGATTTCGTGTGGCCTTATCATAAAGTTGGGGGACTTTGATTTGGGCAAATCTGCAAGTAAAGTAAAAGTGAACAGAGTCTTCTGTGATTTCCATCTTTGGTACTTCTGTAAACACATCATCTATGTTTTTTTTGTAATGTAATATTCTGGGTTTCCCTTTTGCTTTGGCACAAAGTGAGTACTTCTGTCTAAAAGGGTTGGTATAATATTGTTATTTATGTTTTACTTGCACTAGTTAATGAATAACGTCAGTGTTTGTCACCTGGCAGAGTCCAGTGGTGATAGCAGGACAGGATACACGTTGGAGTAGTGAGCAGTAAAAGTGTGATTACTGTTTGTGATTTAAGACATTTGAAACAACAGTCTGAGGTTTGGAATGTGGCCTAAAAAACTGATGGCTCAGCAGTATTAAGAATGGGGACATTGTCTTCCCACATATCTAACTAGTTATGTAGCTACAGAAGAATGCTGCAGCCGTTCACATTGAACGTCAGGTAGAAGGTTGAACTAACACATGTGTTTAAAGTGGATTGTCCCTTTAACAAAGTCTTTTCTCCCTCCAGTGGAAAAAAAGCACATGAGTCTTCTCTGAGGTTTCACCTTTATTTTCTGTTCAGCAGATAAACTGAAACTTTCAAGTTTACTGATTCATCATTCGAATAGATGCCCAGTGACAGTTATCGAACAGGAAGTTGTAGTCTGAGCCGCCGGTCGCCACAAAGTCACCAACGGTCTTCCTCCCCTGGAACTCCCCGGTTTTGACAACCTGCAAAGAGAAAAACCCAGAAGCAAGTTAAGACGGAGCTTCAGAGGTCAGCTCACCTGCCTGATAAGGCCGAGCCGGCTCTGGCTACAGGGAGACAAAGGTCCACTAGAAATCTTCTGTGTTCGGGTTTAGACTCAACAGACTCGAGAGGTTCAGCTGTTGCTGGGTAAACTAAGGTGGGCACGGTTCCTTGTTTTGAGCCGATATCCGATAATCCTCACACATGTAAGGCTGAGTTAGAAACAACCTTATTTGGATGACGCTGATCTTAGCAGGTCTGGGGGGGGGGGGGGGGGGGGGTAAATACTGAGCTTCAGGACACCATCTTCAGATTTAGAAGGTTCCTGCTGAAGACACCCGGGTCTCCTGAAACTTCTTCTGTCTCGAGTGAACCAGCTCTAAGAACTAAGTACTGACAACATGTTCTGTGAAGATACAAATCTTTTATCAAAGATTTACCTTCCAGTCTGAGCTCATCTGGTCGGCTCTGGTCACCACCGTCTCAGACGAGATGCCGTAGTTCATTCCTTTATGGATGAGCCACTGAGTTCTATCGCCGATCGTCACTCTGAGAGATAAAAGGTTTGAAGATGCTGAAAGTGTTTTTTCACATTAACTGGTTGACTCATCGTGTGTGTGAGGGCTGACCTGACTCCAGAGTGGCTGAATGGTCCGACTGCAGATGAACTGGATCCCTTTGGTCGTTTCATCCTCTCAGCTTTATAAACTGGAGAGTTGTAGAGCCTCGTCAGCTCTGCACCTGACAGGTCTGTGAGAGCGGCACATCACATTCATCTAAACTGTCTTTTTAACAGAGTCAGAGCACCGAGGAGCATTTTACAGGAGAACATGTTGGATTTTAATCCGTAAACTCAGTGAGACAGTCAGGTGAGATTTTATAGTCCTGATACTCCTTTCTGTTTGGACATATATTCAAATTTTCTCTACACGCAGGACCCCGAGCAGATCTGACAGGCCGAGCTCACCTATGGATATGTCCTTTAACTGCCTTCTTCCATCTACGTAACATTGTCAAAATATTGTAATTCCTTAGCCTGGGAGCCAGACGAATCTGCAGCTCATGTTTTATTTGCTCTGGCAGATATGTCCCCCCACCTCCCATTCAGACAGATTTCTTTGTACCGGAAGCGCCGTTGTGTCAGGCAAACCAATCACAACCGTTTATCTAGTATGAGGTGGGTTTAATACGATAACTGACAGAGACGGGTGCTGTTGAAGCATCTTTGTAAATATCCAAGATGGAGGCTGCCAATACGGAGCGTTCCCCGGCCGGCTACAGCAGCAGTATTAAACGGACTGGAAGGTAATAGCTATAGAAATAACACTGACTTGATTTGAACAACCGGCCATTTGTTGACGTTAGTGGACTAATGTTAGCTGGTGTTGCACACTGACTTTTCAGACCCTCCTAGCGATTATTTTTCTAAAAAGCGTCTAGCAACTGTTTGTGTGGCGAGAAAGAAAGGTGTGAAGAGCATTACGTCACATCCTTTGAATTTTCCTACAAAACAGTCCTGAGTCCTTTACATAGAAATCAGTCCACAGACTGTTATAGGCAGCCGAGAAAGTCGGATGAGGGTCTCATTTACAATCCATTCACACATTGGCAATAAAAAATCATTAATACATTTTCAAACAAGTCCTTGAAACAAGTCCAAATTAGTGAGATAATGAACATAAAAGATAAAGCAAATAACTCAGTAGTTAACAGAGGGGAAAGTCTACACAAATCTTTCATCCTGCAATTTCCATGTAGCTTGATAATTAACCTTAAGATTCTCGAGCCATAGCTGATATGAGTACATGAGTACAAACAGGCAATAAGAGACTCATTTAACACAAACACAAAGTTTCTCCTTAACATCAACATAATCACATAACAGTTTCTATAACAGTTAACTGAACTTACATCCTGCCATCTCCGCACACAATAGTTCCTTTCACAGTGACGGAGTGGGGAGACCTGGGCTGGGGTTGATATTGTGGCGTCCCTCCCTCTCTGCCTGTTGCTGGTATGGTTGGTTAGGTTTCCTGGCTCAGGAGCCAATGGGCAGAGTAGGGAAGTGGTCCACACCTGAATAATTATGCCTCAGCATATTGAAGTGGCTTCACCTTCTCCTGGCATGCTCGTTTTAGATATTTTGTAAAACAACGGTTGTGTGGACAGAATTTTTTTTTTAAACAGAAGTGGAACATATCTTAATATGTGTATGTATTAGGAAGTTTACAGTTTATTCTCGTCTGCAGGAAAAACATGGACTACAGGTGTTCAGGTTAGGGAATCTATTTAGACTGAGACCGCTAATGGTAGGAGTTGTGAGGCCTAAAGTCATCGAAGAATAAGCCATTATTGAAAGTTAAAACAAAAAGATGAGTTTTAAGTTTGAATTTAAAGGCCTTAGCTGGGTCAGACTGTCTGATGTCAGCAGAAGAAAGGGGACGATAGGAAAAGGTCCTGCAGCCAGCTGACTTCTTTTTAACTGTGAGGACAAACAGGAGCCCTGTATTCTGAGAGCAGAGGGCCCCAGATGGAGTATAAGATATAATGAGACCAGACGAGTATGAAGGGGCGAGCCCATTTATAATGTTGTAAGTCATCAGAAACCCTAAAGTCTGATCGGACATGAACAGGGAGCCAGTGAAGGGAAGCTAAAACTGGTGTAATACGATCAAAGTTTCTGGTTTTAGTTCTGGTTCCGGCTGCAGCCTTCTGAACCTCTGGAAGACTTTTAGTGATAAGACAACCAGACGTTATAATCAAGTCTGGATGAAACAAAGGTGTGAATTAAGATCTCTGCATCAGCTCTAGACAGGAAAGAACTTTAGCTGATGTTGCTTAAGTGTCAGATCATTTGATGTTATCCTCTCTAAGCTTTCCAGCCACTAAAGCATCTGCCTGCTTGTTACCTTCCTGCACTGGTGGACTGGTAAAAAACACAACAGAAGTATCCTCTTTGATGTCCCTATGGTAGTGCAGTGGCCCAATGTGCAAGTAATGTGATAAAATGCCCTTTCGAGTGCCCCTTCCAATGAAGAAAATGTGATGATGATGCTAGAAACTAAATTGGGCTCTATGTGCTTCTAAATGGTTAAATAGTTAATAGTTATCGGTGTGTTTTTATGACAGAGGTGTAGTAGTTATACTTTAAATCTCAGTCACATGATAAAACAAATTTAATCTCAACCAGCGTTTGGAACTGTTTCGCCATAAATACATCACAGCTTTCTGTGCACTGGTGTAGATAAAGTAGCTTTTTCTATTTTAAGACAAAATTGTGTTATACAGACCAGTGTTTCTCAACCCTGGTCCTGGGGACCCATGCCCTGCATGTTTTAGAAGTTTCCCTCTTCTAACACACCTGATTCAAGTGAATGGATCTTTACCAGGATTCTGCAGAGCAGGATGACATAACATTTTAATTTGATCATGTGAATTTACAGTAAATCCTGGATTGTAATTTTATATGAGAGTCAATAAACATGACCTTCTGTTACAGTGAAGTTAGTTTGGAAAAGTGATAAAACACAGATTTTATGGAATCTGGAGTCTTGTGGTGGAATAAAAACCACATGACGCTCTGAGAGGTTTCACCTTTATGTTCAGCAAAGAGGAAACACACATAAATGTCAGAGAACAGAAGAGGTCAGGTTTACTGATTCATCATGGCATCTGATGCATGGTGACAGTTGGCCCGGCCGAGGCTATACGT
The DNA here is from genome assembly GCA_031216445.1 of Lateolabrax maculatus. NCBI lineage: Eukaryota > Metazoa > Chordata > Actinopteri > Acropomatiformes > Lateolabracidae > Lateolabrax > Lateolabrax maculatus. The sequence goes on from CM062199.1 coordinate 1,007,625, forward strand.
GGCTCCTCCAGTCTCCACAAAGTCAGCCACGGTCTTTTCCCCATCAAACTCTCTGGATTCCTCGCTCTGCGGGAGGATTAAAATCCCTTTGAGTCTGTACTTTGTTGTTTATATGCACATACAAAGTTTTGTAATTGATTCTGTGGTAAAATATTTACATACAATGTATACAGTATATAACAGAGAGTGACTGGTTCAAGTCCAGCACAGACCACTCAGTACGGAGTGTGGACTGGTAGTGACACACTAACTCTACAGGTCCTGTGTGTGCATTCGTATTTCGGGATTAACACGTTATATCTCATTTGTTAAATCTGTTAATCCTGATTCCTCCTGATGTTCACATTAACCACATGTACAGTATATACATGACTCAATGTGTAATAATAATTATATCTCCAGAGCTGTGACATGCAAGAATTCTGTTGGGTTTCAAAAAAGAACAATAAAACATAGAAATTAAATCATTTTATATACTTCTAAATATATACACATACCAGTGAGGGAACTAATAACTATTTTCTCCATTTAGAGGTGCATAGAGGTCAACTCATTTTCTGGCATGTAGGGACTTTTTTTCAAACATGGGGGCACCAAGACAGGAACCAGGGGGGTTAATTATTGTTAACTATATTATTAACTATTGTTGACATATCGGCCTAGACCTGTAGAACAACTAAACTCCTGTGATTTGTGGCTTACTGTCCACCTGGAGCTCATGTGGTCGGCACGGGTCACCACCGTCTGAGAGGATTTGCCGATGTTTTGTCCTTTATGAATGAGCCACTGAGATCCGTCCCCGAGCGTCACTCTGAGAAACACATACTATATATTAGTATAAAATTCATACAGAATATGTCATGTCAGCTCAGTGTGCGTGGGCTGACCTGACTCCAGAGTGGCTGATTTTTCCGAATGTCCTTTTGAAATTTCCGAATGGTCGTACCACTTTCTCAGCATGGTAAACTCGTGAGTTGTAGAGATCTGTCAGGTCAGAGCCCGACAGGTCGTAGTTGAAGTTGCTGGGGCCACCTGTCAGTGCAGCAGATCTGTCACATTAATCTGAACTGATGTCACAGACAGGTTTTAGAGCAGCGTACTGTAGTAGTTTTAAACCAAATTTTACAGCAGAATCCCCCCAAAAGACCCAGAGGACTTACTGCTGCCAGACCAGGACTCCACAGCAACAGCCAGCAGAGTCAGAGCCAGAGCAGCGAGGAGCATTTTACAGGAGAACATGTTGGATGGTAATCTGGTCCCAGTCCCAGCTCAGTGAGACTTTATAAAGTCCTGACTCTCCTCCCTGTCCCAGTTAACATCGTATTTGTCACCTGGCAGGCTGCATCTGTTATTTCCACACTGTTGACTGTAAACACACCAGATTTCATCACATCAGCAGGACATCAGTTCCAAGGACATAGTTTCACCATATAGGCTCAGTCCAAAGTTGAGCCTCTTTCCGCAGTTTTTAAGAGCTCCCGTCCGTCTCTTTAGCTGCTAAATGCTCCTCCATGTTCTGCAGCTGCTCTCTAACTGTGTCTGCGGCTGAGCAGGTCCTGTACAGTGGATGTTGGTCTGTGAAGCACTGCAGGGTTGTAACTTAAATACTCAGGTAAAGTTCCTCAAGTGTGTCCTTAAGTTCACTAGTATGAAACTGCATAAAATGGAAATACTCCAGTAAGGTAGAAGCAGACCTCGGTGTGTTGATCCTAAGATTAGCCTAATTAGCCTAAGATTAACTTAAATACTCAAGTAAAGTTCCTCAAGTGTGTCCTTAAGTTCACTACTTGAGTAAATGTACTCATTCCATCACACAAATCAGAAAATCCCTTTCAAAGAAGAGAACAAACTGCTGTAAAACGTTGAACACGTGTTTGAAGTGGATTGTCCCTTTAACAAAGTCTTTTCTCCCTCCAGTGGAATAAAAAGCACATGAGTCTTCTCTGAGGTTTCACCTTTATTTTCTGTTCAGCAGATAAACTGAAACTTTCAAGTTTACTGATTCATCATTCGAATAGATGCCCAGTGACAGTTATCGAACAGGAAGTTGTAGTCTGAGCCGCCGGTCGCCACAAAGTCACCAACGGTCTTCCTCCCCTGGAACTCCCCGGTTTTGACAACCTGCAAAGAGAAAAACCCAGAAGCAAGTTAAGACGGAGCTTCAGAGGTCAGCTCACCTGCCTGATAAGGCCGAGCCGGCTCTGGCTACAGGGAGACAAAGGTCCACTAGAAATCTTCTGTGTTCGGGTTTAGACTCAACAGACTCGAGAGGTTCAGCTGTTGCTGGGTAAACTAAGGTGGGCACGGTTCCTTGTTTAGATCCGATATCCGATAATCCTCACACATGTAAGGCTGAGTTAGAAACAACCTTATTTGGATGACGCGGATCTTAGCAGGTCTGGGGTAAATACTGAGCTTCAGGACACCATCTTCAGATTTAGAAGGTTCCTGCTGAAGACACCCGGGTCTCCTGAAACTTCTTCTGTCTCGAGTGAACCAGCTCTAAGAACTAAGTACTGACAACATGTTCTGTGAAGATACAAATCTTTTATCAAAGATTTACCTTCCAGTCTGAGCTCATCTGGTCGGCTCTGGTCACCACCGTCTCAGACGAGATGCCGTAGTTCATTCCTTTATGGACGAGCCACTGAGTTCTATCGCCGATCGTCACTCTGAGAGATAAAAGGTTTGAAGATGCTGAAAGTGTTTTTTCACATTAACTGGTTGACTCATCGTGTGTGTGAGGGCTGACCTGACTCCAGAGTGGCTGAATGGTCCCATCATGGATGAACTGGATCCCAGTGGTCGTTTCATCCTCTCAGCTTTATAAACTGGAGAGTTGTAGAGCCTCGTCAGCTCTGCACCTGACAGGTCTGTGAGAGCGGCACATCACATTCATCTAAACTGTCTCTTTAACAAGCGGCAATGTCTGAAACCACATTTTACTAGAGAACCAGCCCCCCAAAAACCCCAGAGGACTTACTGCCATTGGACCAGGACTCCACAGCAACAGCCAGCAGAGTCAGAGCCAGAGCAGCGAGGAGCATTTTACAGGAGAACATGTTGGATGGTAATCTGGTCCCAGTCCCAGCTCAGTGAGACTTTAAAGAGTCCTGACTCTCCTCCCTGTGAGGACATGAGTCATTCTCGTCCCACCTGTCCCAGTTTGTCACCTGGCAGGCTGCATCTGTTATTTCCACACTGTTGACTGTAAACACACCAGATTTCATCACATCAGCAGGACATCAGTTCCAAGGACATAGTTTCACCATATAGGCTCAGTCCAAACTCTTTCAGCAGTTTTTAAGAGCTCCCGTCCGTCTCTTTAGCTGCTAAATGCTCCTCCATGTTCTGCAGCTGCTCTCTAACTGTGTCTGCGGCTGAGCAGGTCCTGTACAGTGGATGTTGGTCTGTGAAGCACTGCAGGGTTTATTCCTGATCTGCGGCTCCAGACCTGTTGGATGGTCTGGGATCAGGTCTGCCTCCTGTCCCCAGAGTCCAAACTAAACCTGGAGGAGCAGCCTTCAGTTTTTAATTTTTTTTGACTTGAGGTCTGCTGCAACTCAGGTCTCTTAAATCAGGGTTAAACCTTTCGGTTTGCCTCTGCATTAAACAATGAAACGTCCATCCACCTGCTGCTTCTCCAGGGCCAGGGCAGACCCCACATCTCCGACAGGGAAGGAACCAGAGCTCAGGGTGAGAGGAAGGCTGATCTTATTTATTTATTTTTGTTACTCTTTTTAAATCCTATATTAACGTGTATTTTTCTCTTGTCTCGTGTTCCCTTTATAACTCGTCTCAATGCCTTTCTGTCTCATGTAAAGCACTTTGACTTGCCTTGTTGTTGGTGACCTTCTTGACCCTTCAAACTAACTTTAAATGATTACCTCCACTACTGTAAAGACCAGATAAATCATCGGGGTGTGTTTGTTCTGTCCAACACCTCTTTGTGAGCCCTGCAGCTTCCAGGGAGCGTCACACTGATGTCCAGTTAACAGAATTAAAGCAGGTTGGATTTTTGTTTTAATAAGTATCTGTGATTACTTCTGCCAGAGTTAAAGTTCTACGTCTCAAAACAAAGCGAATCCTGCACGAGGGTTTTCTTCGTACGACAGTGACCGAAGAAGATTGTTGTATGAACCTGTTGGAGTGAAACTCTTTACAGGTTTAAACTGCAGACTGAAGCAGGTCAAAGCTCATGTTCATGTGGATTTCGTAATTCTAAAAATTGAAAAGTGTTTTTCCTTTCTGTGTTGGGTTTCATAGTTTGGTCCATCATTCATCAGTTCCAGAAGCATTTTACTGTTAAAGAATTGATTCAAAGAAATGCAGAAAGTCAGATGAGACTGTGGTGGTTGTGACTGACCTTCTGTTTGAGGCTGCAGAGGGAATGAACCCTCCATGATCACAAACATTCACCATCAACACATGTGGAGATACAAGGTTTTCACTGCACAAGAAGGGGATGGAAACTGTAATCTGTAAAGGAGCTAAAGCTGTCAGACAGATGTAGAGGAGGAGAAAAGACTAGATTCACTCTGAGATGTGGTGGAGGAGAAGTATGAAACTGCATAAAATGGAAATACTCCAGTAAGGTAGAAGCAGACCTCGGTGTGTTGAGCCTAAGATTAACTTAAATACTCAAGTAAAGTTCCTCAAGTGTGTCCTTAAGTTCACTACTTGAGTAAATGTACTCATTCCATCACACAAATCAGAAAATCCCTTTCAAAGAAGAGAACAAACTGCTGTAAAACGTTGAACACGTGTTTGAAGTGGATTGTCCCTTTAACAAAGTCTTTTCTCCCTCCAGTGGAATAAAAAGCACATGAGTCTTCTCTGAGGTTTCACCTTTATTTTCTGTTCAGCAGATAAACTGAAACTTTCAAGTTTACTGATTCATCATTCGAATAGATGCCCAGTGACAGTTATCGAACAGGAAGTTGTAGTCTGAGCCGCCGGTCGCCACAAAGTCACCAACGGTCTTCCTCCCCTGGAACTCCCCGGTTTTGACAACCTGCAAAGAGAAAAACCCAGAAGCAGACGAGTTCGACCCGCTGACAACGTGTTCTGTATAGATGTGTAGATACACATCAGTAAAAACTCAGAGATTTACCCTCCAGCTGGAGCTCATCTGCTCAGCTCTGGTCACCACCGTCTGAGACGAGATGCCAAAGTTTTGTCCTTTATGGACGAGCCACTTAGATCCATCGGCCAGCGTCAGTCTGAGGTACAAACAGTTTGAAGATGCTAAAAGTGTTTGAACTTAATTTTCTTTTCCTTGATTCATGGTATGTGTGTGAGGGCCGACCTGACTCCAGAGTGGCTGAATGGTCCCATCATGGATGAACTGGATCCCAGTGGTCGTTTCATCCTCTCAGCTTTATAAACTGGAGAGTTGTAGAGCCTCGTCAGCTCGGCACCTGACAGGTCTGTGAGAGCGGCACATCACATTCATCTAAACTGTCTTTTTAACAAGCGGCAATGTCTGAAACCACATTTTACTAGAGAACCAGCCCCCCAAAAACCCCAGAGGACTTACTGCCATTGGACCAGGACTCCACAGCAACAGCCAGCAGAGTCAGAGCCAGAGCAGCGAGGAGCATTTTACAGGAGAACATGTTGGATGGTAATCTGGTCCCAGTCCCAGCTCAGTGAGACTTTATAAAGTCCTGACTCTCCTCCCTGTTTGTTAACACCAGTGTTTGTCACCTGGCAGGCTGCATCTGTTATTTCCACTGTTGACTGAGAAAAACCCAGATTTCATCAGATCAGCAGAAGGAAACGGTTGATTCAAGACTTGACCGACTAGTTTCAGGTCCAGTTCATTATATTCTGGGGTTCATATGAACCTGAGAGCACCTTCAGCTGCTCAGGCCCGATCAACGCGATCCTTCCTGTGGAGTCGTGTTGAGCTTCAGTAGGCTCGATGACTGTAACACTAAGTCCAGGAGGGACCACATCAGTCCAGTTCTCAGATCTTTACACTGGCTTCCTGTCGATCAAATAATTGACCTGAAAATAGTCCTACTGGTTTATGCAGTGCTGGATGGCTTATTCCTGATCTGATTCTTGGTATGTAGTATGTAAATTAAGCGCCTCTAATCTCTGGAACAGCTTACCTGTTCAGATAACAAGTGCTCAGACCCCAGAAACCTTCAGGTTGCTGCTGAAGACCCTCCTCTTCTCGTTGGCTTGACACCTTGACTTTCATAATTATTATGTTCATGTTTTTCTTTATCCTTATTCCTTATTTACTCTCAGATGGTCTGGGATCGGGTCTGTTTTCTGACCCCAGAAAGTCCAAACTAAACCTGGAGGAGCAGCCTTCAGTTTTTATTCTCCACAGATCTGGAACTTGAGATCAAAATGTTTGTTTGCATTTTATCAAGTTAAACTTGGGACTATTTATTCACATCTTGCTCTGTGATTTATGTTCTGCTGCTTGATTTTTCTCTTTTTATCTTTTTTTGTTGGAGTGAAACTCTTTCTCCTGTGAGCAGTTTACAGGTTCCACGTGCAGCCTGAAGCAGGGCAAAGCTCATGTTTGGGTGGACTGTCGTAATTCTGAAAATTTGGAGTTGACAACATTTTGGATGTTCTTCAAGAACAAACAGACGACACAGAGCAGCTTCTCTTCAAAGTATTCCCTCCAACAGTTTAATCTCCGTAATCGTCCGGAGATTTCTCGCTCACATGATTAAACAGGAATAATTCCAGGATACAAAACCTTTTAATGGTAAAACGTGTTGGAATGTCTGTGTTCTTCATATTTTTCAGTTAGAAACAGTCTGACAGTGTTAGATTCAAGTAACAACACTTCACTACTGTGTATATATGGTCCCATATATGTTTCCATATCTAATAACATATATAAAAACAAATACAGGTCTGGTTCAGAGCAGTCAGCCACAGGCGAGGGTCACAGCTGCCGTCTGATTGGTTCAGCAGTATCGTGGCTCCAGCTGTGTGGCGTCAGGTGTACAGGAAGATGTCGGCGCGTTCATCGGCAGGTCGCGGTGAACGGAGGCCTCAAGGCTGCCGAACAGACTGGAGCTGCTGGCGCTGACGCCGCCGACAGCAGGCAGGTAGGAATGATGGAGGATGGGCAGCTGCACGGTCAGACGACGCCACACGCTGAGAGAAACCACAGGAAGTGAAACTACACCCTAACGCAGCGTACATCATGTCTCCTTTAACTGCTGTCAGAATCACTTTAGGGTTGTGTGGTAAATCAAAGTTAATATTAATGTTTTATTATTCTGTTGAAATATTTCAAAAGGATCCAGGAAAACAGGGCTGGTTTTTAAAGAACGTTCAGCTGAAAACAAAAATTCTTCCATGTAATATATACATGCAGATGCATGTTAATAAAAACAGAGTGAGCCTTTTAAATCCTTCAATAACCTGATCATGAAAAAAAAATGTCTGAAGCTGAACAAATAAATTGTGTTAAACTGTGTTTTACTGTGAATTAGACTTTATTTATTTATCTCTATGCATATTCATTTTGCCTTATTTGACAGTAGCGAGTATTAATTATTTCATCATAATAATGAAATAATTAATAAACTAATAAAACCAAGTTCCATCTAAATTTCCAGAAAATCATCAAAAGAAAATGTGAATTAACGTCTCAGAAACACGACTCAAATTAAACTATACAGACTTTTGCAAACATTAATATATATATATATATTAAACTTTTAATAGTCAAGTTTCCATCCAAATTAAGAGTAGATTTTCTGATGTTTGCAGCTCTTTGTGCTTCGTGAATGTCAGCATTTATTTACTCCGTCCGTTTATCACCTCAGACAGCAGGAAACACTTTCCAACAATATTTCAACTTGTTTTCAAATTTGCAGGTTTCCAGTCAGGGTTTTTTGAGCGCAAATTGAAAATACAAATAAAAACCATGATGGAAACACACTTACACAGATACACTGTACACTCACATGTGGGAAACAACATTATATTTTACTTTTGGACTCACTGTTCAGGAGAGTTGATGCCGTCTGGACTTGAAGGTTTCTTCTCAGAGTTTCTGTCCTCAGAACAGACCTCAACTACGTGACTCCACGTCACAGATCTGACTTCACCTGCTGCGAGGAAATACAGAGGAAGGTCAGGAAATGGAGAACTGTTAATTAATAATACAATAAACAGAGAGTTAACTGAAGCAGCTTCTTCTGTCTAATCCAGCAGATTTCTTCCACATGGAGTTTACGGTCGAGCCGGACTGACCCATTATGGACTAATGCTGACACAGTGCTATATTTTGCACTGCGATGTTGGAAGGTGTATTATTATTACTTTTTCTCTTCTGATGGGGTTAGGCTACCAGTTTCCCCCTGCTTCCAGTCTTTGTGCTAAGCTAGGCTAATCATGAGAACCAGGTCAGTGTCGGGGTTTCCTTCACACTTATGCAGAGGTGGCAAAAGTCCACACATTCTTCACTCAAGCAGAAGAACAGATTCAACTTCTTTACTCCAGTAAAAGTGAAAAAGTAATCTTAGTATAAAAGTAAAAAAGTAGATCTTGTTACGTCTATTACGCCGTTTTTGTCTTGTTATGTCTTTACGTCGTTTATCTCATTACGTGATTTTCGTCTTGTTACGTTTTTTATGTCCTTTTCCACTTTTACGTCTTTTGTGTTGTTTTCCTCTCATTACGTCTTGTGTGTATTTTATGTCTATGTACTTTTTGTCTCTAAACATCTTGTAGTTTTCGTCTTTTACGTCTCGTAACGTCTTTTATGTCGTTTTTGTCTCATTAGGTCTTTTATTTCGTTTGGTTTCATTACGTCTCTTGCGCCTATTGTCCATTCAGGTTGAAATCCGTCCTGATGTTGGGAAGGCAGTGCGCAGTGATGCAAAAAATACAAATAATCAATAATTCTCCTCAAATGAATTAAAACTAATGTAAGGAGCCTGTTTGAACACGTGAGGAGAAAAATAAATACTCAAGTTAAGTACAGATACCTGAAAACTTTACAGAAGTACAGTAACAAAGTATTTGTACTTCCCACCTCTGGGCCTTACATGCAGGGCTGTCAGCTGTTTTTGATAAAACGGTATATGACTTCATAATTTTGTTTACCGTCGTCTTTTGCTCTCGTCGTGTTCGTGTCCGGAGCAGCTGACTCTGACGTTTCAGAGAGCTGCATGCTGATGGTTTCTATTTGCACATCGAGCTGCAAGGAACACAAGAAATAGCCTTGAAATTAATTCACTTCACTAAAACACCCACCAGGCTCGTCGTGGAGTGTCAGGGGATGTGTGTCCTCACTTGTGCAGTTTGACTCTTCAGCTGCTGGTTTAACCTGCTCAGCTGCTCTTCATCTTCTCCCTCTGCAGTTTCACCCTGCAGCTCGCCGCCACTCAGCCATACTTGTAAAACCTGCAGAGAATTAAAACCAGTCGGCCATCCAAGTCTCCAAAACAACACTAAAGGGATAAAGGAAGAGAGAGAAGAGGGTGTCACACTGACCTTTGGTCCAAACAACCAGCTCAGGGTGCACATGTTACAGCAGAGGATGAGGACGCTGGTCAGACAGAACTGAACAGGAGGATTGTGGGACGTCAGCAGAGATCCTGACGCTCCTGTCACACTGAACACCGTCACAGCAAACACACTCAGAGTCAGGTGTTCACCGCTGACCGCAGGACGGTCGGCCTGCACAGTCCTGATGTTCCAGGCCACAAAACACCCAAGACCCTGAAGGAGGAACACTACTTTTTATTTCCAGGAATTATCTTGCTGTTCTGAACCTGAGCATTTGGGAACAAACGTCAGCGTGACATCAGACGGCGGGATTTGTCGTGGCAGTACTGACCAGCAGAGGAGCTTTGTATCCATAGACAGCAGTGAGCCACAGCTCCATGTTGGTGCTGCTACAGCATTCGGAGGACAGCCGGACGATCACGTCCTGGTCAGCAGGGTCCCCCTGAAACAACAACCAGGACAGAGTTTATTCCTAAAGCAGGTCGCCTGAGAGACAACTGCATCCCTCCCTTATCATTACCTATTTACTATTCATGAAATATATGTATTATTATTATTATTATTATTATTATAATATTATGTTTATGTATATATTATTCATTTATTAATAATCAGGACTTTTACTTGTAAAGGATTTGTATATTCTGGTCTTAGTACTTTTACTTCATTAAAGGATCTGAATGGTCTTTCTGTCCTTCCAACATCCATCAGCAGAGACACCTGTGTGAGGTCATCCTGTCACCTGTGAGCTGTGCTGCAGCTCCACCCGTCTGAGGGGGTCCAGGATTTGCCAGGAGGTTAAAACAAACACATCCAGCAGGAACATCCAGAGCACCACCCAGCCTGCTCGCTGCAGACGACTCTGCTGCTGGAAACACACCAGCAAGCAACATTTACTTCAGTCTGAAACAGTCACATCTACACCTAAAGGGAGTGTTTTTCCTTTCTGTGTTGGGTTTCATAGTTTGGTCCATCAATCATCAGTTCCAGAAACATTTGCTGTTGTTTAAATGCAGAAAGTCAGATGAGACTGTGGTGGTTGTGACTGACCTTCTTTTTGAGGCTGCAGAGGGAATGAACCCTCCATGATCTGTTGAAGAGCACAGCGAAGCCCACAGTGTGTCCCACGGAGAGAGTCCACAGACGAACCTGCAGGACAAATGAACCACGTGAACTTGAGCTCATTTGAACTCCTTTGTATCCCGTTGGGTAGCTCAATCTGCAGCAATGCATCATGTTCTATAAGATCATCACATGTTTGTGGTGCCGCCGTCCAGTGAGAACCACGTATCTCTAAAAAGTCACTTCATCACAAACATTCACCATCAACATGTGGAGATACGTGTTTATACACAGCCAAAAAACACTGGGTAAAGCCAGACATTTTAATTACGTATGTTCATATTTACATGCAGCACTTGTATATAGCTATGAATACATGTGCTGCACTGTCTTTTACACTGTATGTCTTGTTAATGAATATATATTTTTAACCGAGCTGAACTCACAGAACAGAGGACCTCAGATGTCCGGTCGGACAGCGAGGCTCCGTCCAGACCAGAGATCAGGACCGAGGTGGAGGAGAGCAGGATGCCCAGCAGCAGCAGCTCGTCCTGGGAACCACAGCTTGACCTCCGCAGCCTGCAGGAGCACGGAGAGGAAGACGTTTTCGGTTTCATCTCACACTTCGTTCAACCTTTATTTAAATCTCGAGGGAAATCATTGAGGGCAAACCTCATTCTCAACGACATTGAGGGTACAATTAAAACAGAATAAATAGATAGAAAAGACAACTAGACAAACAACAGAACTCAGGTAAAGATTACAGTTAGATTAAAGAGCGGAGTACTTTGTCGTCATGGTTTAAATGACCTTTAGGTACAACTGTGTTCAGTTTTAATGTGTCTTCTACACTCTCAGAAAGTGAAGGACCCCAGAGGGGGATGGAGGCATGTTTTGTAAATTTGTATCTGCACTTACACTACTCACAGTATTTCCGTAATCGAGTTCATCTTAAAACTAAATCTAGTCTTAAATTCAGGTCTAAAACTCAAGAACAAAATGACTGTAAATTTAATCTTTGGTAAAATCAACAAGAACTGAATTCGAATGCTTCTGTTATCCCGTTTCAGTCTTTTACAAGATTTACTATTTTTAGTATTTTTTGTTTCTTTCTTTTCACAGTTTTGCTCAGATGCAGTACCCTTCTACTTCCTGTTCTTCCTTCCTGTAGGGTTCAAACTCTCCCCAAAGCCTTGTGCACATCATAAACATCCGAATTTTCTGCCATTTTGTACAAATTCAGAATGCCCAATGTTACAAAATACATGTATTTTATCTTTCAATCTATTTTCTGGCTCCAGTATTCTGTATACTGGTCATCTCTGTCTATAGAAAACACCTTCAACGGCTCAATCATCTGCTTCCTACTGAGCAAAGCAGAATTATCTGTTTCTGCAGAAGCTGTACCGGCTGATGGCGGCGAGGAAGAGGACGGTCAGAGCGATGATGATGGTCACAGCTGCGGCCGATGAAACAGCACCGTACAGAAGGAGGCTGGCGTGCTGCCGCTGCACGAGGACCAGAGTCCGGTCTCTGGCTGGTCCTGGACCTGCAGCACCAAACATTTGACACCTGTCCAGACTTCATTTTGGCTTAGAAAGACTTTGACGTGAAACGTGAAGTCGGAGCTCAAGGTCTCACCTTTAAACTTCAGCAGATCGTTCATCAGTCGGAGCTGTTGGGAGGAAGTACTGAAGTCTCCCACCGGCACACCGCTGCTGCCTGACACACACACACACACAGACTCATAACAACAGGTGAGGTTTAACACACCGACTGTACAGCAGAGCATCAAGTGATTCACACCTTGAAACTGGATCAGGTCGATCCACGTCATTCTCTCCCCGTTCCGAAAGGAAACTGGACCCTGAAAAAACACGGTTTGAAAATATACAAAACACAAATCCGGTATTTATTAAAGAGCTGGTGAAACAGTGAAGAAGGTGCAGCAGAATTATTAAGTATTCAACTAAATGAAGAGGAGGATCAGTATTAGTCTGTGTGTTAGCTTCACCCAGTTATAGTACCTGTATTAGTTATAGTACCAACACACACACACACACACACACACACACACACACACACACCAGTAACACTGCTTATAGTACACACACTACAGTACCATTAAAGATAACAAGTACAGTACCCATACTACAGTGTGTGTCCCAGGTGTGTGTCTCAGGTGCACTGTATGTTTCAGGTGTATGTTACAGGTGTGTATTCCAGGTGTACTGTATGTTACAGGTGTGTGTTTCAGGTGTGTGTTTCAGGTATGTAAATGTGCTCACTGTAACTCCTTCAAACTGCGTGTGCTTCACGGCTTCCAGCAGCGTCCTGTGAACTTCCTCCTCACTGACACTCAGGTTTCTCTGGATGCTGTATTTCTCTCTGTGTTTCAAAGCCTCCATCACCTGACTGAGAGCTTTGGCGGCGACCCAAACGGCGTCGTAGGCGAAGGGGTGGAGGGGGCTGACCTCCGACCCCTCCTGGATCAGCTGCCTGAGGTAGGAGTCCTGGTAGTCCTGAGGAGTCTGCAGAGACACAGCAGGACGGGAGTCAAACTGGGGTGAAATCACTTTGTCTACATACAGAACCTATTTAGTCTATTTAGTAGCTTTTTCCACGGCTTTCAGCCACATCTCACTGTCTTCATGGGGGGATGGAGTTTGCTGAGCTGTCACAGTGTAACACCTGAGGCATGTTAGTAAAATGTGGTTGTGGACTGACCCGTCCAGAGACTCCCGGTGTGTTCGTGATGCTGAGCTGTCTGATCTGCAGCCTGATGGCTCCGTCTACAGCCATCAGCAGACTGTTGGTCATACAGCCGGACACCTGCCACCCCATCCTCCACCCGGCTGCTCCTCCGCCAACAACCAACCACTGGTACCGAGCTCCAAACAGGTTCAGTCTGTAGGCCTGAAAGAGACACATCACGACTGCTTCACTGCTCACAGTCATCATCTACCGGTTATTATCATATTTATCTTTTTTCCGCCCTGACCAGCTGCACTGTTCAAACACCACTTATCATGTCTCTTGTTTTACAGGTCTCGTGTTGTAGCGGTGGGATCATCATCAACACAAACACAGGCTGTGGTGACAAACATCGGTCAAACATAACAGAACTTTTATTTCTAGTGGGTTCAGGCTTTCCTCCAGATGTTGAACCTGCTGCAGGGATTTGATCCCATTCAGGATCAGGTCTGGGTCGCAGTCGGGATTCCAGTTCATCCCAATATTTTTGGCATGGCATTTTTTGAAAATGAAGATATTTCTGGACATTTTGGACAATTAGGGGCATTTTTGAAATGTGAGGACAATTTTGGGAGATGAGGACATTTTGTAAAATTAGGACACTTCTGGAAATTTTGGAGATTCCATTTTGGATGGCGATGATTTGATGACTACTCAAGTTCTTCCGGACCAAACTGGGAAAACCATTTCTTCATGGAGTTGGCTTTGTGTTGAAACAGTAAAAAGGGACAAACACAAACTGTTGAACGAAATATCATAGCATGATTGAAAGATTTCACTTCATTAGGTCTAACGGGCCTAATCCAGAGAAAAATTAGACCATAGTGGTGTCCACATACTTGTGGCCATATAGTATACTTACACAGCAGAAAACCTCAGAGACAGAATCCTCTTCAAACTGTCCGATGATGATCCGAACATCACTTTCCTGCAAAATCAGAAGCAACAGTGAGTCCTGATGAATCATTATCACATTAACTCTGAACTCAGAGATTAAAGAGGTCAAATGTAAACAGAAAGTATTTTACTGTCTATTATATGTGTCTTATCTTGCTGTTACATGTAATTCTGTATGTACAATATTGGGACTTAATCTACCTTGAGCTTCCTCAAGCTGCTGCAGACGTCTTCAGAGAGACTTTGTGTGGAAACAACGTGAACATCAGCCTTCTGCAGCTGTCTGAGCAGATCCTTCTTCATCTGCACAAACACACAACATCACACAAAGGGAATAGGAACCGGTTTCTTGGAGCTGAAGTTTGGCTTGATGTTGGAGCTAAATATTACCTCTGAGAGTCTGGGGCCTTCCTGTGTGAGGACACCGACTCTGGCCCACTGGTGGCGCTGCAGCAGCTTCACTGTGGCCTGGTTCAGGGCTCGGTCTGACGGCGCCGTGCTGAACAGGTTCCCGTACCACTTCCTGTTGGACAGGCTGGGGGGCGTGGCCGCAAAAGACACCTGGGACACCAGAGGCCATGAAATAGCAGAAAGTTACCTGTCATAATACTAGGGTTGGGTGTCCAGCTGAGTGATTTAAATCGGTAATACCGAGTACCGATTCACGTTAAATCAACCGGTATCTGAGGCGTCTGAGCTGAGACAGGAGGCTAAGATAGAAGATAACTGGCACAGGTGTCATTCACACTGGGGACATGTCCCCTCCACTTTATGAAATGGCTGATTTTGTCCAAATCACTTTTTAAAAGCAGAATTTGTCAAAAAGATTTCTGTAAATATCTTGCAGCCTCACACCAAGAAATGTTAATTCACAAATAAGAACACTTTGAGAAAAGTTTATTTGCACAATTAGAGGGAAAATGAATATTGGCCTTGTTGGATTGGTGTTGCAACTGCTTGAGTGTTTTATGCTGAGTGTTTTTAACTCTTTAGTAGATGAAGTTAGGCCCTTTTGATGCGCCATTATGCAATTTTTACACAGATCTCATACTGACCCCCCCATTACATTACCTAAAGTCACATGCATTTAAAAAAATAATTCATCTGAGCCCTTATGTCCCCTCCACTTTTCAACACAAAGTGACACCCTTGATGACTGGGCTTGTTTCACTGTCTTGGTTGATGTTAACTTAGCATTTTCACTAGCTGGCTCCTAAATTCCTTCCAACAACAGTATGTGAGATCATTTAGTACATCAGAAACTTTGAACCAATACAGAAAGTGCAGTAACAAAACAAAGGTAACGTTGGGTACCAGTACCGGTATTGGCTAAAACGTGAACGGTACCCAACCCTACATAATACATAATGCAACATTAAATCTGGATCGGACCAGCTGTGCACCTGCACCAGGTTGAGAGCCGGCAGAGAGCGCGCGATGAGCGCCGTCACGGATGGACACACCCCTCCAAACAGCAGCAGGTACTTCGGCCCCGCCCACATGGCGTCAAACAGAGCTCTGAGTGCTTCAGCAGGATCACACTGCCAAACAGACAGAAACATGAAACACCACTGGTCACCTGCTGCTCTAATGAAGGGGCACAAGTAAAGGCTCAGTCTGTTCAAACACACCTTTCTAATAAAGCGTTCCACATTCACAACAAGTTATTTGTATAGCACCAAATCATAACAGAAGTTCTCTCAGGACTCTTTCCACACAGAGCAGGTCCAGACCGACTCTTTAAATATTATTTACAAGTGGTTACAACCACTTGTAAGGTGGAGACGAACTGTTTTAAATACCCTGTAGTGGGGAACAGGTGGTTTTGTCTGGTGGACCTGAAACTGAGCAGTCCCAAAATCTTTTTACAATCCAAGAGGAGAAACTGCTCACAACATTTAGGACCAACTAACACAGTCGGTCAGGATCTCATTCAGCTCTTTGTACAGAAGTCTGGGACCAACCTGCGAGTCCAGCAGCTGGAGCTGGATCTCATAGTTCCCCAGCGGCGGAGGTTGTCTCTGCAGGTCCTGCAAAGCTAGTCTGACAGCCGGGGCCACGGCGGCGGTCAGGTTCTCTGTGCCCGACCTGGAGCCGACGGGCATCATCCACAGTGCAGGCAGGGGGTGGCGGACCTGAGCCGGCACCGGCCCGACCGCCAGCCAGCAGCCCAGCAGCAGCCTGAATGCCTCCGCCCGTCCACGCTGCTCCATTCTCTGCTCCGCCTGCGGCTCTGCTCTGATCCTCCAGCAGGGAAACTCTAATCCTCTTGGGCTGTAAGCAGCTGAGAGATAAAAGGATCAACACGGCACACGATGTCACCAGGAGCCTCAGCTCAGGCACCTTCTGCTGTCTGAAGACCCGCACGGTCTACACCGGTCTGTCAGCTGGAGCTACTTTACATGTTAGTCTTTCAAAAAACACGCTTTTCCACGTGTTGACAGGGAATGTTTGTGATACACTGAAGGATAAAGTGTTGCTTTATGGGCTGAGAAACCTCTCCTCCTTCTGAAGCTCAATAAAAAGTAACAAACAATATAAAATGAGCCTGAGTAAAGCTGAGTCCGACCACGTCCAGTGTGCAGATCTCACACACCCAGATGGACACTCGGAAAAAGGTAAAGTGATGGGGTGCGATTCATCCTCTGGGGACAATGAATGTCTGCATGAAAGTTCAGGACCAAGTCGTCCAACATGTATTGACATATTTTGCTGCTAGTCTGGCAAAAAAACAGGAATGACATTATTTTACACACTGATGTTACATTTTGTTGCTACGGAGGGAAGCTGGACACAATTTGAGACTGAAACAAATTAAATCTCTTTAATTAACTATTTTGAAAAGCACAGAACTTATATTTCAGGCGCTCAGAAAACCTGATTATACTGTGGAGCCACATTTCAGCAGAGAGAACTCAAAATAAAAAAATAAAAGGACAGGGTTGGTGGAGCACTTTGAAGTATACAAGAAGTTACTGAAACGCAAACTTTAGGGACATTGATCCTGTTCAAGAAAATTACCTACAAATAAACTTTTCCAAATCGTATCATCAGTTCTGGCAGATCTCTGATCCGTCAGTAGAGATTTTCAGGGGTCCACCTGGTTCCTTGTAATCGTGACCAGGCTTTTCAGATCAGGTCTGATCATCCTCAGTTTTCACCACTGTCACTGCTCACTTTTGCATTAACTCATTTTAATAAGTGTACTTTTAACAATGAATGTTGACTAAACATGTGACTGAGACGGATTAACTCTCTGCAGCAAGTTTCAATCCTCTCCAGGCTGACATGTAAAGAAAGTATCTGAAACTAAAGACAGTCAATCTAAACACTGGTGGATGTAAAACCTACTCAGGTTGTATTTGATGTGCTGAGATCATTAAAATCATCACTGGCTCCTCCAGAAGTGACACCGAGTCTTTAGTCTTTGTGTCCATGCGCTTTGTAGAAGTTAAATCAACTCTGTCCTTTAGCTGGCTCTCTGGACCGTCCAGTCTGACGGGCAGGTGCCCTCCCTCTGCCACCGCCGCCGCCGCCTCCTCCTCCTCCTCCTCCTCCCCCTCCTCCTTTCTTCCTCTTGTGTCCTGGTTTCTGTCCAGCCAACCCTCCGCCATCCTCCCTGTTGGCAGACTGAGCCCACAGGCTGTCGTAGCGGCCGGGTGCCTGGTATCCAGGCTGGCTGCAGTCCAGCGCCTCCCTGGAGAGGAGGATCCAGATGGCGGGCAGGTTCCTGCTGACAGTCAGGCTGTCGAGGCCGGCGGCGGGCTCCAGCGGCTCCCACACCTCCACCACGGTGCCGTACAGCAGCTTGGTGAGCTGGTGGAGCCCCTTCACGCGCCGCTTTACGATCTCGGCGCAGGTGATGGCTTTAGACACGCCCTTACCGGTCGCCGTGAATATGATGTGCTTGCAGAGCGGCCGGCCCGGCGCTTCCTGCTGTCCCTCCACAGCCGAGTCTCCTTCCTCGGGCGTGGGTCGCCCCTCGCCCTCAGCTGCTCGGGCTTTGGCCTCTATGCGGCTCAGGGCGTAACGCAGCAGGTTGCGGATCTTGCTGCCGTCTTTGACGCGGACCTCCGGCGTGTCAGGGGGAAGCCCGGGGAACGGGCAGACCGTCGGCTGCTCCTCCGTCCGAGCTTTACTGTAGTTCTCCATCTGCAGAGAGACGAGGACAGACAGATGGAACTGATGTGAAGTCACAAGATCAATAAGATCTTCTCTGACATCAAAATCACAAATTTACTTTATACTTCTTAAACAACAACTACATCAAAATGGTCTTAAACTTTAGTTTCCATATAATCCATTTGGAACAGTTTCAATGCTCTTGAAAGCGTGCCACATAACACCTGGACAATCTTATTACTAGCATCACAGGGATTTGGGGATTTTCATCCAGGCTTTTATTTCCTCCCGTCTCGACTACTGTGACTCCTCCTATATACCTGCCACAGTCAGAAGTCAATCCAATGCCACAGTTAGTTCACTCTTAACTCAAACCAAAATTCTGTTTTAGCATCCTCGCACTGGCTGCCTGTTTATTTTAAGGATTCATTTTAAAATTCCTTTGGAACAATCTGCCAGAGGAGATCAGGTTTTATTTCACTCTGCAACACACATTTTTATAATAAAGCTTTTAATCTGTGATTTTTTTTTTTTTTTGGTCATTGCTGCAAAGAAAGTTAGTTAAATAAATCAAATTAAGCAGAATATTAATGTATTTCTAACAAAAGAAACCTGCAACTTTCCACCACAAGGTGGAGCCTCGTCACTCTTCCAAACAGAGCAGGCTACTGCAAGTGTCCTCAGTGGTAAAACCAAAAGAAGAAGAAGGTGTCCACAGTGATGTCCACATGCAGGTCCTGAATCATATTAGACAACAGGGCCTGTTAATAGTAACATCAGTGTTACTTCACTGGCAGAGCTCTGCATCGACATCATGGAGGCTATACTGCCAGCTTAGGGAAAGACCTCTGCAGAAAACACCAAATTCCATTCAAATATTAAGCCACTTTCTTTCCTTCTTGCATAGTAAAGTAGAGAGTAATTGAATCTGGAGGAACGTTTACGTTTTTTAACATTGTTAGTGTCTTCCGGCAAATTCGGGGTACAAAAACTTCGTTCCAGGGTGAAGCAACAAATGTTTGTAGTTAGGTTCGCGTTTCTTAAGACTACCGTTGGTCAGCAAGCTAGCCAACTATACAATTAAATTAAAACCAACAGTGCTTGGTGTAATGGATGTATGCCGAATTAAGGAAGACGTCGTGATGATTCACCAGCTTGTTCAGATACGTTCTGCCACGAGTGTGGGGGCCACCGGTGACACAGAACACGTTAAATCTACGGAGTTTTTAAGGGAGATCGGCGCGATGACTCTTCTGGATGTTACAGGCGTTTTGAAGCTCGACAAACGTTAGACGGACAAAGGAAGTTGGAACTAAACCTTCCCCTGAACTGATCTCACAGAGACTTCATGTAGTTCAGCTAATGTTTGATAAAGTGACAGAAAACGGAACCGACTGCTATGTTATGTTAGCTGTTAGCAACTCCAGCTAAGATACAGCCATTAGCCTTAGTTTAAGTTCACGGGAATGTGCTGAATACCAAAACACGAGAGTCATATCACAACTGCAATTTCTATGCTATAATATCAACTAAATTATGTGAATTATAAGTTTAAAACCTTACCTGATGGGTTTTCATTGGCTACTGAACTGTCCACATGTTTACGCCAACACTTTACGTTACCGTAAATCGATGAGAACTGTCGCAAACTGTCACGCTTTTCGGTTTCCGTTAGCCTCTTAACTCTTAATAGATCAAACGTTTAACTTTCAACTAAATTCAGAACACCTGAGTGGGGAACACGAACATGTCCTGTTGTTGCAGTAGGAGCTCCGCTTGTGTTTTATTAAATTCAATCAATTTATTTTCTCGTGGTTTTCAACAGTTACCGCCGTCGTAGTGAGTGTTTCCCGCCACAGGGGGCAGCAGGAGCCCGTTCCCGCTCAGACAAAATGGCGAAAAGACGCCGCGCTCGAAAACCATCTTTGGACGCGTCACACAAAGGTGAGATTTATAATTAACTGGAAGTGATTTTTAAACGGTGTGTTTAGTTTGTACAATAAAAAAGACTTCTACGATGCAGATTAACTCATTAAACTTTACAACGGGAAGCCTTCGGGGCTGAAAACGAGGCTATTAGACTGGACTTCCTGGATGATATTTCTAATACACACCTGTACCTGTGGGCGACACGCCCACACTGAATTGATTAGTGGATTATTTGATTGATTGAAAATGAGCTATTTTCTATGTAACTATATAATCGCTAAATAATTTCAGTGATTTTATAAACAAAAATGCCAAAAGTTCTGACTGAATATATTTGTGATGTTGGACTGTTGGTTGGACAAACACATTACATTTCATATATTTAACAGGAAAATGATTACATAATTAATTGATAAAGGATAATTTGAAGATGAATCGTTATTTGAGTCAAAACTAGACTTAAAATAAATACATTTATCATCACTAATTTAAATACTTTTAAGTATGTATATTAAAATTTCATGTGAATTTTGGGGAAGCTCAACTGAATGACTTTATTTACTTTGGGTAGTTAAATCTGTAACAATACATCATCATTTAGCCTAGTAGTAGATTTATATATTTTTTTAATAATCTGAATCTGCCAAGCTGTCTGATAAATGTGGAGCAGTAAAAAGTACAAAACTTCCCTCTGAAATATAGTGGAGTAGAAGTAGAAAGTAGCAAGTACCTCAAAAATGTAATATAAATGTACTTTCCATCACTGATTATAGTGCAAATCAAAAAGAATAAAAGAAAATGCTACTTTTTAATAGTCACAGTGGACCAGACACCTGTAGTCTGTAATGTTCAGTGTAAAACTGCCAAAACACCCAATAAAATGCTTTAGCTTAATTAAGTCTGCAGTTTATTGGCGGATTCTGATCAAGCTGACCGAGAGATACGTTTCAGAAGAACATAAAATTAAAACACTTTATTTTAAACAGTTCAGGGATTACACTGTTTCCGTGAGCTTTGAGAGTCTGTTAATTCCAAATCACGATCACATCAATCACCGCTGACCCTTATTTTATACTCGCCAGCCAGCCGCTGGTTTCCGGAGAATCAGCTCTCACTTATGTGTGGAAAGAGAAGGGAAGCGTCCGGAAAAAAGGTCCCGGCCAGATTCAAACCCAGCTTTAATCTGAAAACAAGATTTTCCCTTTTAGGTGATTTGTGTTTTATTTCAGAGTGGACAAAGCTGGGAGGCGCCACAGAGGTGCGTCTGCTAGAAAGTTGCTCCTGGCTGAACCTTTTTCACAGCGCAATGCAACCCCATCTGGCAGCGCAACTGGCAAATCAAACATGGAAGTACACATACAAGCACACATACCAGGTAAAATGTCTTGTATTTTGTAGCATGTAACATTGGACTAATTTGATGTTTAGAGCGAAGGCACTGAAACAAAGGTGAAAATTACTGCTGCAGCTGTAAAATTCTTCCTTAATGGGGTATATAAACCACAGTGTGATGCCTTGGCATGTGATAAACTTTCAGACTGCACTGGAGCCCAATAAGCACTGGGTTGTTGGGGCAAATACTGGAATAATTATTTGAGTTTTTGGCCGATAGTTCAACCCTGTAACAAGTTGCTGACTGTTGAGAAACTTGGCAGAAGCATTAGATGTTTTGTTAATGATGTAATGGCTGAAATCTGTCCTGAAATTCACTGGAAATCTGGACCACATGGACCTTCAATTACTCTCAGATTCCCAGATCCAGTCTGGGATTTCTGCCCTCTCCTCTCTCACACTGTCCTGTCTGCTGTCACATCAACATTAAAATCCACAAAGTATAATTTCAAACAGCGCAGAGCCAGATGAAGAGTTGAGAGTCAAATTTAGAGTATTGGAGCTTTGAGCTAAAAGCTTGATGGTAATTCTCACCAGATGTGAGACATCAGTGATGAAGGAAGTGCCACTGACGTGTCCATCTGTTTAATTCCAGCCCAGTGGGAATAGTGTTTCTTATGGGTTATATACAGTTTTATACAGGTGTAGTTGACAAGATGTAGGAAGTATTTGGTGGGATGTCCTAGTCAACCACACCTGTATAAAGTTAAAGTTTAACCCTAAGCCCAACCCTAAACTGGACGCTGGGAGGTTAAACTTTTGCTTTTGCTCTGTCTTCCAAATAACATTTTGTTAACGTGCCATCATCTAATTCATGTCATTGCATCTGCAGATCTTAGCAAGTACTGAATTTTACTACTGAAAGTTACAGAATACATTCACTTCTTTTCCACAGAATTTCCTCAGAACTTGAACTCCATGTAAAGTGATCCAGAAATCCACCACAATCCTCCAGAGCATCTGTGGCCAATACTGACTCCATCCAAGAAAAATCCTCCTCCACACACACATTGAGTTTCTGCCAGTGTGTGAAGGGCCAGAGCACAAACATCTGTTTCAGTACAATACAATCAATACAATCTCTCATTAAGCGTTTCTGAATCGAGCGAAATTAAGCGTGTTCTACTTTCTATTTTCAAAGACTAATCAGCTCCACTACAGCAGCTGCTATTAGAAACTAAAACCTTTGCGATTACTTTGAACTACAGCTCCCACAACAATTTACAATTGTGGCAGCGCAGGAACTTACGACATCGTGACATGTTTTTGTTCATAAAACTCACATAACGCTTATTTTACCAACTTTTTGTCATCTGTAATCTCTGCTGTCATACTTTGGTGGTCATGGTTTCTGTAAAATGAACTGAATGATTGAATTGTGGAGAATCTAACCGATCTAACGATGTGTAGCATGTCCGTATTGAAAAAGTTTTAAACATTTATATTCGTATGTGAAATCTAAGCAGTTTAGAAGTAGCTCAAGCAGGCGACCCGGTGGGCTATAAGAGGTTTACATCCAAAGAACTTGTGTAATTGAGACCTGCGTTCATTTGTCAAAACATGCAACCACACCCAGACAGTAAAAGGGGCTCTGCATTTAATTGAAGTTTTACAGTATTGAATAAATTAGACTAAACTAAACTAATGAGAGAGCCATACGACATACTGATGAGAAAGGTTTCCAGGCTGGATTTTTAGTCATTCTTGAGGAAATTTTGAGGAAATGAGGAATTTAATACTTCTGGAACAGAACCTGGAAGTTCTAGTTTAACTTCAGCTCTCTGTTTCTTTAAGTCTTAATTGTGCAACCTGATTTTTTAAATGTCCAGTTTGAAAATAGCTTGTACTTACTAAGAATTTAGAAAGGACTTAACACACAAACTTACTGATGGCTTTACATACAGCTAGTGGAACCCAATCCTGAAGCTGAATACATTTGCGTTAAACTAAAACATCATTGAATTATTTGGCTATTAAAAAATAGATGCTCAGATGCTCCTTTCGTCAGGAAGTTGGAAGCAGCTTGTCTTCTGTCACCAGTTCATAGAAACACAGGGAAAAAGTAAAGGATTACAGTTCATTTACTTCTCCTGCAGAATGTGGTGGGAGGAGTCCGGTGGGAGGAGTCCAACGGCTGGGTCCTACCCTTCCTCCCCCTCCTCTTCATCCTTGTCCAGAAACAAACCTGCAGCTCCCTACTTGACTGTGGGACTCCTGTGTTTGGGTGCAGAGGGAGCAGATGCAGCAGCAGATCTGTAAGTGACTTTGAATGTCTCTTTACTCATGCACAGAAATGTGGATTATGCCAGTTCAGTCTGGGAAAAGAAAGGGGTGAAAATTGACTTAGCTTTGGATCTGCAGAACAGATGTATTGATTAAAGTGTCGTTAATGTAAAAACATCTTGAGTAGGAACCAGTGGGCTTGGATTTGAGAACCACAGAGGGAAATGAGAAAGTACTGAGAGACGGATTAACATATTGTGTTATTTGGCTCTGCACATGGGATTTTTTTACAATGAGAAAAATGTAGAAAAACACCAGAATGATAGTTTAAGTGAGGAAAGTAACCTTACTAACTTTGATGGGAGCACCACTCTCACGGCTTTATGTTTTAGCTCCAGAGATCCAAAACAACATGCTGAAAGTGATTCAAATCTGCTTAGAGACGCTGTTGTTAATATAGAAAGTTTAGATTGATGCAGCTTTGACTGTAGCAAAGATATGATCCCAACAACCAGATGTGGAGGCGTTAAAAGCTGTTCATTTGGTTTTCAAAATGACTTTTGTTCTTACAAATCGTTTCCTGTGTGGCAGATTTGATAACAGCTCAATTCTTTTGTACTTCTTTAAAAAGCAGGCATCCCTGCTTGGTGTAACTTCAGTGTCTTAACACGAATCATGAGCAGAGACTGAAGCTAGACTGGAGTGCATCTGATTCCCATTTAACACATTCCCAAACCAAAAGTCTAAAAAATCTGTTTGTGTTTATTAATAAAACATAGACACATATTTTTTATAATCAGTTACTTACTTTTGCAGTGTTTGCTGTCGACATTTGGCAGGACATAAAGTTTAATGTAAAGCTGTTTCTATAGCAACACAGCACTGAGTAGATTTGAATGAAACATTAGTTTGCCTGTTTTGTCTGTGTTGTAGGAAGAGAGATACTCACGAGCCATCCCAGCATGAAGGGAAGAAAGAGTCTTCTGTTCAGCCTCATCATAGCAGCGTATTCCTATGGCATCGCTGCTCAGGGAACAGGTGGGTATTTAAAAGTGAAGTTACAGTATATGCTTATACCCTTTCATGTGGTTTAATTGAAGGACTGTAGAACTATAAAGTACATTGACGGGATCCATTTTAAAGAAAAATTGGGAATGAGATTTTTTTGTGCAATGCTATCGTTTCCATAATGTTTCATCAGTTCATCACAATTTGTGACGTTATTACCTGTAATGTTACTCTGTAACATTTTTGCAGTATACTAGAATCTAATTTTTTGCGCATTCTATTCTGATCTTATTCTCCCCCTGTCCAGTGTGTGAAAATGCCACCGTGGCTGACATCGTCTTCCTAATTGATGGCTCCAGCAGCATTGGCGATGATAGCTTTCAGGAGGTCCGGCAGTTTCTCCGCAACGTCATCGAGGCCCTCGACATCGGCCTCAACAAAGTTCGAGTCGGCTTGGCGCAGTACAGCGATGAACCTTACAAGGAGTTCCTGCTGAAGGATCACATGGACAAGAATTCCCTGCTGGCTGCAGTGGAAAATATTCCCTACCGAAGAGGGGGCACAGAAACGGGCAAGGCCATGGACTTCCTCCTGGCGCAGTACTTCACCAAAGAGGCGGGCAGCCGAGCCAGCCAACGGGTGCCTCAGATCGCTGTGGTCATCACAGATGGGGACTCGGCAGATGATGTGACACTGCCCGCCCAGCGCCTGAGGCAGCAGGGAGTCATAGTGTTTGGCATCGGGGTGGGACAAGCTGACCGGAAGCAGCTCGAGTCCATCGCCAACCGTCCTCCAGAGCGCTTCCTGATCTCCATCGATAACTACCAGGCTCTGCAGACGCTGACTGACAGTCTGCTGCAAACTGTTTGCGTCTCTGTGGAGGATCAAGGGCAAGGTAAGAAAAAGTATTGGAGGCAACATTATATAATTGTCCATTTGTTAATTTTGCAATTAAATATAAAAAAAATAACTATGCAAGAAAACAACTAGCCGGAGTGTATCTTTTGAAATGCACAAAAGCTGATAGTATCTGTGGCTACTAATAAGGTTTTGATCCATTAGGTTGAGATCATACTGGGTTTGATTGTTTCTTGCTCGTCCCAGCCTGCTTCTAAACCTTACGGTCTACTTTACAGTTTGTTTACTACTGTTATGAACTGATACTCTTTTTCTTCTCAAAAAGTTCAACTGATTACTGCCATATCCTGTTAGGATTTAGCAACATTATCTTTAAATAGACTATAGTAAATACAGCATTTGTCTGTGACCCCCTAACCCTAAGTCAATGGTCCTTCTCAGGGCCTTTTGCTTGATCTGGTTAAAGCTTTAGTGTTATGTTCTCATTAGGAAGGGCTAAATCTAACCTGTCTTCATATGTAAGGTGTCTGAATGTAGAAAGGATGTGACGCGACCAAAAAGATCAGATGTACAAGACAACCATATGGTGAAGAACATACATTTATCACAAATAACTAAAGTTTGGTACAGTAATCACATGAGAAAGACAAAAGGAGCACTGTTTCAATAAAATGTTAACATAAAATTGCCCAAGAAAAGAGAAAAAGTTATTAATTTGATTATATATTAGTGGGTAAAACGTCAACTTTTTAATAGGAACTAAAAGACTGAATCAGCAGTTAGTTTGGAGCCATGGCTTTCTGTTCTTACAACTTTTGCAATTTCCATATTTGTTTGGAGCCAATTTTGATTTAAGTTCAGTCTTAGTCTATTGACCAAATCTATAGGCAGTAAATAGTTTAGTCTTATTTTAATCAAATGTGTTTTTCCTCTTTAATTAATTATTATTACAGTGACCTTATATATACTAAGGTTTAAAGTACATTTTTGCTATTTCTTATGAGGAACTTCTAAATATAATTATTTGATGTGACACTGTAAATTCAAAGCTGGTTGAAACATCCACCATGCAGCACGTAAGGACATAACATATGGCTGTTGCAGTATGAACAGAATTATAAAACTTTCTTAAACTGACTTCCAAATGTAATTTATTTATCTTAAATCATGGGTTGCAGTGCTGGCAAACTGTCAAAGAATAGCTTGTGAAGATACTTATACCAGTTTGTGTTGATTTTAGTTCTTGTCTTGTTCATTCATTTTGTTTAACTTATCATATCCAATACAACAGCAAAATGTGAATTTCTATTTTATTTATTTATTTGTTGTTAAGTCCACTCCCTTTTCAATCTTACCTACTGCATCTTTAAGCTGATATCTTTGGCCCCTCCTCAACCATGATGAAATAGCCAAGACTATGGGGGAGGAGACAGACAGAATTTGTGGGTGAACTTACACTTTTACCATCTGACAAGCTCTTTGTTTAGAGCATACACCTTTAGCTGGATAATCGGACTGTAATAAGATGTAAATTTAAAAATAAGAAAAATGTTTTGTTTTTGTCTTCTTTCAGCCTTGGCGGACAAGTTTGCTGATATTTTCTTCCTGGTGGACAGTGGCATAGCTCAAGGACAGTTCTCCCTGTTTAGGAATGAACTTGTAAAATTGACCAATCAACTAAATGTTGGAGCGTCCACCTACCGCATCGGTTTGGCCCAGTACAGTCAAGATACCTCTGTTGAATTCCGTCTTAATTCTTTTCAAACTAAACAAGAGATACAAAATGGTGTCAAACGTTTCCGCCTGCGCCCACAACCCAACGAACAACCTAATCTGGGCAGGGCTCTGCAGGAAGCCAACACTAAATTCTTCACCAGTGAGGAAGGGGGTCGTGCACACCAAGGCTCCCGACAGTTCCTGGTCGTTGTGATGGGTAAAGACTCAGATCAGCCTGTGTATAAGGAAGCTCGTTTGATTAAAGAAGCTGGGATAACTGTTGTGGGGATGAGAGCAGGTGCGCCAATGGATGCAGTAATCTTACTTTCCAGTGAAGGATACGCATATGACTCTCCCAGAGTAACTCTTTTGAAGAATGATTTCATAACTGAGAAAAAGGAGAACATTACTGAAGGTGAGAAACATCATTCATCATTCCTTTGGGCACTACCTAACCAGTAGTTGTTTTTCTTGTTTTGTGATTTTTCAGTTAACGTCTGAAAGTGGACATACAGCCGCTTTAAAGGCAGCGAGGAACAGAGAAGAATGACATTCTCGGTTCTATTAAATTCATTCTGACTCATACTTCATTTTGAAATAAAGTTATTGAATGCTGTTGAAATAAGTTTTATATGTTTAGTAGATTCTTAAGAAAACATCACATTTTAAACAATGTTATGCCAGTTTTCAACCATAAATCACCAAAATCATGCTAACTGGGTCAGACTGTTGAACACTCGTAAGCCCATAAGCAACAAGTGTGCTGGTCAAAATCGCTGGAAATCACTGAGACTGTGTTACATAATGACTATTCCTGTATTATATTTCATCTACAAATATATTTAAATGGATAAATATGAGTTGGCTCAAGTTAACCAATTACACTCCTTTCACAGATTGCAAAGGAGCCAATGTGGCAGACATTGTGTTCATTGTTGATGAGTCAGGAAGCATTGGAACCAGCAACTTCCAGCTGGTGCGCAGTTACCTGCACTCGATTGTGAGCAGCCTGGATGTCAGTCTGGCTAGAGTCCGAATAGGCATAGTTACGTACAGCGACGGGCCGACAGCACAGGTCTACCTTGACACGTTCAATAACAAGTCCGAAATGCTCCAGTTCATCAAGATCCTGCCTTACCGTGGAGGTGGTACCAAAACTGGAGCTGCCCTAAACTTCGCTCGGGA
Source organism: Lateolabrax maculatus (assembly GCA_031216445.1). Taxonomy (NCBI): domain Eukaryota; kingdom Metazoa; phylum Chordata; class Actinopteri; order Acropomatiformes; family Lateolabracidae; genus Lateolabrax; species Lateolabrax maculatus. The sequence goes on from CM062199.1 coordinate 1,036,272, forward strand.
ACAAATCTTCAGAGAGGAAAGGGGCAGCAGAAAGGGTGTCCAGCAGGTGGCGGTGGTGATCACTGATGGTAAATCCCAGGATGATGTCAGCAAAGCGGCAATCGCTCTCCGTCGGACTGGTGTCACCGTTTACGCTGTAGGAATCAAAAATGCCGTCAAGGCCGAGCTGGTGGAGATGGCGTCTCACCCCCCCTATAGGCATGTTTTTAGTGTGGACCGTTTCACCGACCTGAGAGAGTCGAAGCAGAACCTGCAGAAAGTCATATGCAATGACATCATTAACCAAGCAGTCATAGACACTACAAGCAAAACAGACATCAAAGAAGGTTTGAACCAGTGTTTTTTGATAGTCGTCTTGGTTACGTGAATATTGACAGCCATAAACAAAAAGTCAAAGTTAAAATATTGTTTTCATTTATTTATGTTGTAACACGTTAAGTAAATTGATGTAAAGAGATAATAAAGATGACAATTGGATGGGAATTAGAATGTGTGGACCAAAAAGTAATTTTGACATAGCCTAAAAAGCCAGTCCACCCCAACCATGTTTGTTTTTTGCTATGGGGATGGAAAATTGTACTTGTTACTGCTGTAGCTGTTATTTAAATTTAGCCTTCACTCATTCCCCAGTGTTTGAATGTTAACCTTCCCTCTGTTTGACTACATGTTTGTGAAAAGAACTAATTATTGTAGTTGCTTTTCCTCTCCAGCATGTGAACAAAAGGATGAAGCAGACATCTTTTTCCTGATGGACGACTCAGGAAGCATTGAGAACACAGACTTCGATGACATGAAGAAGTTCATCATCAAGTTTCTTCATACCTTCCGTATTGGGCCACAACATGTCCGCATGGGGCTTGTGAAATACTCAGATGCACCAACTGTGGAATTTGACCTGACAACCTACTCAGATCCTAAGAAAATGGAGAAAGCTGTGGAGGGTATTCTACACAAAGGAGGAGGGACAGAGACAGGAAAAGCACTATCATCCATGGGACGCCACTTTGAGGATGCAAAGTCGACTCGACCCAATGTCCCAGAGTACCTGATTGTCATCACAGATGGAGAATCCACCGATGCAGTCAAGGGTCCTGCAGAAAACTTGAGGGTGCAGGGTATCATCATCTATGCTATCGGGGTGAAAGGTGCAAAACAGCCTGAGCTGCATGAGATTGCCGGCGATCCTAAGAAGACTTTCTTTGTTGATAATTTTGATGCCCTGAAGACCATCAACGATGGCATCGTCACAGACATCTGTACTCCAGCTGGTAAGGAAAGTGAACTAGACTGGGCTTTAAAATACATATTTAGCAAACGGAGAGCTGAAGTGAAACAGGATCTTCTGGGTTTTCCTCTAGAAGTAAGAAAACCTAATTTAAAAATTACTGACTAAAAATACAGCCTTGAAACATAACCATAGTCAGCAGTATGCTGTGTGGGTCAATTTATGTCTGCATGAGGATGGTTAAAAAATGGTAATATTGTTCATTTAATATTTCTGCTTTTGCCAGTTTTTGAGGAACACCATCTCCCGTAAGCCCTAGACCATTGCAGATTAAACGTCACCAGTTTAACAGGGGAGGCTAGTCAAGCAGATCAGGCTAGTTCAGTTATGGCTGTAATAGCAGCATGACAGTAAGAACCAAACAGTGTAGACGTTTCTCAGACGGCAGAGATTACAGTTAAACAGTTGTAAAAATGACGTTAGTAGATGTGAAGGAATTTTCCTTCTTGTATGTTAAACTTCCCTCTTGTAGGTTAAAGGTAACTTAAGACAGAGCTTCACAGGTCAGGTCACCTGTCTGTCTTTGTTCACCTGTCTGTCTCTGTGTGCCTGATAAGGCCAAGTTGGCTCTGGCCTCTGGTAGACTAAGGTCTGCCAGATATCTTCTGTTTTCAGGGTTAGACACAACAGGCTGGAGCCTGGTTGTTGACGCTGGATAAGAGAGACTGTAGAGAGGCTATGCTGTTGCTAGGACAGCAATGGTTGACGTCTTTCCTTGTTTGGATCCGATATCCAATAGAGTCATCACACATGACAGGCTGAGTTAGGAATAACCCTGTTTGGATATAACAGAACTTCTCAGTTCTGGGGAGGGTTAAATACTGAGCTTCAGGACACCATCTTCAGATTTGGGTAGCAGTACGCTGTGATTCACACGTGGTGTTTCCCTTTTCTCCTCGATCGAGCTTCAATAAATATTCCTGTGTATGACATCCCGGTCTCCTGAAACTTCTTGTTAGAGTGAACCAGCTCTAAGATTTCCATCACAGTAGAGAGTGTTGGTAAATCTGACTATAGAAGAAACCGACTTACAATGATGTAACTATGTCCCCAGCTGGTACATTTTCATGGAGGACTTTGAATGCTGGGGTAAGTAAAGTACAGCAAACACATATTTCTTAGAAATATAAAGTTTAGGTGCAGTTGTTCGTTTAATACTGCCGCTCATTTGAGAAGTGCTCTTTGATGTAAAGCCTTTCAAAGGTACCAATTTTAGTGTTTTTGCCATCAAGTGGGAAAACACAGGCTATTAAACAACTAGTAATTAAAAAAAATTCACATGCCTAGCAGCTTGTCTTATTGCCTCATATCTCAGTGATACACAATGCCTGGGCCCTAAAGCAAGAAAAGGTGGAAAATAAAGAACACCATGTTAACATTTCTGTGTTTTGTGTCCACAGTTTGCAAAGACATACTGGGTGATGTCTTTTTCTTAACTGACAGCTCTGAGAGCATCGATGAGCAAGACTACTTGAAAATGAAAGACTTCATGAAATCTGTCATCAGCAAGTCCGCCATCGGGAAGAATGAGGTGCACTTTGGTGTCATGCAGTTCAGCACCGCAAACAAGCTGGAGTTCCCCCTCAACCTCTACTACAGCTTGGAAGAGATGTCCAAAGCCATCGATAATATGCAACAGATGCAAGAAGGCACGCGCACAGGAAAAGCCATCACAGAGGTGGCAAAGTATTTTGATAAAACCAGAGGAGGTCGTCCTAGCCTGAGGCAGAGGCTTGTCGTGATAACAGACGGCAAGGCCCAAGACAATGTGAAAGACCCCGCTGAGGCTCTGAGGAACAGGAGTGTGGAGATCTACGCCATTGGAGTGGGCAACACCGTCAGCACCCAGCTAGTAGAGATCACTGGTTCATTCGACAGGGTCTTTAATCTGAGGAATTTTGATGCGCTTAAGGACATAGACCGCCAGGTGGCCTTGAAGATCTGCGATCCAACGAGAGGTAGGAGCAGTACGAGATTAATTTAATTTAATTAACTTAAGAGTAACCAGAGTATGAGTTTGTAAAAGCATTTAGCCATTAGGTTAATCTAATTTTTCTCACAGGTTTACTCTAAATAAGTCTGTATTTCAAATGATATTGAAAATGTTTTACAGTTTGTTCAACAACATATGCATTTATTTCACCCTTTAATATCTTACCACTAATGCAGTCTGAGAGCTGTATGATTTACATGTCATATCTTTATTATTAAGATTAACAAGTGAAATAGAAAAGTATAAAGAAGTCTTTGGTTTTACCAATTAGCTTTGATGCTAATTGTTGACTAGTTATACTGTTTTTAGTGTTATTACTGTTAGTTATTGTTGAAAAGTTACTGCATACTGCATGCAGCATCCCAAAAGTCCAGTTATGAGATGCCTTAAGCTTAAGCCTGTCCCTAACTCTAATTTCAACAAACCCAACTGACTACAGAATGGATTGGAAACAAGATCCAACATGCAAATAAAACAGCTTAGCCTTTGTGCTAAGCAGGGCATCGTTGTACTGAACACACAGAGGTTAAGTTGATTATCTTGTCATCCAACTTTTGATCTATCAGTGTGAGAAAGCACCAACTTCTCTTCATCAGATGTATTTCCTAAAATATTTGAGTGATTTTTTTTTTTTTCTCATGAGAACATGAGAAATAATACGTTCTTCGCTTTCTCTGCTAACCCCCATTTTGCTCGTCTTTTTCCCTCAACCAGAGTGTAAGAAGATAGAAAGAGCTGATATCATTTTCCTGGTGGATGTCTCTACAAGCATAGATGGAACAGAGTTCAAAAGCATGAAGAAGTTTATGGAGTCTGTGGTAGAGCAAAGCACAGTTGGCAAGGACCTGACTCAATTTGGGGTAATTCTCTACTCCACCACACCCAAATCTAATTTCACCCTGAAAGACTATGACTCCAAACAAAAGGTTCTTAAAGCAATAACAGATCTTGGTCCAGGACTAGGAGACACCTACACAGGCGCAGCCTTGACTTACTCATTACAATACTTTAATGCTGAAAATGGCGGCCGGAAAGCAAGCAAAGTGCCTCAGATTCTCATGGTGATCACAGATGGAGATGCTACTGACCATCACAAACTGAAGGGGTCATCTGATGAACTGCGAAAAAACGGGGTCACTGTCATCAGTATCGGAATTGAAAATGCAACGGAGGCTCAGTTGGAAATCATGGCTGGTGGTGATAAATCAAAAGTTTTTCATGTGGACAAATTTGAGGGCCTAGAAACTCTATACAAGAATATTTCTTCTGTCCTCTGCAATTCCACTAAGGCAGGTAAGAGTGTGTCATGTTTGCTTACAGTTATAATTTTACTTGCTTGATTTTTATGAATTCCAAAAGCCAAGAATTGGTGAAAACATTTAGTCAAGTGCTGTATCAGTATGGAGTTGGGGGGAATCTTTTGATAGATCAGAAACTCTTAGTGTTCGATATATTGTGTTGGATCAATTTAATAGTTCATTGCCCCCTCAACTCCTTTCTGGGCAGCAACAGTCCTTACTGCACATCCTTCTGAAGCAACGAGGAGCTGCAGAACTTCCAGCGGTTTAATGAACTGGATGACATTCACAGTACTATCAAAAGTCCTGTAAAGGGATGGTTTTAACAAGATATCAAAGTAATCATAAAGTTAAAAAGCCTAAACAAAAATTATAATTATATCCTTGCATCTCAGTCCAAGACCAAAGCAAAACTATAAATTCCAAGCGGTTCATAGATTTGCCTAGGACAATTGGAATGAAGGTGACATCTTATTCACATACAAATGTCAAATTACGTAATTTGACATTTCTTTGTGAATACTAATGACACTGTTTTAAGCCCATACTTTCCAGCTCTTGATTGTCTGAGCACACCAGCTACTCAGGTGTGGGAAAGATGGGAAAAATGATTACCAGTCCAGTTTACCCATGCACCACAGGAGACACATATTGGTCACATTTTGTCATTATTCTCTGGTGAGACAGTTTAGAGCCCAAACACTAATCTGGTGCTGGTAAAAAAAAATTGCAGCAGGTGCCCTTAACCAATATGAATCATTAAGGCAGCAAAAATGAGCATCCATCATTGGCTTCCCACCAGTGAACAATGCCAGTTTAGTCTATTGCAACACATGACCAAACCGGAGGTATTGCTCTTTTTGATGGGTGAGAATTTTGCACCTGTCCAACTTGATCAAAATGAATCAATAATAGAGTATGGGGAGACCTCAGACCACAGTAAATTAGGGAGTTGAGAGTGGTTTGGTCAAACATAAATTATGATATACAGTGGTAATTTTACAGCACACTTGTTTGTTGGGACTGTGGACAAATGCTTTTCCTTTGCTTTGCTTTGGCAGTTTGCGAGAAAGAGACGGCCGACCTGGTCTTTCTGCTCGATCAGTCTAGCAGCATCAACTTAGATGATTACGGCATCATGAAAAACTTCACGGCAGAAGTAGTGAACAGCTTTGAAGTCAGTGAGAAGTTTGTGCACATTGGACTTGCACAGTTCAGCGATCGTTCTCTAGATGAATTTGACCTCAACAAGTACTTCAAGAAGGAGGACGTGATCACACACATCCTCAAAATGGAATACTATGGTGGAGACACTTATATTGGCAAGGCCTTGGTTAACATTATGGAGTACTTCAAGACGTCACGGGGCAGTCGTGATAAAATCTCCAAGAATTTGGTGTTGATCACGGATGGCGATTCTCACGATGACGTGGAGGATGAGGGTTACCGTCTCAGGGAAATGGGGGTTGAGGTGTTTGCCATAGGCATTGGAGATGTCCACGACCTGGAGCTCTTGCAGATCACTGGCTCCCCGGAGAGGCTGTTCAATGTGAGAAACTTCAAAAGCTTGGCAAATATCAAGAAAAAGTTAGTCAACACCATCTGCAAATCCAAACCCATCCCACAACCCCCTGGTAAGTTGAAAGGTGTGACTTTTCCTCTCTGTCTATCTCCACCTCTTTTCCATGATATTTCTCTGTGACTATGACTGCCAAAGGTAAAGACATATTTCCCTTTGCTACAGACTGCAGCATTGAAATCGCCATGGGATTCGATATTTCTCGAACACCCAGAGCTCCTGGTGAGATACTGATTAGTGGCCACACAAAGCTCCAGACCTTCCTGCCAACGATCGTCCAATACGTTTCTTCAGTACAAGGCCTGTGCTGCGTCAGCCCCATGCCTATCCAGACCAACATTGCTTACCAAGTGGTAGATATTGATGGACGTACCTTGTATGACACAAACTTTGAAGGCTACAGCGCAGACGTGTTGCGGAAAGTCATGACCCTAAAGATGTCAGAACCTACCTACTTCAACACTGCCCTGCTGAACTCCTTCAAAGAGAGGTTCAAGGCATCCAGAGCTGGTGTGAAGGTGAGTCGTACAGCCTTCCACCCTGCAAATTCCTTATTTTTGTGTTTTTAATTTATTGAACATAACATTATCTTAGGTTGGTGCTTCCTCGTTTGTGGGCACAGTTTAAACTGCTATCATGTTTACCATGTTCACAATCATGGTTTAGCATGTTAGCACACCAAAATTACTCTTACATTAAAAACGTGTCTAACATGTGACTAACCTCATCTATCAGGTGCTGGTGATCTTCTCAGACGGACTCGATGAAGACGTGGTGAAACTGCAGCATGAATCAGACCTGCTGCGACAGTCTGGTAAAAACTGAGAGGCAGAGATGTTTCCACTGTCCTGATAAGTAGAGCTATAGATTAATTAATCCTCCTTATCTGTAATTGGAGCCATTCCAAAGCTCTGCTAACACTATTTTTCCACTGTCTTCTACTTTTAATCAACAAAAAATAGTGGCACGTAATTTGATAACATTTTCAAGGGGTGCAAGTAACGATTATTTTCATTACTGACTAATAAAAAAGAAACGTAAGTTTACTTTAAATCACAACAATCCTTTACAAAATGTTTGGATCGCCATTAATCCCAATCCTGCAAATCTGCTCAAGACATCCCTTAATCAATCATGTAGAAGTTACTTAACCCTTGCATTGGGCCACTAACTAACCCAACCCAACCCAGTTACTTTATTTAAAATCTGTTTAATTTTTTGGAGTGCCAAATCGCACTACGTTTGTCGAGAAATAACACATGAACTCCTCTAAGACAGTAAACCTACGATCTGTTGTATTATCTATTGTCTGCAGGGGTGAGCGCTCTGCTGACTGTGGCCCTGGAGGGAGCTCATGATGCAGCCCAGCTGCAGATGGTGGAGTTCGGTCGAGGATTTGACTACAAGGTTCCTCTCAGCATCGGCATGCCGAGTATTGGCAGCACCATCTACAAACAGATTGTAAGTCGTTCATGTTACTGCGTACCACAGGTTAAACCATCTCAAGGCCTCAGTCAGCTTCAAAAACTCCTCCTGGCTGCATCCCACTGCCTCCCTGATCTCTCACTCTGTGTCTTTTGCGGGTCTTTGTGGTCTCTTATGAATTGTACAAATGTGGAAAACGTCTTCCTCACTTCCAGACAGTCTCTCCTCGAAGACATTCATGGTGTTGCAGAAAAACTCAGCAAGCTTGAACCCAAAAGCACGACACAAAGACAGTCAGTGTAAGATGAAAGTTCACGTCAATAGTTCTGGTCAAAACCAGGTAAACAGTCAAAACAGGCAAACTTATCGGGATGGGGGTCAGGCAGAGAATCCTAAATCTGAGGGTCAGGCGATAGGTTGGCAGGCAGAAACAAAAACTGCAAAGCTAGACAATCTGGCAAGGAGTGAGTAGAAAGTGAGTGGTGGCAGGTACAGTGGGTACGGAAAGTATTCAGACCCCTTTACATTTTTCACGCTTTGTTTCATTGCAGCCATTTGCTAAAATCAAAAAAGTTAATTTTATTTCTCATTAATGTGCACTCAGCACCCCATCTTGACAGAAAAAAACAGAAATGTAGAAATCTTTGCAAATTTATTAAAAAAGAAAAACTGAAATATCACATGGTCATAAGTATTCAGACCCTTTGCTGTGACACTCATATTTAACTCACATGCTGTCCATTTCTTCTGATCCTCCTTGAGATGGTTCTACTCCTTCATTGGAGTCCAGCTGTGTTTAATTAAACTGATTGGACTTGATTAGGAAAGGCACACACCTGTCTATATAAGACCTTACAGCTCACAGCGCATGTCAGAGCAAATGAGAATCATGAGGTCGAAGGAACTGCCCAAGGAGCTCAGAGACAGAATTGTGGCAAGGCACAGATCTGGCCAAGGTTACAAAAGAATCTCTGCATTTCTTCCTAAGAGCACAGTGGCCTCCATAATCCTTAAATGGAAGAAGTTTGGGACGACCAGAACTCTTCCTAGACCTGGCCGTCCAGCCAAACTGAACAATCGTGGGAGAAGAGCCTTGGTGAGAGGTAAAGAAGAACCCAAAGATCACTGTGGCTGAGCTCCAGAGATGCAGTAGGGAGATGGGAGAAAGTTCCACAAAGTCAACTATCACTGCAGCCCTCCACCAGTCGGGGCTTTATGGCAGAGTGGCCCGACGGAAGCCTCTCCTCAGTGCAAGACATATGAAAGCCCGCATAGAGTTTGCCAAAAAACACATGAAGGACTCCCAGACTATGAGAAATAAGATTCTCTGGTCTGATGAGACGAAGATTGAACTTTTTGGCGTTAATTCTAAGCGGTATGTGTGGAGAAAACCAGGCACTGCTCATCACCTGCCCAATACAATCCCAACAGTGAAACATGGTGGTGGCAGCATCATGCTATGGGGCTGTTTTTCAGCTACAGGGACAGGACGACTGGTTGCAATTGAAGGAAAGATGAATGCGGCCAAGTACAGAGATATCCTGGAAGAAAACCTCTTCCAGAGCGCTCAGGACCTCAGACTGGGCCGAAGGTTCACCTTCCAACAAGACAATGACCCTAAGCACACAGCTAAAATAACAAAGGAGTGGCTTCGGAACAACTCTGTGACCATTGTTGACTGGCCCAGCCAGAGCCCTGACCTAAACCCAACTGAGCATCTCTGGAGAGACCTGAAAATGGCTGTCCACCAACGTTCACCATCCAACCTGACGGAACTGGAGAGGATCTGCAAGGAAGAATGGCAGAGGATCCCCAAATCCAGGGGTTAAATTTTCAAAAATTTCTACATTTGTTTTTTTTTTCTGTCGAGATGGGGTGCTGAGTGTACATTAATGAGAAATAAAATGAACTTTTTTGATTTTAGCAAATGGCTGCAATGAAACAAAGAGTGAAAAATGTAAAGGGGTCTGAATACTTTCCGTACCCACTGTATATATGCTGCAGGACTATTGAGGGAAATGGGGGGGGAAAGGTAAGTGGGCAGGAAGGTCAGGTGATGGGAATGGTGGAAAAGGGGTTACTGCAGGGTAGGAGTGAGTGGCAGGCAGGGAAAAGGACAGCGCAGACACCAGAATGACCACTATGAGCTGGTGGAAGCTGTGACAGAAATTGGATTGTTGGATTGTAACTGCAAGTGCATCGAATGCTTCATAATTCTTGAAAGAGCTGCTAAGGCTCAGGAAAGGAATGTGATGTGGTGATATCAACATTCAACCTATCCAATAAATGTCCAGCAGACAGAAACTGAGGATTAAAAGCTTCCTAAAATGAAGTGAGGTTGAGTGCTTTTCCAGTTTTCCAGAAGGAAACTACACCCTGATGCTTAGAGAGGTATTACTCCGATTTAGCACATACTGTATTATCATGAGAACAACACATGATTCTCAGAAAATGATGAAATAGTAAATAAATAATCTGACAGTATTGGTCAATTTTATTTCTATTTATGGTTTGCAAATATAAATGAAAAACAAATGCATCATGTACAGAGATACTCTATCTCCATCCGAAATGAAAAAAATAAGCCTTTAACTCCAAAGCTGTTGGATTTACATGTTGTCTGTTATTGTTTGCTTTTTGAAAAAAGGAAATCAGACATTGTGCATTGTTTTGTGTTTATAGTTTTCTCCGTTGCTCTCTCTGCAGGATTTGGTTTCAGACAGGGAGTGCTGCAATGTCATGTGCAAATGTTCGGGTCATGAAGGCACTCGTGGTTCTCCAGGCCCACCGGGGACGAAGGTGACTGGAATACACACACCTTTTTAAACTTTAAACATGCTGTTAACAATGTTTGGGAAAACATGTCAAAAGCAATAAGAAGGCTGGTTTGGGCTGAGATAAGCTACTTGCTGTGGTTTCATAAAGTAAAATGCAGGCTTGGTTGAACTTTTGATATTTTAAAGAAGAGGACATACTTCATTTTAAGCCCATTTTCCATTTTTTACTATTCTCTTTCTTTTGGATCAGAAAGTAATTGTTCAGATGCAGTTGAAGAAGGGTAGACAGACATAAAGTTGACCTTTTGAGAGTTTCTGTTTTAATGTTTCTGCCACTGATCTGTGTGTTGTGTGTGTTTTTATTAACAGGGTCTGCATGGACAGCCGGGTCAGCCAGGCTTCCCGGGAGAGGAGGGAGTCCCTGTAAGTGCTTCTTCATTCACTTTATCCACACAGTGTTCACTCTCGCTTCATAAGAACACTTGAAGCCTTATGTAGATTAAAAACTCAACAACTTTAGGATGTGTTGAAACATAAAACGTGCAAGAAGATCAATTTATTGGGATCTTCCTCTTTTAAAAGTCTTTAATTTTTGTATCGATTTCAATCAAAAGAATACCAATTATGTGCTTACTTTGCACCAAGTTTCTTTGAAATGTGTTAACATGTGGACATATTATGACAACTAACTGACAGACTAATAGGACTAAATGGGGAGAGCTTGGTGGTACTTCAGTGCTATCTGTTTTTTATCTGTGTGTGTGTGTTTTGGTTTTTAATATGAAATCAGTCCTGAACACATTGCTGTTACACACAGAGAAGAACACATGTATATTTGAGATTTATAGTATGAAACAGTGTTAGTGTTAGTCTGCTGTGTCACTGCTGTCTTTGTTTGGCTGTTGCAGGGCGAGCGAGGGCCTCCTGGACCAAGTGGACCTCAGGGCATCGAGGGTTGTCCTGGAGCCAGAGGAGAGAAGGTACAGTATAGCTCAGCACTACTGTACTGAGAAGAACACAGTAATACTGAAGATGGCGAGTGTGATCATTCATACCCCATCTACTGAATGATCAAATGACCAGATAAAAAGGACGGCTCTGCACTGAGGTCACAGTGTGCTCACTGCACCTGTTTCTTGAGCTGCTATTGTATTTAGACAACTTTTAACATTTGAGAACTTTGGCTTCTTTTGTTAAATTTAAAGAAAGGATTTTGTTGATTGTTGTTTTTATTTCTCAAAATATATGTAGAAAAAGTATTGTTTCGGTTCGATAGTATCTGTTCTAACATTTTAAAGTGTCCAACACCCCTGTTGATACCCATTCCTATTCATATTTACTCTATTACTATTGATGAAAAATAATGTAAATATAACAATAACAAAATAAATGATATTAATGCAATATATTTTGATGAAAATCCGTTTTTTTGTTGTCACAGTCTATGAAAAGTGACAACCGTATTTTTAATTTTTCATCTTTTGTTTATAGCTATGAAAATGCAATATTACACGCATATTTTTTAAAAATCTGATACAATAAACAACAATGATTCTTTACAGTGAAACCATGATAGCATCATAATCTTCTGTAAATCCAGTTATCTGCTATTCGTATGTGTCAGACAAAAAAATGTGATGTTTTAATTTTATACAAATATTTACAAGTTTCCTGGGGGACCAAGCGGAGAAATGTTGATAATAATGATCGTGTATATAAAAGAGCATGTTGTCAAAATCCTGCCAGATGTTGTTGATGTGTTTAAATCCTGTTGTTTCTCTCTGCAGGGCTACCGAGGCGTCTCGGGCAACAGGGTGAGTGACTCAGGCCTGCTGGAATGTTAAGTCAAAAGTTAATTGAGTGAATAGATAAAGTGAAGTGCTGCATTTACTGATGGATGTTTGGATAAACACTACAGTCCACACAAATATTTTAGTTAGGATAGAGTCTTATTAACAGAGAAAAGCAGTGAGATGTCTACGTTGTTTCTCTTCCAACAATGCAGGGTGAGAACGGAGAAGACGGACTGGAAGGAGTCAACGGAGAGCAGGTACGAAAGGCAATATCCGAACCTCTTATTAGCATTTTTATATATTATTCTAACCCTCTCGGTAGCTTCAAAATAAAGAACAATATGATATGAACTATTTTTCACATACGAGTGAAATTCTTGAGAGGTCCCGATATTTCGTACAAGTCATAAATAGAGAAAAAATACATTAGGAATTAAAATGCTGTCATTTAAATGAAAAATAAAGATAAATATCTTAATGTTAAATGGATATTCTGTGCTTATTATTATCATAATCATAACTTGCCATATTGCTCAGAGGTTTTTGACTTTTTAATAATCAGCATAAGAAAAGGTTTGTTACTATCTTTGGTTACGAGTTTGACCGGAGTGTCAACTTCCCCAAATTCAATCAGAGCAGACCGAGCAGCTAGCGTTAGTCTAAACTGGGATTTAGACACTGCTGTTTCACTGGCTCCCAGTCCTGAATGGGACCTTTTCTAACCTAAACTGTAACCCCACATAACAATAAATTATTATACATAAATAAATAAATGTAGTAAACTTATTGCACTTAGTCTCTTTGTTTGAAAGCAACAACCAGCTGTGTAAATGCAGTAAATCTCTAATTTACTTTTTTAGTTGTGTTTCTGGTTTTGTGTTTGCAGGGACTGATGGGAGTGGATGGATTGCGAGGAGAGAAAGGAGACCCAGGAAACCCAGTAAAAATACTTAAAACCTGTATATTTATTCTCATGTCACTGCGTGGTGGTACTCGACTTCTGTCTTTGGGTTGTGGAGAACAATTCTTATTGAATATCTTAATATTTAACAAACTAGGAAAACATATAACTCAGCTCCAGTATGATGAATAACGCATAATTCATGATCAAATAAATTATATAAAAAATTATTAATTTTTTTTTATTGACATTTTATATTGGCATCACCATTACCTGTAGTAAATGTTCTGATTCATATGAATAATCAAGATACTACTTTCTACTGTTATTTTTATTGCAGATACTATTGTCATGTCTACGTATATATATTTTAATTAAATGTCCTGCTGTAATTCTGTGGAATACCCCTTTATCCATCACTGTGATCAGCTCGGAGGCGCAGACCTCCGACCTCCGGCCGGTTGATTGACAGGTTGAACTGTCATTCTCAGGGTATCCCAGGTATCAGAGGGGAGGCGGGGCTGAAAGGAGAGCGAGGACTCCGAGGAGATCCGGTGAGTCCAAACATTGTCTCCCTCTCCCCTGCCATCTTTTTATTTCTCACCGGGGCAGAAGAAGAAGTTCATGTCACATCCTCCCAGATCCCACCCAGGTCTGTGCAGGACCAACCTGTAGGAGTCACGCTCCCTCACTGGCTTCCCACTTACAAGCACTCGCAAGGCCCTTTGCATTGATTTTAGTGTGATTAATTTGCTTTTGTCATTTTCAAATATACATTAATATATATTACTGGATGAAACACAACATACAATGCAAAGTTTGTCATCTTCGATAAGAAGGCCAATCACAACAGGTGATGTCACGCACGGCAAGGTGACTAAAAAGATCCGATCACCGGTCTATGAAACTGCTTCTTAAGATCCAATATTCTGGCTGACCAAGGTTCCTCAAATGCATGCAGGTCATAGGAATTCTTCTAAAGGCTAATTAGTGCATTCGTCCATCTTTCACATTACTGTTTAGTTTGAAGCGTTGATGAAAATATTGTGTTTTTATTTAGTTATAGTCTCGTTTTATTCATAAAAAAAAATGTTATTTTTCTCTTAATCATTTGCAGCGTTGCAAGAAGCCAACAAAACAAAATAATTGTATAAAGACTGACAGAATTATCTTGTTTTCATTCAAATCCAGACTGCATTGTATGGTACTTTCTACTTCCACTCCACTACATTAAGAGAAATATTGTACTTTTTGTTCCACTACATTTATTTGACAGATATAGTAACTCGTTACTTTACAGATTAAGATTTTATATTAAAAACATAAGAAACTTACAAAACACAATGCATGACTAAACATTACACCAGTGACCACTTATTAAAAAATAACACATTTGAGACGTTACACCGATGAGACGTTTCCCCTTTAAGATAAGATAGTACTTTATTTATCCAGAGGGATATTTGTGCAGCAGTTGCAGCTGTGTGTGGTTTACCTGTTTTATTACTGTGCGACAGGTGAGGGATAAGCCTTCATAAGTAACCTGTAGTGGTGTAAGATGGTTTGAAATAACAGATTTATGACAAAAAAACAGGGAGGAAAATGTTTGAAGGGTTTGAACATGGCCGGCTTGTTGCTCCCCAGTAAAACTCTCACAGGCCAAGAGAAAGGAGAGAGCTTTTACTCTTGGCTTGGTTACTTTAATCGGCTTTTATCAGAGATGGAAATCGACTTATCTGACACATCATATCAACAAACCCTTAAACTAAGAGTAGTCCTGCAGATCTCTGCCAAATCCTTCTGTAGCTTCTTGAGAAAATTAGTTAACAGATAAACAACAAGACGAGGGTGGAAACATGACCACACACATTAGCTCTTTGAGTCTCTTTAGATTTTCCATCCTCTGCAGTCACATCACACTTTTATCATGTTTACAAAAGGCCATTATTGATTAATAATTGGCTATAATATCAATTAAAAACTCTAAAATCAGCTCTTTGATCTGTTAGAAAGCAGTACAGCTGCTCACAGCTGGAGGCTCCACTTCAGGAAACTAAACCCCAGATGGAGTTTATCTTTCAGGACTGACTGTGTCTCTGCGTTTTGTCTGATAGGGTCAACCAGGTGCTGATAACACCGTCAAAGGAGCCAAAGGAGAACCGGGGAACCCAGGTTTACCGGTAAGAACCATCACAGACTGCATGTGTGTTAAAATTGATGCCATGAAGTTTAAGTCTCACAGAACACTGCTGCAAGAAACATCCAATCACTAGTAGGGGCTATGAACCTGTTACAGTCCCCTCTTATCACGTGACTGACAGCCCGACCGAGGTCATATGAGAACACCTGAGCAAGTTCAATTCACTGAAGAAGGCCATGGGATATGGTCCAAAGCTTCATACTTCTGCTCTACTGCATATCAGAGGGAAATCTACATTTGTCTGACCGCTTTAGTTCCTTTACAGATCAGTTTCCATCCACTTCCTGTCCAGGGAAAACCTCGTATCTCCACACATGTTGATGGTGAATGTTTATGTTGAACTGAAGGATGAAGTTCAACATGAGTTCCTTTATGTGCTGAGAAAATTCTTAATAAAATCCCACTGGGATCCGCTGAAAACAGGCTGTTTTTGTGTTGACTTTTTAAAGATACGTGGTTCTCTCAGGACGGCGACGCTACAAACACGTGATGATCTTATAGCCCATGATGCATTGCTGCAGATTAAACTGCCCAGCAGGATATAAAGGAGTTAAAATGACCTCAACCTGAAACATCTACAGCAGTAAAATGCAACAGACACATGAATGCAACAGGAATATTAATCCAGAAACATCAGAGATAATAAAACACTGACATGAACTCTTTAAGTGTTTTAACTAAATTTAGTGGATATTAATGCACTCATGACTTTAACTTGTAACTGAGCATTTTCACAGTTTAGTATTAGAACTTTTACTTAAGTAAAGGATCTGAATACTTCTTCCACCGCTGATAATCCTATAAATCTACAAATTTGCTGCAAAAATGTCCATGATAACAAAGCTTTTAATCTGTCATGAGTCCTAAATCACATTCTGTTAAAGCCAGAGTATTCATCCTTTTATCACAATGTATTTACATCCATAGGGTGAACCTGGAGATGACGGGCGTTCAGGTGAGAGTGGAATCATTGGAAACCCGGTAAGATTTCTCTATATATATTTGTCTACACACATCTATAGTATATTGTGTTGTTTACATATATGTATATCATCTTATATACATGATAATATACATATGTAGTATATGTATGTTTGTATGTATGTACAGGAGCCAAGACTAGTGGTGGAAAGTAACAAAGTATATTTACTCAAGTACAAGTACAATTTTGAGATTTACAAGTAAAACAAGTAAATTATTAAGTAAAGTACTTCTTCCACCACTGGCTATGATGATTTCACATGGACGGGCTTTTACTGTGAAGCAGCTGCAGGAATACATTTGAAGTATATTAAAAAATATATTTGAATATACGAGTTATAGAGTATAATTAAAAGTACCACATTATTTGTGCAAAATTTATGACTTTACTGCTTTTTACTGCAAAACAGCCTGTTTTGTTACACTTGGATCATCCTTTGTGCCTTTAATGCAGTCACATCCGAAAGTTTTCACACTCGCGCCTATTTGTGAATCACTGTTTTATTTATCTGTTGTTCTTCAAATTGTGCTGTGCAGGGTCCGGATGGAAGAAGAGGCCCTATCGGTGAGAAGGTAGGAGAGGAACTCAAACAATATTCTGTTCTGTTGGCAAACCTTTATATCTATTACACACTGAAATACTCTTTTTAAACCGTGTGTGTGTGTGTGTCTTTTTGCAGGGGCCACCTGGAGGGTCGGGAGCTCGAGGACTTCCAGGCAGCCCAGGTCCTGCAGGTCCACAGGTTAGTGATCAGCTGGTAACATGAAGCCAGATCAAGTAAAAGGAACATTTTCACCTCACTCTGAGGTAGCTTCTCTCTCTTCCTGATCTCTCTGTAGAGTACGTATACTGTAGATAATATATTATACTTGTTGCCCTCACCTTCAACATCTCATCCAAATATAAAGTGCATCGAAAAAAGAAAAAGAAACACTTCAAAGACGAGACACCGTAGCTTACCGGCAGCCTGCGGCATCATCCTGCCTCCCTGAGTCACCCATGTAGCAACATTTTGCCGCTCGGACAAGTTTTACCCAGAGAGTTTTGTCAGAGCACCAGTTGTTGTCTAGCAGAGTGTTTCCCGGTTAGTTACAGCGTAAACAGACAGTGTTTAGTGTCAAACTGAATGCCAACATTGTCCGGCTGAAATCGGGAATGCGTGTAGAAACACACAAACATGTGATTTACGACAACGGCACCCGAAAGGTGTCGATCAGTGTGACTTCACGGGGCCTTTCAGTGCTGCCTGGATACATGAGCACAAGCTGCAGTTGTTCAGTTATTATCAGCAGGTCAGACGATGCTCATTGTGATTTACATTTTTAATACATTTATATTAATATTGATATTGATTATTTAATTTGACCAAATGGCCTTATGGTGATAGATTTGAAATAAGAATTTGAAAATGTTGTCAGGGCATAAAACCAATGATGTGCTCTTTATGAAACAAGAAGAATATGTGAAAATGTTAAATTAAAAATTGAATCAACTCATGGATTTGGAGAATCATGACACCCCTACTAAAAACATTGACTGGCACATTTTTAAATCTCATTGACGGTCGGTTGACATTCATCCCCTCAGAATCTCCTGTTTGTGCATTTTTTCTTAAGCTGCATGTGTTGGACTCTGTGTTCTTGCAGGAACCTGGTGATTAACCTGAGCAATGGTTTCCAAAGTGGGTGATTTAAGGATTGGCCAACGGTGCTGCAAAATCTGTATTTCCAATGTTTTTACTGTACATTTTCAATGTTTTACCACATAAAAAAATGAGGCAACATTTACATTAATTAGTTTGATTCATTTAGGTCACTTCCCCTAAGCTACCACACAAACTGAACATCAGCACTTCACCTTCATAGTCTTTCCTATGTGTGGTTGAGTGAAGAGCCAACGCAAAAAAAGCTGTTCAAATGTCCAAATACAGACTGCACTGTGTTTGACTAACCCAATTCCTAAAAGGCTCATTTACAGCAGTTGCCAACAGTCATCCTTCTGCCAAACATACACATAAAACACATTTCCACAACAGCAGTGTAAATAGGGATTAATGTAGACAGAAGTTTGGCTGATCGACAGACTTCCATAGAAATTCAGTGGAGCTGTTTAGGAGAACAAAACCGCGCGTGCGTGCGTGCGTGGGAGGGAGGGATAAGGAAAACCATTGAAAATGACGAATTCTGTTTTTTGTAATCCAACCTTCTGTTATTAGATCTTTCTTCAGAATACTTTTGCAACATTTAATGGGCTCTATCTATGAAAGCATTTCTGCACAGCGGTCTCCTGGGTAATGTGAAACAATGACCAACTATTCCCCTTTTTGCTTCAAGAGTTACTTTAATGACCAGTAAAGCTTTACCTGGCTCTCTACAGTAGCTCTCTTAGCACTTCCAGGCTGCCATACCTTGACATGAGATCATAGCATGTACTCTGTGGCTGTCACAATGGACATGAAGAAACCTACTGTTGATGTATATGATCAGTCCATGTTGTCTCCGCAGGGAAAAAGAGGGGAAATCGGTGAACCTGGACCAGACGGAATCTCTGGCTTTCCTGGACTTCAGGTTAGTACATCACCTCGACATCAGGCTGCTTTATTTGTCTAACTCAGACTGCTGAAGCCTCACTGTGGACTGTCAAATGGCTCCAGTGTGGACAGGAAGAATGATTACAGTGACCAAAAACCCTTTCAGTGAACATATGGGCACATCTGTATTGTTTTAACAAGGAACCTATCCTTTAAAATTGGTCCAAACCTTCCTGTTGCAGAAGGTCAGATTACTGTTGGACACAGTGTGCTGATCATCACAATCAAACAAAAAACAGGAATTGGGCTGTGACTTGACAGAATGAGAATATTGCAACAATACAAATGCACCTCAGCTACCTGGAGGTCACCATCAGCACCTACTACTTCCTGCAGGTGCACATTTTTCTCCGGTGGTGGTGGTGGTGGTGGTGATGATGCTGCTGCTCAGAGCTGATAGAGAGTCCAGACCTGATTAGACTGAATGTAATCAAGTCAGACTAATCCAAATGCACATAATGATTTACATGATTAGAATGTGTTTATAGTCATTTTAAAGGCCTCAATATGCTTAAAAAATTATATATCATTTATGTTAGACAACATCTGCCAGCCAATCAGAAACATGTATTGTTTCAGTGGCTGTTGTATTAATAGCAGCCAGGTTTCCAACCAAATGTGGCGCAAATTTTAACTGAATTTTCAGAAAATTGTCAAGAGAAGAGAATATATGCAAGTTTCCGTCCACTACAGTTATGTGAGTATTAGGAGTTGGTTCATTGAGATAAGCAGTAGGTGGCACTACTGCTCCAGTCAAGTGCCATTAAACCACTGATAGAAGAAAATCAGAAAAAACATGATGGAAATAAGATTATGATTTGTGTTTCCTTCATGTATTCATTTGAGGAATTCTATGATTATTACTTATTATTAATTTGCGGATATTTTTTAATGTTTCCACGCTTTTTTTAATTTGCAAATTGAAAATCTGCATAAAAACAGATGGATGGAAATGCACCAAGTGATTCTGCCATTCAGGATCAGTGTTCAATGTGACCATATGAATGCAGTAACCGTTCCGTAGTTCCAGATCCGCTCTTCCTGCTCTGACTGTTGGTTTTCCTGCAGGGTGAACCCGGACCAGTGGGAGACCCCGGATTAGCTGGACGCCGTGGCGCTAACGGACAAAAGGTGTGTGACATCATCTCCTCTGCCTCATCTGCAATGTTAAGACCAGATGAAATGACTCGGCTAGTTCAGTCGAATCCTCTAATATTTCTGGTGACTAGGTGGTTGGGTGGTAATGACATGAGGAACAGTTTACATTTTTAAAGACTGATTCTGACTTTATCAACTGAATTTGATAGAATTTGACCAGTCTGCAGCCATGCTATCAGCTCTGTGAGGCTGTACTCACAGTAGTTCTTGTAGCAAAAAATGTAATTATAGAACATTCAGACTACAATGTAAAATTTACAGAAAATGTTACTGCAGAAGTTTCAGAGTATTTCAAAAAAAAAAAAAAAAAAAATCACATTCTACTTATTGAGTTTGTTTGGTAGATAGTTAGAAATGTCTCAGGTGGGTGGAGTTCTGCTATTTGGACTCGTTATTTCAGTATTTTCAGTATTTCTAAACTCTGAGTTCAGAAGAGAGAAGGTTTCAATTGTGTGTTGTTATTGAAGGGCCAACCAGGAGATCCAGGTCCTAAGGGCTCTCCAGGATCACAGGGACCCAGAGGAATGGCGGTAAGGGGCTGAATGTTGGTTTGTAAATACTGTATAATGTAAAGTGTTTATTCATAGTTCAGTAAGTGACTCCGACTGTCTGTCTGTGCTCTGTTTCAGGGGCAGGATGGAAAAGACGGTTATGGACCTCCAGGACCCAAAGGTGCCAAGGTAGAGCTAACCTTAATCACTTTTTATTTATTTGACTCTTTCCGTGTAAGTACATTAAGAGCAACAGAAAAAAACTGATTTAAATTCTTTGTATGTGAACGCATACATGGCCAATAAAGCGGATTCTGATTCCAAAGTTTCCATCTAAATTTAGTGCAAATTTAAACTGAATTTCCAGAAAATCGTCAGAAGTAAATGTGTATGAATGCTCATTTCCATCCATTCCTGTCGTGTCAATGTTAGTTCATTGGTTGATGGAGATAAAAGTAGATTTTCATCCACACTGCAGTCCTGCTGGAGGAAGTGTGGTGAGAAAATGCAGATAAAAAACACTAATGTCTGAAAATGGGTCAAAGTATTGGGATGATGTCTGAGTAGAGCTGAAAGTGATATTGGGGTGTGGTGTTGTGTTAGATTTAGGGAACCTGACATCGGAATATATCCAACACGAGGGCCGATTAGCTGCGACCAAGAACGCAAACAGGGGGAGATGGTGCAAAAATGAGAAAAATAGACTGCTGATTAAACCCATTACAAAGACACTACTAAAACCTACTACTAAAAAGATATTTTAAGTTGTATTCATATATTTTCTACCTCGCTGACAGTAATGTTCTGTAATAACAAATAACAAAATGAAAAGAAATAAGTTTAAAGAAAATGCAAATAAAAGCAGGTGGATGGAAACGCACTTTAGACATTTTTGAAAATCCTTTTGATAACTGTCTTACCCAGAGTCAGATTATTACTTCTTACCGTCTCTCTACAGGGAGATCCCGGTTTTCCTGGTTACCCTGGTCTGCAGGTGAGTCCGTCTGTTTTCTAAGAAATCTAAACGATGCTCAACCCTACAGCCAAAAACATGAGACAGAGGAAGCATGTTGGTATGTTTTCTTGTGCTCAGGGTGAGAACGGTCAGAAGGGAACCAAAGGATATCCAGGACACAAAGGGAACCGAGGTCGAGGGGTGAGCGACAACTTACCTGCATTTTTATTCCTTTATTATTAACACTGTTTTCGCCCCTTACAGTGACTTTCGTTTCTGTTCTGGTCGATCCAGGGGAACTCAGGCAAGCCGGGAGAATCAGGCGTGACTGGAGACCCGGGACATCCAGGACACAGGGTGAGCGGGCATTGAGAGTTTAACTATCATCAACAAAAAGGAAACGACAACAAAACCCTACCACCTTTACTCTCAAAGCAGCAGGATCTTAAATGTGGACCATGCATGACCTGAAATTAATACTTAATAATGATATAACTGAAAATAAGAGTCGAGTTTACTAATAGTCCTGCTTTCCCTCCATCCAGGGTCCCAGAGGTCCTCCTGGAGACAAAGGAAAGACTGTAAGTCCACCTTAAATTTACTTCACCTGCCATCATCCTGGGAATATTACATTTATTTATACACAACATCTTCTCTGTTGTCTCAGGAGTGCGAGCTGATCAGCTACATCAGAGACAACTGTGGTGAGTGTTGAGAAGGGTTTGAATATGATTGTGAACCAGTTGATTTGTTCATAAGATACGACAAATGTATCTGTGAAGCTCATCTTTCTTACTTCCTGTTTTTATGGGGAAAAAAACTGACTTTCTGAAATGTCAGAGTGAAAACCAACGTGTGAAAATTCATCTCAATCGAGTGCAAAATGTTCTAATCCGTGTCTTTCCTGAAATAACTCCAGTTGAACTCTAAATATAATTTGTCTTCTCCACACAGCATGTTCCCGCGGTATGTATATCTCCATTTTGTCTCAGAACAATATGGTAAGTATAATTTCTTTGGTGACTGTAACTGTTGATTTTGGACAGTTGCACAGTGCTCCTCTGTCATTGTTAAAAGAGATGTCTGTGTTGAGAAGTTAGTTTCTGTTATTTACATACAGTATTTTGTGCAGAGGTCAATGAGAGTGGCTTGTTGATTCATAATTATTTGACCAAGTCATTGAACATATACAGTAAGTTTCTGACTCAGAGAAAATACATATAAAAAGTCAAATGTTGTTTTTTTTAAGTCTTTAAATGATGTTTCCAGAAGTAAAATACTGATGTATTAGGCACCTTTCACACTTGTCATAACAAGTGTCCTGTATTCAGATGAAATCCAGATGCTGTCTCTCTTAGTCAGATTACAAATCAAGGTCAGCTGTACTGCAGTCTAGAGACTGGTGGTAACACTGTACCATTTTATTTACAACAATAACAATGTATTCCATATCCATACATTTACACAAACGTGTCTCTCAGTCCCATTGCTCCTTCCTCCATTCAGATCACTGCTCTTTCTCTTTAAACTGATCTGGGATCAGATAAAAGCTACAACAGTATGCTTTATGTTTTCTGTAAGATCATATGTTTCGTTTGAGTTTTCCTCCTGTCCCTTTTATGTGATTGGGGAACCACCTCCTGAGGTGTGTTGAGTAGTTGGATTTCAGTCTTCAGTCTTCTTGGATACATTTGTGCGTATTCCGATGGCCATCTGATCCACCCGAGACGCATGAAGTATTTAGGTGTAAACTGTGGTAACTTAATTGTTTGAACAGTGTTCGGTCAAACAATAAAAGTTTGTAAAAATGGAGCCACTGGAGGTTCATCGAGGTGAGAAGAAAGGAAAAGAACAGTTTCAAAGATGATGATTTGGTTAGAATTATTGTCCAGACTGAACTCCAAGCAAAGTGTTAAACTGGTTTTAATAATGTGTCTCTGTAGTCTCTGTTTATTCACTACAACCAACCTGGAAAATGTATGGGTCATATGGGACCTCCAGTGGCGCATCTGTTCTCTCCCGTTCGCAACTTTCCATTGACTTTAAGTCCAACTGTGGAACCTCTGAAATTGGTTATGTGCTAAGATCAGTCCAGTTTTGGGTTGTATAGGTGTTGTGGTGTTACCTTATTCTCCTCAACATCAACTCCTCTAGGTCGATCAGAGTGCCCGGCCTACCCCACCGAGCTGGTGTTCGGTCTGGACATGTCCGAGGACGTGACCCCGGTAGCCTTCGAGAGGCAGCGCTCCGCCCTCCTCTCCCTGCTGGAGGACATCACCATCGCTGAGAGCAACTGTCCGACGGGCGCTCGCGTCGCTGTGGTGGGATACAGCGCCTACACCAAGTACCTGATCCGCTTCCAGGACTACCGCCGCAAGACACAGCTGATCGAATCTGTGAAGAACATCGCCCTGGAGAGGACGTCCAACCGACGCCATCTGGGGGCCGCCATGCGCTTTGTGGGTCATAACGTCTTCAAACACATCCGAGCAGGAGTCAGGATGAGGAAGGTGGCCGTGTTTTTCTCCAGCGGGCCCTCACAGGACAGTTCAGACATTGTTACCGCCATGATGGAGTACCGGGCCTTCAACATCTTCCCGGCAGTCATCTCTCTGGGTAACGCGCCAGCTGTTGTACGAGCAATGGAGGTGGGTTTGGTTACTTTCATCAGCAGAGTTCAGGGACGTCACATCCAAACTAGACGTTGTGGCTTCAGTTCTTCTAAGTGTCGGCCCAGAGGGATCAATCACTTCAAACTGACGTATGACCCGCAGTGTGGAATTCAAATGTCAGACACAATATTTTCCTCAAAGAAAGTCACTTTATTAGATTAGAAGAGTAATGTGACTTAGCTGAAAGACATGACAAACCACATGTTTGTCGTTGTACTTGACAAATTAAATCCTCTTTATCTTTTGCTCAACGTCAAACAACTCCTGTAGAAGTTGTCAATCGCAGTGAGATCCACTATGAGACAGAACTTGGAATTAAAATAGCAACATTTTTCTCAGCAGACAGCAGGGAGTAGATTGGGAGCTTGTTTGGCTTTCAACACATTAATTCCAACTCCTTTTGCTCCCCCTTTTAAGTTCCGGTTACATTTATCGTGTAGTGTCAGAAATTTGTGTACAACATTAAGAAACTGCTGCCACACTTGAAAAATGATACTGTTGTTGTCAGTTAAATCATAATCTTGGAGAGTGTGTACTTGAAATACTACTCTATTTTTAAGATTTTCCACGGCTCCATGTCCTTATAAACACTATATGTGTGCCACTGAATACAAATTGAGCGATAAACAATGACAGCTGCTGTTTCATCTCAGGTTGACGACACAAGAAACTTCATCTTCACAGTGCTGGGGAGGGACATGGCTGCAGACCTGAGGAAGGTCAAGAACTGTGCAATCTGTTATGGTAGGTTGTACTAACAAAGCTATTAAAGTGTAAGATTACGTTGAAAAGAAGGCTGAGCACAGGCCCGTCACACTCCAGTTCTGGTGAAATCAGTTTGAAAGGGGCGAGGGGCCAGACGTGTCTGCCAGAGCAAATAAAACATGAGCTGCAGATTCGTGTGGTTCCCAGGGTAACTCCAACTCCATCTACCGCACTGAGTTCACTGATGAACTGGAGAGTTGGCTCCCCCCAAGCTTTCTGACTCAAAGGCCATGTTGTTTTGGATCAGGAGTTCCTCATAGTTGTAACAAATGTATTATTTAAACTGTTATGTAAAGCACTTAAAGTACTTTCAACGCTAATTTTTTAGTGCTAATGATATTTAATGAACTCTGATTACTCTGTTCCTTCAGACCCTTGTAGGCGTTCAGAGGAGTGCACCTTCATCCAGGACATCTTGAAGCCTCAGGAGGTCAATGTGGACCTGGTCATGGTGGTGGATAGCTCCAGGGAGATGCAGACTGATGAGTACGCTGGTGTCCAGCAGCTGTTGGGCTCTGTGGTGGAACAGCTGGCCGTGAGCCCGCAGCCCCGCAGGGCCGGCAACCTGGCCCGGGTGGCCGTGGTCCAGCAGAGCGGCACCCAGGTTACCAAGGCGGAGTTCGGCCTGCAGGCCCTCCAGACCCAAGAGCTGATGAGGAAGCAGATCCGGAACATGCAGCTGCAGGGCGGCTCCTCGGCGCTGGGACAGACGCTGGACTTCACCCTGAAGGAGGTGCTCCTGAAGGCCGGCCAGCCCCGAAGGAGGAGGGCGATCCTGACTGTGGTGGGCACCCAGACTGCCTACAGGGACCGAGCCAAGCTGCACTACATCTCCCAGAAGGCCAAGTGTGAGGGTCTGGCGCTGTTTGTGGTGACGGTCGGCGATCGCTACAACCGGACGCAGGTGGAGGAGCTGGCCAGTCTGCCTGTAGAGCAGCACCTGATCCACGTCGGCAGACTGAGGGCCGACGAGCAGAACTACGCCCAGCGCTTCTTCAGGGTCTTCCTCAACGCCCTCAACAGTAAGATCAGACTCTCACTCACATCCAATTACACCAATTTGTCTTCAGCTTTCTTCTTGTTCGAATTCATGGGAAACAATTCTTCTTATTGTTGTTAAAGAACAAACATGAATGTTTCTGTCCTGTGTTTGTTTCAGAGGGAATAAACCAGTATCCTCCTCCATCATTAAAACAGACCTGCGACCAGGTCCAGCTGAGAGACCAGGACGAAGCACAATTCCTGAATGGGTAACTCACACTTTCTAATGATTTACACACAACCTTAGAAGGAACAAAGATATTAACAAGGCATCTGTCACCACAAATGTAACATTTACACATTTTCTTCTCATTGAAATAACAGGTCTGTAACTGTAACTGCACGACTGTGTCACTAGAGGCAAAAAAAAAAACATAATGATGTAGGCATCTACATTCTAACTGGGCTACATTTATTCCGGCAGTAGTTTTTGTAAACACGGCAGTTAACGTTAAAGGGATAAAATAAAAATGTTTCTGTTGAGATGTTGCCAAACTCATAGATCCCAGTTTACCTACAATGTTATCATAACCGTCTGAACACCCAAGGTGAATTAAAAAAAGAAAAGTTCATTGTGATTTCACAACAACAAGCAAAATCCTTTCACACGTCACATAAACCTTGGATCCGCTGTCAACATAAAAATATTGATTTGTGCTGCTTTAAGAAGTTTTGTGGGTCAAAACATGCAAATGCTCTCATACTTTCCTTTTAAGTTATTATGACTACTTATGTTATAATGTCTGTGGAAGAATGTGACCTTAAATAGAGATGTTCCGAAACCATTTTTTCCGATTCTGATACCTAAACTTGTGTGTCTGCTGATACGATTACTGATCTGATACCAGAGCGTAAAATAAAACATCTATATTATTATTATTATTATTATTATTATTATTATTATTATTTTTCACAGCTGCATACTTCTAACCCTGTATGGATGTGATATGATGCCGTCAATGTTGTAAAACATGAACAAATACATACAGAGAATGAACACCATGATGTGATAACATGATATCGGATCGGTGCAAACTCACGTACTCGCAGATACCTGATCCAGCACTTTAGGCTGCATCAGAGGCTTTTCCGATACTGTTATTGGTGCTGGAACAACTCCAACTTAACAACAAAATACTGGCAGACTTGTACATATTTTAAATATTCCCACATTGAATTTGGCTGCTGTGTGTCCAGTCAGGGGTCTGCAGAGTGGGAGGAGGTGGACGACTTTCAGGAGCAGATGGGAGGAAAAACTCAGACTCTACAGCTGGATGTCATCGATACACTGATCGGAGGGGATGGCCAGAGTTTACTCTCCGGAGTTAACCTTGATGGTAGCCCACACACCACTTTATACACATAAACACAACCTGGAAATGCATGTAGAAGCAGTTCCAGGTCACAGAAAAGAAAACATTAAACTGTTCTGATGAAGTAAATATAAATATACAGTACCCAATGTAATGTTTCCTCCTGTTTGTTTGATTAAAAACTATGGTGAGCAGTTTTTTTCACGACTGAATCTTTTCAAACGGTATGGTTGACTGTGTCGTCTCTCACAGATCCAAACATCCTGCTGAAGCCGGAGCTGACTTCCTTTCTCTCCGAAGGTAAAAACCAAACTGCTCGTCGACTGATCTGCTGTTCATTTCAATGAACTAAGGACCACTCAGCATGACAACAATCAATCTTCAAAATTAAGTAGCTCACAGTGACCTTTAGAAGCTAAAAAAAAACCTACAAGATAAAAGCAATCTGGCCACTTACATGACACGTAACCAGAGAATCGCTGGGATGATCCAGAGATCAGTTAGCTCTTTTCTTTTCTTTCTGTATGTAATAATCTGAGAAACATAAGACACCCGCTGTCTTTAGAGCCTCAATTCAGATACACACATACATTAATGTATGGCCAAAACCAGAAATGCGTTCAATTTATCGGATTGACATGATTTATGATATCTTTGGGGTAGAAACTTTTTCCATTAGACTGCAACAAGACAAATTTTAGGGGAATATATATATATATATATATATATATATATATATATATAAAGGCAACTTCTCTCAGGACACATGGAAACATGTATGATTTGTAGCAACAACACACTTCATCACCAGAAATGAGCCTTTAAACTGAAGAGATGAGTGACACGTGAATCTCTCCTGTCTCCAGCCTGCACCCTCGGCCAGGACACCGGCAACTGCCAAAACTACACCATCATGTGGTTCTTTGACAGCGATCAGGGGAAATGCGTTCGCTTCTGGTACGGCGGCTGCGGCGGCAACGAGAACCGCTTCCAGACGCGAAAGGATTGTGAGAAACTCTGTCTGACGAAGAGTCGAGGAGGAGAAGGTGGCACAGGACGTCACCAGATTGGTTGAAGAAAACTGCCGCTTTTCACTAAGTAGAGAATCAGGAAAATCCACACATCCATCTTGAAGGAAAACTACCAAGGCGACCTTACACAGTATTGAAAAGCTCTTTGTCACAGCCAAGTCTGTTCTGGGACATTTAAACTGCTGGCGAAAACACATCAGGGAGCGTTTGAACTGCTCCAAAACTCAGCAGCTGCTGACAAAACAGTTTCTGTCATGACGAGTTGCCTTCAGTGTTTCTCCTTCAACATGCATGTTTTGTTTTTCCAAAAAAAAAGAGCACCTTGTTTTGGTGAATTCCCATTGGAGCTCATTGTTTCTTTCATCTTTGTTGATGTTAAACACGACGTTGATTACACCTTTTACTGTAGCTGACCCATGCTCAACAGGGACTAAACGCTTCTTTCAGGATATTTTTGATTTTGATGAGATCAGGTGCTATTTTTGAAAGAAGAAACATTTCCACGGGTCAAAGACCAGATTGTGTATCACGTCCTATATGTTTCATATAGATTTAGTACCACTTCTGCAGCAACAGCTATCATTTCATATTTTGTACTAGTTTCTGATTAAAATGTATATTTCAGCTAACACCAGAACTCAAGCATTGTCTATCAATATCCCCATCTATCCATCCCTCAACACTCTGCACAAAACCACCTTTCAGTGACCTTCTCAAGGCCAAAACCTCTAAAATGTTGACCTCCTGCAGCTGTGTTGATTGTTAGAGAGTGTGTATTGTCTAATGCACTGCAAAGTACAGTAAGTCCTCATGAAGGAAATCTCTTAACAATTTAATACAATAATTTACAGTCGACTTAATGTGGTGTCCAAGCAGGACTGTGTTTCTTCCACAGGGTGGCAACACTGTTTGATTCAATCTGTCTGCAGGTCTGTTTGGCAGCAAAATGAGACAAATATTATTACAGAGGAATGAGTAACTTCAGTGGCTGAGCTCAGTATTCCTTAGATCTGTGCAGTAATACCCAGAGGAGGAATATAACTGAGTACTTTATTCTTCTACTCCACTATCTCTTTTTTCTCTTTACTGTACTACATTTGTCTGAAAACTATATTTACTGGTAAAATTATGATTTTACACACAACGTATGATTCATTTAGAGAGTCTGACACATTGCTGTAGATTAAACTACCCAACTGTGCATAAAGTGCTAAAAGTTAACTTGACCTCCACCTTTACTCCCTCTGTGTCAGTGCATCAGTGATAATATCAAATTCGCCACTCTCCAAGGGGCAACTCTGCCCAGCGGTGCCTTTTTGTACTTTAAATACATTTTGTTTTTGTTTTTATACTTCTATGATATATTTTTCCTTTGGATCAGTTGAACCTCGAGGGACGGATGTTAAAAGCTTAAACTGTTTTAGTTGTGGTATAAATATGTACTGATTGCTAGGGAGCTATCTGGCACCAAACTAGACAACTTTAGACGTGTCAGTGTTAGTTGACGGAAGTTGAACTCCGGGAGAGTGAGATCTGCTTCTGGGCGAAGGCTTCAATCAACCATTAAAATGTGTGAGGTGGGTATTTTGCAGGCTGACATCAGTATTTTTGACACAATTTAAATTTCCTTTAGGCCAAGAAAATAGATAAATAAAAGATTTAGTATTTCACCAGAACTTGATCCCTGGCTGTTTTAGAGGATTTTCAAACACCATTTGAACCTTCGTGTATTTTAAGGTGCCTGGTCATACATTTATTGAGGGGAAAAGCTGCATCAGGGGGACTTTGATTTCTGTTTTGTGTTGCACTCGCTGATGTTTTGTTTCATTGTGTTTCAGCTGTTTCTGTTGTAACGGTTGTGTTCGTGTACTCGTACCTGTACGAAAGCATGCCACGTGATCTGCAATCCCGACTGTGACCGCAACTGCACAGTGCTCCGAGACAGTCCACCTGCAGACCCGAGGACCCCAGAAGGTCCCCAGGACGGAGGTAGGTCACCTTCTTTAGTTGTCATGTGTGAAGAAGACAAACAATAATTTCTAGTTTTAGTTCAGAAAAAACGTTTTTGTGTTTCAACAACATGGTTTCTCTGTTAAAGTTCTTTTGATCCTTTGGGGGAAAGAGGGATTCAGAGGAGGCTGAACTGTAGAAGAGGAGACAGATGAGTGCAGCTGATGCTGCCAACAAGGCCCAACAATTGGCAGGAAATGGACATTTTTGTGATACCAAATCAATGAAACTGTCACAGAGGGACTTTAATCTGAGACAGCTGAAACAGTAGAATAAGCTTCAGCTACTAAATAAACAACATTACAAGCAACAATAAAAAGGTCAAATAAGCCTGTCAGTCCGGAGTGGAGTGACGACAGACTGATGCTGGATTTATTTAATCCTAATTGTACACAATCGTATCGTCCTTTAATTATATTCCCCACAGTAAGTGTGTTTGCATTCCTTCATTTAATTTGTGATACAGAGTGACGGTGGACCGCACACATACTTACAGAACTTGAGTTCAGTGGTGGGATGTGCTTAAGTATATATTAGAGGTGCTTGTACTTTACTTGAGTATTTCTTCTCACTTCTGCTCCACTACAATTCATATTGTATTGAGGAAATATTGTACTTTTTGCCCCTCTACAATTATTGCATACCCTTTAGTTACTAGTTACTTTAAAAAGAGGGGACTCTTGGTCATTGTGATGCCATTTCTCACTATTTTCATTATTTCTACAAAGCAAAGGATCAATGGATTAATGGAGAAAATAATCAGCAGATGGATCCAGAATGAAAATAATCATCAGCTGCAGTCCGATACAAAACAGTTCAAAATGAGCTCCAACAGTAAAATCCTGCTTTTCCATGAATGATGAGGAATAATAATCTAATGATAGAATATATAATAGTACAACAGGCACAGGGGACATTTTACTGTGGAAATACTTTAACTACATGTTACTGATTATACTCACAGACTTTT
>CM062199.1:1075000-1170000 GCA_031216445.1 Lateolabrax maculatus
GTAATTGTTTTATATACAAAATGCTCCTCACAGCTTCTCAGAACCCAAGGTGACATCTTGAAATGTTTAGTTTGGTCGACCAACAGTCCAAAACCCAAATATATTCAGTTTCACTATCATGAATTTAACAAATCCTCACATTTGAACAGCTGGAAGCAGCAAATTTTGGACATTTATGATTGTAAAGTGACTCAGATTATGAATCTATTCTTAAAATAACTGCTGACTAATTTTTCGTCAATAAACTATTGTTTCAGCTCTATACATATACATGACTGAACTTTTTACCCCAGTCATACCATAGTACTGTTTTAGGGCGTTGCTCGTCCCCTTAATTGCAAAGTCTCTGTTTCAAATCTGTCTGAGTTTTTTCACATTATGCTGTGTGGAGTTTTCAATACAAAACACATGGTGTCTCCAACAACCACCACGCATGTTTTCTTATTCAAACTCTTTTGAACAGTTCAGTGTTGAGTGAAACATAAATGCTGCTGAGAAAATATTTCTAAGCCAGAAAGTACGGAAGTTCATTAATGACAAAACTGTTGCGAGACCACAAAACAAATTCAAACTGTAAACTTTCTGAAAGTGCATGTTTGAGAGTTCACAGGGACGGATTCAAAAGTGCAAAACAATTTCTTACAACTGTAATGAGTTAATAAATTAGTTAATGAGTTAAAAAAAAAAAAAAATTAGGTTAAAGTTAATATTAATAATATATAATATTAATATAAAAGTAAATATAAGAAATGTCCTGGATTATGTGATATTTATTAGAAGTCTAACATTGATAACTGATTTGTGCAAGCAGCAGAGTTTCTTCTGGTCTGATCGATTCTGTAAAATTCCACTAAAAGCAGATCAAACTTTAGATTTAACCCACTAAAGACTGATGCTTGATATCCGTAAACTGCATAAAACTTGTTTTTTAAATCTTGACGTGCAGATTCAATTACAACACTTTTCAACACACTCAATATTTTTGTCATCAGTGAACTTCCAAACTTCATGCTGCTCTGCTTAATGTAACTGAAACATCGACTGCAGCCTTCAGAGACTTCAGAGACTGAATTCACTGTACGGACCCCGCCCCCCCGACCACCACCCTCTTCGTCTGTTTTCTATTCAACTTGTTGAACCTTTTCTTCTTCAGTGTTCTTTACATAATACTCCTATAGGGGCCTTAAATATGTCTGTGCTCCTCAGAGGTGATGTCATCTTTATTCACTTTAGTCTTTCAATTACAGTCAATTTACTTTGTTTCACCAGAATAATCCATTCAGTATCAATACTGCTTTCCATGGAGGCCTGAGTACAAACAGTATATTAATAAGATTATGGTGCAGTGTCCCTCTAAATGTGTAATTAGTTACTGTGGTAAAGTCCTTGCAGGCTCTCATAATAATTGGTGAGTCTACATTAGTCTTACTATAATAATGTTTATAGTGTTAAATAACAGTCCCATCTTGTAGGATCTTAAAGTATCTGTGGTACATAACAGTAAGTCTACAGATGTTTTTATCTCTGTAGGTGGATTCTTGTGTTATCTGTACATTGAAGTGTGCTGGTATGATTTATTGAAGGTCTCATCTTTCCTTCATCTGCACAGCATCTGCTGTCTGGTGAACCAGTCCTGTACTGCATGTGATCATACAGCCACTCACCTCTAGTTCTACATCTACTAACTGTCTCTGTAGTCACTGAGCCTACATGGGGATACGTTCAAAATCATTTTAGGATGATTTCTTTATCAGAAACACATCTGATCAATCTGTCTGCCATCTTTAAGTGCTCAGGTACACACACACACACACACACACACACACACACACACACACACACCACATACACATTCTCGAGCTGCTCAACTGGGATCAGGTTGTTTCACCGTTTAAATCTTTTTTCATGAGGTGTTTACTTTATTTTCTGCTCTGTGTATATCATACATCTGCTGCAGGTCTGTGTGTGTGTGTGTGTGTGTGTGTGTGTGTGTGTGTGTGTGATACAGACGAGAGAGAGAAGCCTTGTTTGGTCAGTTTACATTTCTGAATGTACAGTCATTAGCAGGGAGAGTCGGCGGAGGCAGGAACCAATCAGATGATCAGATTAGGTTTCAGGATGCAGGTCGCTCCCCTCTCCCATATCTCACATGACCCCGACCAATCACAGCTCACCGTCTTTCATGACCTCTGTGATGTCACTGGGAAGGAGGGGCAGGGATGTAAACAAACCTCTCGTAGCCATACGAATTATGACTGTTGTTAGTCCAGAACGAATGAAGAAGTACAGCAGCCTTACGTAGTTAAAGCCTGAGGAGGCTGAGGTGTTTTAAATAGGGAGTGTCTGTAAGTCTGCAGTCCCCCACATGCAACAGGAAGGCATCAGTACCAAACATCAATTTACTATACGGCAGTTTCCAATATCAGACATGGAGATAGAAAAGTAAAACAATCACAAAATGGGTAAATAACCTTAAAAAGAATGTTTAAAGCCCCAAAGGCTAAAAGGCATTCCCCTATCCATCCATCCGTCCGTCCGTCCGTCCGTCCGTCCACCTATATATTCCCAAATATTGCAGGTTTTATTTGTAGATGAACCTGTAGGGAGGCATTTACATGGCATATCCTTATAAAAACTTAAATCATCTGATCAGAAACAACAAAGACAAAGAAGCAAAAGTTCGGCCTGATGGAGACACCAGAGGGGGAACACCAGCACGTGGTTAGCCTAGCTTAGCATAAAGCCTGGAAGCAGGGGGAAGTCCACAGTGAGGTTGCCAGGTTTGGATCAGTGAATCTGTGCAGAGACCAAAACTAAAACTAAAACAGGGCGGATGGATACACTTCACCAACAAGTAGTTCCAGTTTGACTCCCGCCAAAACCACAAACTCCTCTTTTTACATTTCTGCTTGTGTGCAGATTAAACAAACAAGGTTGATTGGTGATGTTTCGAGGTGTAAGTAGGTCTGTCCAGAACACACAGATGAGGCTGAACATCTCACTCTCAGAAGGACAATAAGCATATGTTCCTTTAAGGCACTGAACACTGTTGGTGTTGTGCTGTGGAGCTGAATATTCCCATTCACATGGAACCAGGCGACAGGAGGTCCTCCAGCTTCAGGACTAACTAAACTCGCTGATCCAGTGAATCCCACAGAATCCTCACACCTCAGGGGTCCCGAGAACGAGGCTGTTTGACGGCGGAGCAGGTGTGATGGTGGCTTTCATGCAGACTGTAAACTGCACAGTCTAAATGTTGAGTCTGTTAACTGTACTAAAGTAAACAGCAGACCACACACACACACTGATGATTCGTCTGTCGCTGCTTCGGGTAGTCGCTGATAGCTGATGTATTATTTCCTGTTTATCTGGTCTCAGGGTGGAACTTTGTCTCAGATCAGGAAGTCACTTTGGTTCTGTTTAAACTCTGCTCGAACTGACGCAGCAGCACCAAAACTTTAGAAAAAACACACTGAATGTGTAGAGTAACTCCATCTTTGCCTCCGTAGTCTTTCAAAATCTACAAATTGTTCCGATTAATTGTAGTAGTTGTAGTATCGATAAACTGTAATGGAAGAGTACAACTGGTAGTGGTCGTAGTATCAGAAGTAGGAGCAGTAACGGGACGAATGAATGGAGACTAAACTCAGTCAATTGAAAGTATTAATAGATGTTTAAGTAGTAATGATATTGCTGATAGCAGTACTGTACAGGTAAGAGTGCTGTAGTAGTAATAACTACAGTAACAACTACAGTAATAACAGTGTTAGTAGTAGTTAGCTGCAGTAAGAGTGTGAGAGGAAGAAGTAGCCAAAGCAGTTGCAATAGTACAAGTAATAATAGTATGAATAATAGTATAGTATAATAATAGTAATAATAGTTTATAATGGTATAATAAGTAATAATAGTAGTGCTCAGCCTTATGACACAGTAGTTAGAGTAGAAGTAGTAATGTCATTTAGTCACAGTAGTAGTTGCAGCAGTAGTGGTAATGTTAAAAGATAGTTAGTAGTAATTCTAGTAGTAACTGTGGTGGTAGTAGTGGTCTAAGAAGTATCACAACTAATAGAAGTAACAAAAGCAGCAGCAGCAGCAGTAGTCATGCTACCAGTTGTAGTAATAGTGACAGTAACAGTAGTTTCAGCACCAGTAATGACAGGTGTAGTAGTAATGCTAGTAGTTGTCATATTGTAGTAAAGTAAATGTAGTAGGAGTCATATTCAGAGTTACAGTGGTGGAGTTTGTTTGGTTTCTCTGTCCTGCTCTGGTGCTTTCTGCTGTCGTTACTTCACAGATCCGTCACTGCAACAGGCTGGATCACACAACCTGCAACGTTCAACACTTGAAACCAGCCATAAAACCTCCTGTGTTTAATCAAAGTGTCACCGCACGCGCTCAGAGGTTACTCTTCTTCTTCTCTTGTGCTTTAATCTAGCCTGAGAGGGATTAACCTCCTCCAGTTATGGTCTCTGTGGGGAGCTTTGTGGGTTTGTCAGAGTTTACAGTGGATTATAGTTTGTAAGTGAAGCTGATGTTGGCGGTCAGTCACAAAGTGATGTTGGGTTAGTAAAAACATGAAAACGCTGTGGATTCTTTAAGGTGCCGTTTGGTTGGAGCTGTGACCAAACTTAATTACAAAATTAGCTTCAGCTCCAACGTTCTCTCCAGGAAGTTTCTGCTTTCTTGATCTGTTGAGGAAATCCATAATGAGGTATTTCCTGCAGATGATCCGGATTGTAGATTCTCAGTCTGTTCAACTGGCTATTTTTCGTCTCTCTTGTAGGAAAGGGTTTTTACATTTGTCCTTCACTCTGGCATTCTTCATTTGTCTTTTCCAAGGGAGATTTAACCAAGAAGGAAAACAAACCGGAAAACTGCAGCTCAACATCGATCAGAGTGCCGTCAAATCAAATACAAGAGGGAACAAGATAAAAACAATAATTAAACTGATTGAATCCAGACTAAACTAATAAAAAGACTGCTTCATATTGATGTTGACAGAATTCCCAAAGAAGGATTTTTCCTTCTTTTGCATTTTGATGCCTGAAGTGGTGAACTCGTTAAAAACTTCCCCCCAGAGTAGTCCAGGGAGCCCTCCGAGGGTCAAACTGAAAGGTGATCAGGGTAGGAGTGACAAAACACCAACTCCCATGTTCTGAGAAGTAAAATCACTGTTTTTCTCAGGAGTCTGGTGGCTAAAGAGAGCGATATAACGGCTTCAGTTCCCCGTCAGAAAAGGCGGTCTGACTGAAGGTAAAGCTGTGAAGATATTCTAAATAAAGCGTAGCCTTGAACTGATATTGATTTCTTTAGGAGGCTAAAATCCATTTTGCTGCTGAACATTATGAATACGAACCTTATACAACCCCACTTCAAAAAATCACAACTATCCCTTTAAACGTGTGATCTCTTGTAATCACCAATCCTTTAAACATTCGGCGTGTGCATGGAGAACCAGCTGTTAAACACTCTTGACGTGTTTCTTTCAGTTGCTAAGCTTGTGCAGCTCTTCAAACTTGGAAGCAAAATCAAACAGGCAGCGACAGTCCGACCTTTTTAATAACCGCCACAAATATGTTCAAACCCCGCCGGGGTCTCTGACATTCCTGTCTGCTGTTACTGTATCTGAGGAGTTTTTGTCCAAGTTGGCATTAACAGCAGACCATCATTTATTCTGCTGGTCTTCTGTGGCGTCTAACATTATCAGATTTCACTGAAACCCCAGAGATGCTCGCTGTTAACTCTTGGAAACCACAAGTATTTTCTATTAGCTTCTAAGTTGCCTTGTTTTCTTCTGCAGCGCTAAATGAGGAGGTAATGTTGCAGAAAGAACGTCCTAATGAGAGGACATAAGGTCCACTGGGGCTTTGCACTTATTTAGTCTGATTAGAGGAGAGTCTTCCAGAGATTTGAGCAGATAATTGTTATTTTATATAGTTTTGCCTTTTTAAAAGCTGTGGCTGCTCTCGTTTCAAGCTCCATAAATGTTTCTTCTCTGTTTTAACTAACTAATGTGGAGCTTCAGTCCACTAATGAAGCCATGCCAGGAAACCTATGACTAATTACATCATTAGATCATTCATTTGAGGGCATGATTTACTCATTTGGGAGCACAAATGAACAATTTGACTGCTGATCCATGTCGGTCTCCACCATTTGTGAACCTCTTTGTTACTTTCACTCTATATAAACGATATTTTTGCATCACTTGGAGCTTAATACAAAGTATAAAATCCGTGCACCAGGGCTAATCATAATTAATTAAACTGTTATTTCTTTCCAGTCCTTCTCCGTAAAGCCTTGAACTCCAGCTCGGCAGGTTCTGATCGTGGCGTCGTGGCTGTTTTCCATCAGCGCTGCTCCAAACATGACGCTCTATACGTTGAAATAACAAATTCCTCCGTTTAGACTAGCCCGAGCACAAACATCTGCCTTTCAAACAGTGCAATCACCAACAGTAAATCACAGGGGGGGCTAGATTATCCACAGCACTGGGGTTTGGCCATGTAAAGCAACGGGGGCCACATCCAGGGGCCCCGGGGAGCCTGGGTGACCTTGGTGTTTGACAAGGACATTACGGCATGCAGCTAAAGATTGTGGAGGTTAACACAGTGTGTACATTAGAACAGAGCCAACACATGTTAGTGGTTTTCAGCACAGCATCGACTGATTATCAGCGATCCCAAGTGGAAGGAGAGAGTTTCTGCACTCTGACTGACCTGCTGTCACATCAGCTTCTGACTTTGATTTCTCTTTTCCAAA
The DNA here is from genome assembly GCA_031216445.1 of Lateolabrax maculatus. Taxonomy (NCBI): domain Eukaryota; kingdom Metazoa; phylum Chordata; class Actinopteri; order Acropomatiformes; family Lateolabracidae; genus Lateolabrax; species Lateolabrax maculatus. The sequence goes on from CM062199.1 coordinate 1,081,763, forward strand.
GTTCACCCTGTCTTTCTCTCGTTCGTCCCGCCTGAAATCACCTGATTATAAGGCAACATACTTTCACATCGGATACACTAACTGCACCTGCTGAACTTGTTATTCTGAAACTGTGGGCGTTCATACGCTGCTCTGCATCCGTCTCTACTACACTATGTTTCCAGAAGTATGTGGACACCTGCACATTGCTTTCGTGGTATTGTTTGATCGTGTAATTTTTGAACCATGCTGCTTTATCCGCAGCTGTAACAGCCTTTCACTCTTCTCAATTTTCAAACTGGCTGCAGGGATTTGTTCCCATTTACCTTCAGTTCACACATATGGAACATACAATTAATGATTATTTCTGTTTGTTGCTTAATCTGCTGACTATTTTCACGATTAATAGATTCATTTTTGGTCTTTTAAAATGTCAAAAAAAAAATTGCATGTACACTTGAAAAGCGAAAATATTTTGAGGATTTTACGATTATAAAAATAGTTGCAGCGTCCAAATAGAGTCACCAAGAAAACCAAGATGGCAACGACAAAAACGCCGAACTTGAGGCTTCAGAACGGCCGGCCACAAACTAAGGGGTGATGCCACCGAGGCTACGCCCGCTTCTTCATCTCATCCATGGGTACAACACAAGTTGGAGCTCCAGCTCATGCCAAAGCTGTTGGATGGGGTCAAGGCGGGCCTTTCAACCACCAAACTGGGCAACGAGGACAAACTGTTGACACAAAGGTGGAAGAACACTGTTTATTAGTAATGAGTAGATTTAAGAGGCCCAAACCAGGAAAACCAGACCCAGGACAAAGTACACCATATAGGGTAACAGCATGGCAGTGACTAAGGCTCTTGGAATTTGTTGTTGTTGACTGTTGTTGAGCCACAGCTGAAGCATTTGGCTCCTCAGGTGAGATAACACAAGACTTTTGATTGTGTTAAATTGTGCATTTATTGATTCAACTTTAATCACAAATTGTCCGATGTCATGGGTGGAGAAGCATGTTGACAGCAGTGTCCTCCAAACATTTAGCCTCTTCGCAGGCGCATGAATGCAGTCAGCACGTATGCAGTCATCAGACCAGAGAGACGACTCTATCTGTACAAACATGTGTTCCCAAGATGTGAATCTGACTGTCGAGGTCGGAGTAATCTGTGCCTCATCCAGGGTCAGTCCTAAATGTGGTGCGGGGGAGCCTCGGGGGCAGGTTTGCCTCTTGGTGGGTCTGTGAAGAAATCTCGGAGCAGCTGTGAGCTCTGAGCGTTACTGGCCTTTCTTTATAGGTTTTTTCTTTTGTTGAAAGATGTTTGTGATTTTTTAACAGCTGTGATCTTTCAGGGCTCTCGCTTTAAGCTTATAGTAAAACAGGTGATTTCAGCCAAGTATTCAGATGAGTCAAACTGGTTCCAGCTGTGCAGGTAATCCCTGTAAAGCAGCAGTCTGAGACCCTGAGCTCAGAGACCTTAAACACCACAGTCCTGGTTCCTCCTGTGTCCTCCAGTCTTGATTGTATACAGATTTTGGAAGATTGAGGCCATAAACTATATTGATGTGGGTGGCAGGCGGATACATTATGTTAAAGTGGAAACAGACCCCCCCCCCCCCCCCCCCCCCCAGTGTTTTCAAGTGGTATCAATGTTTGTCACAAAAACAACTGGATCGCTTTTTATTCAGCCACCTGTCTGCTCATCAGCTCCTTGATACAGTAACTTCCACCACTTCTCATGTTAGAGAGACCAGAAAACGTGTTCTTTGTTTGGACCATCGAACGGAAACAGATCACAGGCATTCGTTACACCAGCAGCCTGCTACTCTCCAAAGCAAGAAACTACCGTAAGAATCCCAGTTTGACCTAGAAACCCTGATGATGCTGTGATAAAGGCAGAGAAAAACATCTGCTAGTGTTGATAAGCAGGCAGGTTGTGTTGGTCAAGTGCTCAAACGCAGATGGTGTCCTTATTCTACAGCCTAAAAGTTGTCTATTGCCACTTTAAGGCACCTAATTTTTATTCAGTTGGACTCATTCTGTCACGTTTTAATCGTGTGTGTGTCAACAAAAACTAAACATCTTAGTCTAGTTTTCATCATTGTGCATTTTACATTTTTGTCTTCTAACAGACTCCGGCTGTCGGCATCTTTGATGTGTGCTGTTATACATCAGTGGTGGTCTGAAGAACTTTACAAGGAAAAGAGCAAAACTAACAGGAAGGGCTAAAAACAGAACAACAAAAATATGTTTTTTCTGCTTTCTTATCCTTTAAATACCACCGAACATGTAGATGAAGATTTAGATGGTTGACAGCAACATTAATCCTACATTCATTCCTTACAAAAAGCTTATAGATGTGAAAGATAGCCAACTAAATGTAACATGAAGTTCCATCCACAGCCCATTATAATGCAATGTTACCTTACAGCGTGTCTTCAAAGCCAAGTCTCAGGTCTTGGCTATAAAGTCTCATATCAAGTCCAAGTTCTAAACTTTCTGTTTCAAGTTGTAATACAATAATAAAAATGCCCTTTTAAATTTTAAAAAGTTCCAAATACATGTTATAAGCAGAATGATCCGGCGTGCCTTGGTAGATAAGGACCCTTTGTCTACAGCATTTAACATCTGTAGCAGAAGTAAAAAAATATGTAAAACCCAACGATTGAACTGAGATCTGTAGTTTTTGTTGCTGGGAAAGCAAAAAACTGCAGCTTTGAGCAGCAGCGTCACTGTTGATCACAACCAGCCCGGAGATCCATCTGAATTGTCATCAGGATATTGAGACGAAACCTCGAGACACTTCTCAAGAACGCGTTCGGGTCAAACGGCACTTGAAACAATTATCTTCCAATTTTGACAAATATGTTTTGAAGCGTGAATATTTTCCTTAGTGACTTGTTGATTGAAGCCCCCACAAATATGTAACGTGGTGTTTATGAGAGAGAAAAAACTTGACCTACTGCCCCTTTAAAAGATCAAACAGTGTGGTTCAGTCCCACTGACGCCCTGCCAGGCCGTCGGCCGGTTTGTCTTGGTTTCGCACATCACAGATTCCACAGAAAGAGACAAACAACAATGAGTTCAGCCCATCTTCACACCCCATGCAGGACGAACCTGGACTGACTACAGACGAGAACTCCAGCTTAGAACCAAACTGCAGCTTTCACCCTCCAAAATCCACTCCTGGAGCCAATTCACTTTCATTATTCCCCCTCATGCAGAGTCGTCGCCGGCTGGGAGAACTCGGCATGAGAGGCAGTGATCGATGACATTCATGGCAATATTTGAAGCTTAATAAAATATGAAAGGGTTATAAACGACACAATCAGCCATTTTTTCCAGCTTGCAAAAACACACAGTGTGCATAAAGCAGCATTACAAACCAAAGATCAGCATCTCGCACTCCTTAAGCAGCATTTTGTAGGTTTGGCCGTCTCAGCTTGTCACTTGCTGCTATTAAGGCCAAAGAAAATAACATCTAAATACTATTTTCACTTACCTTGTTGATTCATTGATTATTTGGTCCATAAAACATTGGAACATAGTGAGAAGACTCCATCACAACTTCCCAGAGCCCAAAGTTACATCTTCACATCTCTGGCTTTTCTAACCAACAGTTCAAACTTCAAAGATATTCAGTTTACGATGATATAAAACAGAAAAACAGCAAATCCTCACGTTGGAGAAACTGCAGCCAGAGAAAAAATATCAAAATAGTTTTCGATTCATTCTGTTAAACAACTAGTCACTTAATTGCCGAATCATTTCAGCTGTAGTCAGCATATTTTGTAGCCCCGATGAGTTCGTACGATGATTATTTGGTGGTGGTAAAGCAGTAAAACCTGCCTCTTGCTTTATTCAGTTGGCTGCCTCGGCCAAGTGTGACATTGTGACATTGACAACTTGTGCGCCGTCCCAGAGGAAAACAATGGTTTTGCTGGCGACGCGTCGCTGTCTGATCAGGGTTTAAGGAGCTTTTCACCACCTGAAGAGTGCTCATTAGAAGTCAGATACTGGCCCTCAGCTGACCTCCAGAGGACCTGAAGGTTCTCCAACACTCTGCTCAGTCCTGTAAGCCTGATTTCAGTTGGACCCGGCGCTCTAAATAATGAGGCCCCTCGTTGTTTAACATCAAACACTCGATCTATACAGCTGAACCGGAAAGAGCTGCTCCAACTCTGACTAAATAAATACAGTTGGAGTGAAGCGCGGAGGTCCATGTAAATACATTTGGATGGGTAAACTATGGAGAAACCTCCTTTCAATCAGTCTGTCACTGGAGCGCTCTGCTGTGATTACCTTCACATGCTTCACATTAGAGTGAACCCCATTTCCTCCGCTCGCAGGGCCTCAACCATTTGGCAGGTGATTAAAAACAGGCTTGAAACGTGTTTGTGGGGGCGGGGTGGCCATGCACGCATGTTAATACATGTGCACACACATGCATACATGCACAGATGGAGGCTTAAACAAGACGTGCACTCACACAAGTGCTGGTTATTGTCACTTTCCTGAGCTGCTTTCACACTCTGAGGCCTGGAGGAGGGAGGGCGGTTTCATTTTTCAAGAAATCCTCTCAAACATATTCCCATGCACCTTGGAAAAGAATCAAAGTTCATTTTCTTTGAATTCTTTAGCAGTTGGTACCAAACCAGCAGACACATGCTGTGAAGCCTGAAACTGAAAACATTTGCTTCCTTCTCTTTTTATTCAGCCAGGCTGGAGGACGACGTTTCACCATAGTGAGAATTCAGTGGAGATGCAGCGAGGAGAAGAAGTGGGAAAGTTTCAGGGATGAAGAAGAAGCAAAAGATAAATTCAAGACAAACATTGAAGAATTGAACATTGAACACTGCAAACATTGCAGCCTCTTGTTCATTTGTTTTTAAGTAGAAATCAGTGCAACTAATGTATTGATATTAGCTTATAGCAGATAAATCAGGGAAACATCGGCTGATACACAAGAAATGTTAGTAGAGGAATGAAAAAGACTTAACACTGAAACGTCCTGCTCACTATTATATTAAAAAACACTAATGTTTGTCTGCTAGTGAAGGTGCAACTTCTGAGTCCCTCCAGCTGAACACAGATACCTTAAACAGTAATATGTCTTTTTATTTTTCACCCTTGTATGATTATCTGAGTTCATGAAGGATGGAGATAAAGATGTGAACAAAGAGCAGAGGGAGAGGTAAACCCAGCAGGAAGCTCCTCCGTGTCTGTCGGTACGTCAGTGAGCAGCGTCGTCCAGTGAGTTCACATCACATTTAAAGTGGTTTCCTGTTTGTCTGACCTGTGATGTGGTGTCTGCTGCCCACAGATGGCAGGAAATGGCACTATTAAAGATTATGCAGTAAGCAGAGCCAGATGGAGCCCATCTGACTAGTCTTCTGGCTGTTGTTCTGATGAATGGTTTGAATCCTTTTGGCTGCCGGAGCCGCCGGATTCTCTGGAACTCCGAGTGAAGCTGCCGAGAAGAAGAGGGAACATCAGCACAGTGAGGGAGTTATTATGAAGTTTGGCTCTGTGGTTGTGTGAATACAGAAACGATTTGTTCCTCCTCACTCACACTCCTCTGACTGAGTCTTTCCTTTCTATTTGTACATGTCACGTCCTTAATTGGTTTTGCACACTTGAGAATGAAGCTAATGTACAGTAAGCTGCAGATGTTCGCAGCTGTAGTTCATCTGGTGACCACTAGATGCTGACTACAAGAAAACCCTCTACTGTACCTGATGAAGTAAATGGGGCAATAGTTTGTCTTCCATCTATTCCCAGCCTGCTGTAACCTCCTCACCCGCTGCTCCTCGTGCTGAGGTGATGCATAAACTAATTATATCTCTACACTGACCTTCACTGAGTGCATCTCTGACATTAGTTTCCTGGCAGGTCCCGCCTGAACAGAGAGGAGGAGGTGCTCCATCTTGGCCCCAAGGAGGACAAATATTTTGTGTGGAATGAAGAGAATTACAGACTGTATCAGCACCAGTGCTTTAGGACACAGTTTTGTTACATTTATTGTTGAAATTATTTGTTATATTTCTGTTTTTTTTTTTTTGTTTTTTTAAAAGTCTCTAGCACTCCACAGCTGTCAGTGGTGTTGAAAAATGATGATGATTTATACATGATCAGAAATCTCCAATTTATTGACCGGTACTAGGTGTAGCAACTTTTAATATCTGTGAGATATCTGTTAGTTTAATCTGTAAAAACACCTTATATGTTTTTATGTGAACATCCTTCAGATAGAAGCAGTAAAAAGTACTCTGAAATGTAGTGGAGTAGAAGTACAAGTAGTGTAAAATGGTAAAAACTATAGTAAAGTCAAATTTTACTAGAGTAAATGTACTTTCTGATACAGTCTTTATCAATTATGTTTCCATCCACAGCTGGAAGTATTCAGGCTCTAAAATCCAAACCTAAAAACAAAAAGTTATATAGTATAGTTCTCTGTTCATGTTGCCAGAAAATAAAACATTGGGCAGAATGGCTGAAAAGAGGACTATGTGTGCTGTCTGCCCCCCCCCCAAATCCTTTATGAGGGTCTTTATCCTCCTTACTTGTGATAGGCTGACGGACCTGTCAGTCACAGCAAACACGCTCTCAAAAAATCAACCCAGCCAACACGAGGACTCGCGGTCCCCCAGATAGGTTTGATAGATGGAGTGTTTGGACTATCAGGACTCACCTGCCAAGTGCAGATGTGCAAACATCTGGCAGGCAGCAGCTGCGTAATGTGAAAAATAATAGATATGATCTGATTCAAATAACACACATTAGTTTAAAATTGTGCATTTGTACAATTTAAAACTGCAGTCTTTGCTGTGCTACCGTTTACTGTTTCTGGTTGACTTGTTGTAAAATATGAATGTTGCAAACGGTCTTAAAAGTGGCGGCAGGTGGAAATGAAGCTTCCTCAGTGCCATGTGATGGGATGAAGGTTTAGGCTAAAGCTACCAGGTCAGAGGCAAAACAGTCGATGATAAATGAAATAAAAGAGCAGCATTGTTCCTCTGTGTGGTGGTAGACGTCATTCTGTTTAAACGTGCCTGTTTGGATGATTACCAGCCACCCTTGACATAAACCACAAAGGTTAGATTTATGCTTTATTGTTTGTAACTATAGGTTTCTATTTTTGGTGAACATTATCCTAAACTGTGACACAGAATCCTCCAGGACCGGGGGAGGTTCCAGTCCTTTTCTGATGTGAACCGTCACAAACACTCATTGTTGGTTAATGATGTGCTGTTTGGTCTTGGAGTAGTCTACTACTGTAGAAAGGGACGCGTAGAGAGCAGAAACTCGCAGTGTGAAATCCATTCCTTACATGCTTAATCTGTGTTTCTGGTTTTGGAAAGGCAGCATGTTTGGACTGAGAATCACTCTTAATGGTGGTTAGTTATCTCAGCTCTGATTGGACAGTCGCTGTTTAGGGATTGTTTATTGTTAGAAAGTAATTTATTGGCTGTTTGGTTTCTTTGCTGTGCAGTGGTTTATTCCACTTGTGTTTGTCCAGCATGTAGTGACTTTGTTTAAAGACATAAAGTAGAGTTAGTGCAGGATTATCATTATTATCTTTACTATTCACACCATGGTGATAATCCCTCCTCTGCTTTCTGTCTCACCCCAGCACTTCTTAAATTGTTCTAATAGCTAAAAGTTTATTATTTTAGTTAGTTCATTTATTTTCCTATCTGTGACACACACACACACACACACACACACACACACACACACACACACACACACACACACAGACATGAGGTTCAGCGTTCTGCAGTGATTTATTTTCTGTGCTGTACTACAGACTACATTGGCTATTTTGCAACGCTCGCTTGATTTATTCAGTTTAGTCCCACTGCTGCAGTTACAGATAAATTCATGGCAGCAAGCAGGGATTCATCATTTCAATAATTATACTGATACTGCAGAAGACGCCCTCCTCACCCCTCAAGTGTTACAAGGCTGCCAGATGGTGACTGTCAGCTTTCGAGATGGGGGGGGGGTCTGACTGTAGACGGAGCGGGGGTCAGATTGACTATTGCTCTCTATCTCGTTCCCTGAGCGGTCGACTAATCCACTTTGACTTTGACGCACCGAATGAACCATCCATTTCAGCTTGTTTGGAAATGGACAAACTTTGACGATCTGGGAATGTGAAGTGTTGTGTGGCTCGAACGGCTGACTGCACCTTTACACTTAAAAAAGGGTTATCAATTCAGTTGATGGTTTTCAGAAAATATGATACAAACAGAGTAAACCTGATTAATATCTGATAATCATTCATTAATCATCCTCTGTTTGCACCTGAACATATCTGTAAAACCATAAACACCCTGAAACTTCTCATTAATGGATTTGTAAATACCTTTTTTTAATGAATGTTTTATATTGAATTGTTTTACTCCTTAAAATCTACTTTATTTGTTTATTCGTGGCTTAATTGACAAGTTGAGGAGAACCTTGATTTAGATTAAGGTGTTTGCTGTGTGAAGCCCCTTTTAGACACGCTGCCCTTTACATTATGTATTGTCTATAATATCATGTAAAGGTAGACAGTGTTTATCGATTGTTGAGTAGATATTTACTTTTTACTACAAGATGAAGAAGAAATCCTGTAAATTTTGCAGCACTTCTGGTTGTAATGGTGTTTTTTCTACATTGTGATATTACTACATGCTAATGTTAAGCTTAGACTTTGGCACACACATTAAAGGTTTTGGTAAATTCCTCTTTTAATGCGCCGTTATCCAAAATGTCAGACTGCTCTTTTAATCTTGTTTGTTGTGCAGCCCGGGACACCACAGCTAAGAGGTGTTTTTATTCCTGGTTTTGAAGTTCAGTAATGGAGAGTCACAGTGGGTGTGTTGTGTTTCCATGTTTGTCAGTGTGTGCAGTCCGTTGTAGGATGATCTGCTGGAACAAACGTGTCCCCCGCTGCGACTGAGCGCCTTCCAGATGGCAACAGATCTGTTCTCTGCATTTATGATCCTTTTTGACTTTGTGTTGTAGGAAGTTCGAAACTCGAGAGCCATTGCAGCATGGAGGGGAGGCGGGGTCTTCTCCTCGGCCTCATCATGGCAGCGTGTTTCTACAGCAACGCTGCTCAGAAGACAGGTGGGTATGATTATGCAGCTATGACTTAACTTCCTGCATTCCAGCACATAAAGGATCATGGCAAACGTTCCCCCCCCGTACTTTACATCAGATCCATAACATCTGTAAAGCCAATCTATACAATCTGTGTGTATACAGAAATGCTTGTAGGTACACACACACACACACACACACACACACACACACACACACACACACACACACACACACACACACACAGTCGATGTGTGTGGTAAGTTTGCAGTTCATTTTCAGTATAAACACATAAGGAGCACTGTTACTAACCCTGCACAGGAATGTGTTTGCTGCTGAGCACCTGGATATGATGCATTAATTGGTTCATAACAACACAAAATCATGAGCTCAACTGCTTTGATCACCAGTGCCTAGTGGCAGGAAACATATTGGTCGATATTTTGCAACCCTACTGCCAGACACAATCTCGATATCGGACGATTCAACATAAAATCTGGATCACGTTCAACATTTTTTGAATTTGTTTTTTGATGATTGGGGAAAGAGGGAAACTGCACACAGGGAAAAGGTTAAGGCAAATAAATGATGGGTAAGATAAGGCTATGGTTAGGCAACTAAAATACTTGGTTAAGGACAATTGCAGGTCTGTCAGGGATGGGATGACTGTTATCTTGCATGAAAGCATGAAACCCTGGATCTCCACTGAAAATATTTTCCATTCCACTGGGAACACAATAAATTTGAATCTCTTTGAGGTTTTTCTAGGAATAACCCAAAGTATGTAGGGTAAAGAAAACAGATGAAAATATTTGTACTCATCCAGGCAGATGAATGTAAGGTATGTAGATGTTTAGAGTTGAGACGGTGAACTGATGTTGAACAGTGAGACGTAAAAAGAAATGTAGGGTTGCACCAGCACTTTGTCGACCTTCTGTTAGCACCATCACCCCTCTCTGAAGGAAACGAATGCCAGCTGTAAGCTGCACAACTCGGTTTCATTTTCCTCACTTTTGCATCCGAAAGTCCACCTGAAGGTAAATGCTTTTAGAGTTGATCCCTGCTCCTGTCCAGAAACTGTCCACAACCTGACAAGCTGCTCATTTTTCCCCCCTCTGGCTTGCACTCAACACAAGCAACCCACCACCTCTTTCTGTAAATCACGCTTCACCTCTGGCTGGCACGCTCTCTAAGATCCACGAGCTGCTCGGGTAGTAAGAGCTTTCCTTGTAGCACCCTGTGACTTTTTATCTGCAAGACTTCTTCATGACTTGACAACCTTCCCCCTCAGTCTGCACTCAAGAGGCTGTAGCCGACATCGTCTTCATGGTCGACGGGTCGTGGAGCATCGGCACTGAGAACTTCGAGCAGATCCGTCAGTTTCTGTACACGCTGGTCAACAGCTTCGACGTCGGGCCTGACCACGTCCGTATTGGGCTGGTCCAGTATAGCACCACTCCTCGCACCGAGTTCCTGCTCAACACCTATCAGAACAAGAGGGACATCCTTCAGTACATCAGCAAGTTGCCTTACATGGGGGGTGGCACCCAGACGGGGCAGGGCTTGGACTTCATGCTGAATGAGCACTTTGTGGCGGCAGCTGGAAGCCGGGCTGGCAGGAATGTGCCGCAGATCGCTGTGGTGATCACCGATGGCAAATCGCAAGACAACGTGGAGTCCCATGCCCAGAATCTGAAGAGAAAGGGAATTGTTTTGTATGCAATTGGTATCAAAGATGCAGATGAAGACCAGCTGAAAGAGATAGCGAATGAGCCGCACAGTCAGCATGTCTACAGCGTGTCTGACTTTGCAGCGCTGCAGGGAATTTCTCAGAGCATCATCCAGACACTTTGCACAACTGTAGAGGAAGTCAAACGACAACTCCTGCAATTGTCTCAAGGTAATATGTGTCATACCACACGGTTTGTGGTGATTCAGTGATCTGACTTAAGTATTACTTGTATCCAAGCTGTGATAGAGTCAATTATTACTGGCCGGTTATTGTCCAAAGTATTTTTGTATTTCCAGAAATTGAAATGTCCAACCAGAGTGTCAGAAAAATCACCTTGACCAAGAAAGCTGTGTAAACCTTAATTTTCTCAGCCTTGAGTATATAGAGACGTGTGTATATACAAGCCTGTTGCATAAACTGGTACAGACTCTTCCAGTTCCACACTTGCACATTCACAGCTGATCATTTAAACAACAGTTTTCTATTGTCAGCAGCTCTACAGATAAGGGCCATAGACTGTATATAAAGATGGATGATGCTTCTCCACTTCCTCCTGCTGTGCAAAAATTAAACCATTTTTTGGGAAAAAGTAATTTGATGTGTACTTTGATTTTAAGTTGGCCCATGTTCTGTCCGCTAACATGGATGGGGCAGGGTTTATGACCTGTTCTGGATTTTTTGGCTTCACTTTTGAGGAGCTGTCAATTCGCCCGTCTTTATATACAGTCTGTGGTAGGGGCAGGTAGGTAGTGCTACCCATTCACTTTACCATCACACAGTTATACCTGTGTTTTATGTTGAGATTTTCAAAGTCCGACAGTGTAATCCTGCTGTAGATTTTGGAACTATGTTTCCCATAATGCTTTGAAAGATCTGCTGGAAGGATAATGTTGTCATAGAGTCAGTTAGTTAGCTAAAGGTTTTTTAGCTAATATTTGTTTACATTTTGGCAAATTTGGCTGAATCAGCTATTCGCAGTTCCTTTTTGCAGTGTACTCATGGATGTACAGACAAATCAAATCACCGGATTACTTTGTGTTTATTTGCAATGGACATCAGAGATAGTGATATCCTTGGAAAATGTAAGTCCCAGTGAATCTAAAATATGTGTATAATGTCATGTGTTCAGGTATGTTTTATGGGTACACAAGCACATACTACGACAGTAAATGTTCCTCAGCTTGTTGTTCCAAATGCTGACTTTTTTCTGCCTCTTGTCCAGAATGTGCCAAAGCCACCGTGGCTGACATCGTCTTCCTGATCGATGGCTCTTCCAGCATCGGCATCAGTAGCTTTCAGGAGGTCCGGCAGTTTCTCCGAAGCGTTGTCACAGGCCTCGACATTGGAGCTGACAAAGTTCGAGTCGGCTTGGCGCAGTACAGCGATGAACCTTACAAGGAGTTCCTGCTGAAGGATCACATGGACAAGAATTCCCTGCTGGCTGCAGTGGAAAATATTCCCTACCGAACAGGGGGCACAGAAACGGGCAAGGCCATGGACTTCCTCCTGGCGCAGTACTTCACCAAAGAGGCGGGCAGCCGAGCCAGCCAACGGGTGCCTCAGATCGCTGTGGTCATCACAGATGGGGACTCGGCGGATGATGTGACACTGCCCGCCCAGCGCCTGAGGCAGCAGGGAGTCATAGTGTTTGGCATCGGGGTGGGACAAGCTGACCGGAAGCAGCTCGAGTCCATCGCCAACCGTCCTCCAGAGCGCTTCCTGATCTCCATCGATAACTACCAGGCTCTGCAGACGCTGACTGACAGTCTGCTGCAAACTGTTTGCGTCTCTGTGGAGGATCAAGGGCAAGGTAAGAAAAAGTATTGGAGGGAACATTCTTAAAAAGTTATTTATCTTTCAATGAAATATAAGAATCAGAGGAAAACAGCTACCCAAACATCTATTTGGTGCAATGTACAGGAGAAACTGAAAAGTCACTTTAACAACAACTTAACTCCAGCTGGACATCTTGAAAACTGGAAACAAAGAGCCTCAGTTACTCCTTTTTAAAGTGGAAACTCCAAAAAGTCTCCGTAGAAGAGACCGATTAAAAAACAGGCTGAGATATGGGTCAAACGCTGGATCCTACATTTCCCATAATGTAACTTAGTAGACTGGTAAACACCCATGTCTTGCAAATTTGCGTCCCCTGTTTATAACGCAGACTTGCTGCTTTGTCCTCAAACCCATGCTGAAATAACTCTTATGACATCACTATGACCACATCAGGGGTAATATTTGGGTAAAATCGATGCCAGTAACTGGCTGTTTGTTACCAGTCGGATCTCAAACTATCAAGAATTGAGCAGCATTTTAAATAAATGTTCCTCTTCCTTGAAAGCATCTTTTTCCGCATAACATTTCAAATGCTTTGAGCTTGCAGACAAAACACGTGAAGGCTCTGTAGTGATTAATGTAAGACGCTCTGGTTCAGCCAGAAGATACAACATTAAGAGAAGAACGTTGTTTGGGAAATGGGGACAAACTCTATTGAACTTCCTGTTACACGAGTTTAGTGTGAGAACTTCAGTTTCCCACAGAAATGATTCATTGGCCAGGCAGAGATATCTTTGTAGCCTCATTTGAACCATGGACAAAATGTAGTTGGTTAATTTGGGATTTACCAGCCTTTGCAACCTGTAAGAAAAAGTGTGTTTCACCTACTAATGACTACGGACGTCCACTCCTGCCAAGATGAAGAGTTAGTGGTGATACAAATTTCCTAATTCTGATTTAAGAATTATGAATCAGTATCTTGTTCATGGGCGATTAATAGGTGATTTTGATTTACTACATTATAAATAAGAGACACTCCTAATTGCATAGTGTTTTTTTCTGTCTGGAGTGGCCAACCATAACAGCAGATCTCTAATACTGTTCTTTTTGGTTTGTTTTCTTTCAGCCTTGGCAGAAAGGTTCGCAGACATTTTCTTCCTGGTGGACAGTGGCGTGTCTGTAATAGACTTCCAGCAGATTAGAACCGTCCTCTCCCGACTGGTCAATCAACTTAACATCGGAGCGTCCGCCTACCGTCTGGGCTTGGCCCAGTATGGTCAAAACATCAAGGTGGAATTTCTTCTTAATGCGCACCAAACCAAAGAGGAGACCCAGAACAGTGTTAAGCGTTTCCGCCAACGCAGACTGCAACCCAATGAGCCACGTAACCTGGGCAGCGCATTGCAGTACGCCAGCACTAACTTTTTCACTAGTGAGGCAGGAAGCCGGGCGGACCTGGGCTACCGACAGTACCTGGTTGTTGTAAGTGGAAAAGACTCGGATGATCCCGTGTATAGGGAGTCACGTCTGATCAAATCATCAGGAATAACTGTGGTGGGGATGAGCCTTGGTGCTTCGATGAATGAAATGCGTCTCATAGCTTCTGCACCGTACATATACCAGTCTATCAGCAATGCTGCACCTATCCTGAGGGGAATTTTCGAAACAGAGGAAGAGCAGACCACTCTTACTGGAGGTGAACCTTTTTCTTATTAATGAGTCACTTGAGTGCACATTTGAACATGTATTTTACTACTGTTCATTCACCATTCCCCCCCTTTCCAAATGATACCATTGAATAAAGTCTCAGATATGTGAACGGTTTCTTACTGACAGATGAGATGGCCTTACACGACCTGCATGAAGTACGCTCAGCTGTCAGCAAGAATTTGTTCACAAAACAGAATTTTACTGATTGTGTGAAGAAATGAGTATTCCACATCTCAATCTGTGTGGTTGAGTATTTCACAAGTGAATTGGTAATGATGATTTTATGATAATACACTCCTTTCACAGATTGCAAAGCAGCCAAACTGGCAGACATCGTGTTCATTGTTGACGAGTCTGGAAGCATTGGAACCAGCAACTTCCAGCTGGTGCGCACTTTCCTGCACTCGATTGTGAGCGGCCTCGAAGTCAGTCCAACTAGAGTCAGAGTCGGCATCGTGATGTATAATGACAGACCCACAGCACAGGTCTACCTCAACACCTTCAATGACAAGAATGAATTGCTGAATTTCATCAAAATCCTTCCTTATCGTGGAGGTGGAACGAACACTGGAGCTGCCCTTAAATTCAGCAGAGAGAATGTTTTCATCAAGGCAAGAGGAAGCAGGCAAGATAAAGGTGTCCAGCAGGTAGCGGTGGTGATCACAGACGGTGAATCCCAGGACAACGTGAGCACAGCAGCAGCTAATCTCCGTAGGGCTGGTGTCACTGTTTACTCAGTAGGAGTCAAAGATGCCAACACAGTCCAGCTGAAAGAGATGGCGTCTTACCCCACCAATAAGCATACATTTATTGTGGACAGTTTTGCCAAGTTGAAATCGCTGGAGCAGAGCCTGCAGAAAAGTTTGTGCAATAACATCATTCAACAAGCAATCTCAGTCAATACAAGAAGAACCGGCATCAAAGAAGGTCTGAACCAGTGTTATTTTTAAATATTTGGCTTTGTTTACATCAAAATCAACCAAAGTTAAAGAGTAAAAGATAATTTATAGCTTAGAATATCTGGTAAATGATTGTTAAGGGAGTGTACAGCTGATGCAATGGGGAAAAAAACTTATATTTTTGCTTTTCCTTTTCCAGGCTGCGCAGAGACAGATGAAGCAGACATCTTCTTCTTGATTGATCACTCAGGAAGCATTTACCCCTCCGACTTCAATGACATGAAGAAGTTCATCATTGAGTTTCTGCATACCTTCCGTATTGGGCCACAACATGTCCGCATGGGGGTTGCAAAATACGCAGATTCGCCAAACTTAGAATTTGATCTGACAACCTACTCAGATACCAAGACATTGGAGAAAGCCGTAGAGGATATTAGACAAATAGGAGGCGGAACGGAGACAGGAAAGGCTCTAGAATTCATGGGCCAACACTTTGACAGAGCAATGACCACTCGGGGTCACAAAGTCCCAGAGTACCTGGTGGTCATCACTGATGGAAAATCGACTGATGAGGTCAAGATTCCTGCAGAAAAATTGAGAGCGCAGGGTGTCATCATCTATGCCATCGGGGTGAAAAATGCAGATGAAACCGAGCTGAAAGAGATTGCCGGCAACTCTGAAAAGACTTTTTTTGTAAATAATTTTGATGCTCTGAGGCCCATCAAGGATGACATCATCACAGACATCTGTTCTAAAGACGGTAAGGAAAACCGGACTAGAGTTTAAAATGCACGTCTTCCATATCCTGTATTTGGCAGTGAAAGGCAACACACCAGCATCGGACAGCCGATAGTTGAGAGATGAAATGAGGGGAAGAGAGATGGGGAATGTAGTGCAACAAAGGTCCCCGGCTGCACAACAACAGTTTATGACTCATTTGAAATTTGTGGTTGATGTCTTAACTCGTAGGCCATGTACACAGGACATCACAGACTGACATGTCAATGCATCACAATAAGCCACTGTCCAATTTCCCAGCATTGATCAGCTCATCAGAGCTCCAGAAGAGCAGTCATTTTGTTTGGCACATCCCGGTTACGATACACTACCATGACTACTTCCTCTTTCTGTATGATTCATTCAATGTGTGTTCTATCAATACAAAATTTATTTACAATTTACAAAATGATTCTGTTGGTATGAATACCGTGGGAGGAACACCACACTAACTTGTCCGTGCTACTGTGTCTACAGCTTGCAAAGATATACCAGGCGACCTCCTTTTCTTGATTGACAGCTCTGGGAGCATCTATCCAGACGACTACCAGAAGATGAAAGACTTCATGAAATCTGTCATCAGCAAGTCCGTCATCGGGCAGAATGAGGTGCATGTTGGTGTCATGCAGTTCAGCACTGTCCAACAACTAGAGTTCCCCCTCAACCGCCACTACAGCAAGGAAGAAATGTCGACAGCCATCAATGCCATGCAGCAGATTGGTGGAGGCACGCACACCGGCGAAGCCATCACAGATGTGTCCCAGTATTTTGATGCAACCAGAGGAGGGCGTCCTGACTTGAGGCAGAGGCTTATAGTAATAACAGATGGCGAGGCCCAAGATGAGGTCAAACGTCCCGCTGCGGCTCTAAGGGCCAAGGGAGTGGTGGTCTACGCCATTGGAGTGGTGGACGCCAACACCACCCAGCTGCTGGAGATCAGCGGTTCTCCAGACAGGGTGTATTCTGAGAGGGACTTTGACTCTCTGAAGGACTTGGACAGTCAGGTGGCCCTGGAGCTCTGTGATCCAGAGAGAGGTAAGAGCAGACGGGACCTATCCCAAAACATCAAATCATTTTGGTCATAGAGCAAAACCGTTTCAAGGGTAGGCCACGTATTCCCCTTTTTTTTTCTTTGACTCACATCTTGCGAAAAATATATTTATATATATTTATTTTATGAATAAAAAACCCTTTGAAGCATTAGAAATCTGTCTTGGGAATCATAACTGGTGCTAACTTCATGTTACGCCAATAGTATTTATGGACAATATTATTACAATAAACATAATTTCAAAGAAATATCCATAATACTACAGACTGAAAAGATCTGTCAACAGAACCCAGCTGACTCATTGATTAGTTAGTTCATAGTTTGCAAGCTAACAAGACTAAGATGTAAATAAGACAGATTTGTGGCTTTTGGAAGGTGGGTATGATGGCAAACAAGCTTAAATGTTGAGGTGTTCTCTGAAGTTACTCTCATTCATATAAATGTAATTGGTTTTCTGCTTCCCTTCCTCTCACCCTTTTTGCTCTTTGTCCATTTATTTCCAACCAGAGTGTAAGAAGACAGAAAAGGCTGACATTATTTTCCTGGTGGATGGTTCCACAAGCATAACCCTGAACAAGTTTAGAAGCATGCAGAAGTTTATGGGGTCAATGGTGAACCAAACCACAGTTGGCAAAGACCTGACTCGCTTTGGGGTCATTCTCTACTCCACCGACCCCAAATCTATTTTTACTCTGAAACAGTATGACAACAAACGAGAGGTTCTTAAAGCAATAACAGCACTGAAGTCCCCATATGGAGACACCTACACTGGCAAGGCTTTGGGGTACACTTTACAGTTCTTCAACGAGGCTTATGGTGGTCGGGCGGCCCTCAAGGTGCCACAGATTCTCATGGTGATCACAGATGGTGATGCTACTGACCGCAACAGTCTGGTGGCGCCATCCGTGGCGCTGCGGGACAAAGGGATCAGCGTCTTCAGTATCGGAGTTGAAGGAGCCAACAGGACGCAGCTGGAGATCATGTCTGGTCATGACACTTCCAAAGTTTTCTATGTGGACAATTTTGACGCCCTGGAAACTCTGTATAAGAATATTACTCAGGTTCTCTGCAATACCACCAAGCCAGGTAAGAGGCAAAAGTGTCATAGCACCTTTTGTACACAGTAGTTATAAATCTTGACGGAGAATATACAACGATTCATAGCCTACATATCTCAGTCATTCAGTTCAAGTATATAGCCATGTACACCATCACCACCACCACACTGAGCAAAGCAAAAACTTGATCTGCAAGAATTCATAGATAAAGTGATGTTAAATATGCAATCAGCCTATAAAACATTCATGTACTATAATTTCTTTAAGCATATCAGCCAACATACAAGGTAATACTGTATACCTGTAATAAGAAAATATCAGCCAATATTGTCATCCCAGTAGGATGGCACTTAATGGGAGTGTATATTTATTCAAGTGATGAATTTAGATGGTGTTCACAGTGGCATTATTAACCAGACAGGTCAGGGCCACAAAAAAAAAAGGCATTAGGAGAGAGCCTCCAACTACAGAACATTTGAGTGTTGAAAGCTACCAAGAATAACTTCATGGAGTGTGCCAAGTATATGGCACCCTTATTCATCAGTAATGTGGATACATCCCCTCTCTTTGCTTTTGCAGTTTGTGAAAAACAGAAGGCTGACCTGGTCTTCCTCATCGATCAATCTGGCAGCATCGCCTCAGAGGATTACATCACCATGAAGAAGTTTACAACAGAACTAATAAACAGCTTCAAAGTCGGTGCAGATTTGGTGCGTGTTGGACTTGCCCAGTTCAGCAGCACTTTTCAGGATGAGTTTTACCTCAACCGATTCTACACCGAGGAAGCCATCACTAAGCACGTCTTGGATATGCAGCAGACTGGTGGAGGCACCAATATCGGCGTGGCCCTGGATTCCATCAGGGATTATTTTGAGGCGTCACGGGGAAGCCGTAGATCTGCCGGGATCTCCCAGAATCTGGTGCTGATCACAGACGGTGAGTCGCAGGATGACGTGGAGGATGCAGCTGACCGTCTCAGGGCTCTGGGGATTGAGATTTTTGCCATCGGTGTTGGAGACGTCCACGATCTGGAGCTCCTGCAGATCACTGGCACCCCGAAGAAGCTGTTTACTGTGCAGAACTTTGGCAGCTTGGAAAACATCAAGCAAAAAGTGGTTGACACAATCTGCAAATCCAAACCCCCTAAAGATCCCTCTGGTGAGTTGAAAAGTGTGACTTTGCCTCTCTGTCTGTCTCCCATTTGTTCCCACCACATTCCTCTGCGTCTGTTACTTCTTAATGTAAAGAATTGTTTCCCTTTGCTACAGACTGCAGCATTGATATCGCCATGGGATTCGATATTTCTCGAACACCCAGAGCATCCCCTGAGATGCTGATCAGCGGCCACACAAAGCTCCAGACCTTCTTGCCGGAGATCGTCCATTACGTTTCCTCAGTGCAAGGCCTGTGCTGCGTCGGGCCCGCACCCGTCAAAACCAACATCGCCTTCCGATTGGTAAACCGAGAGGGACGTTCCCTGTACGACTTTAACTTTGAGGGCTACAGCGAAGATGTGGTGAGGAAAGTCATGACCTTGAATTTGGCAGAGCCCACTTTCTTCAACACTGCCCTGCTGAAATCATTTGGCCAGAAGTTCAGCGCCGAGTCCAGAGCTGGTGTGAAGGTGAGTCTGAGACACAAAGTCTTCATACACAAAAACCACTCGCTGTGATTTTATTCTGTTGACATCCCATTCTAAGATGTTCTGTATTCTGTATTTGTGGTAACCTTTTCAGAACACTGTTTGTTTGATAAATAAAGACATTACATTGATCAGTCTTGACAGTTTTGCAGTTACATGAGTCTAATGCAAGTTAGACAGTTTCACAAAAATAAAAAGCAGCATTGAGAAAGGAGGGACCAGAGACCAGAGATGTTATTCCGCCTATTGTTTCACTCATCACTGCAGAATTGTTAAATTCTTCCATATAGTTTCTTGAAGTGAACAGAACTGAGCCATAGTTCAGTTGGACAGATTTATAAGTATGGAAAGAGTTATTTGCTTGGAATAAATAGAAAATTAGTGCACCTCAACCTAATTTAGAATTACACTGCTTTCTGCATCTGAAGACATTAGATTTATGAGCGTCTGACGGGGAGGGATGTGTGATTCATAGTTAAAGACTTTGGTCAACTGGAAGTAAATTACTCTCAATTGCTTTTTGAATATTTTCATACGGTTGTTTAAACATTCTGGATCTCATTGTGATGTCCTTCGAAGCCAAACCACAAATCTGGCACCAACATGGGATTAAACAAACCATGCAAATTAATAGTAAGTGCAAATTGGCCAGTAACCCTCCTGTTTATTAGACATCTGTGAGACAAATTTAGGGTTAGAGGGATAAAACCAGAGAGGTATATGTATTATTTAAAAACATTAGTTGAAAATTACAAAGTCAGCAACTTCAAGGATTGAAAATATGTGCCAAACCATGTATTGATTACCATTCAGTCACTATATAATCTGTCTTTACTTTCACATGTAAGATTATGACACTACTCCCCCTTTGTTCTTTTCTTTATGGCTGAGTGATTGATTATGGCAGATCTGTCAGGAAAAGGGGATGAGATGTGGTTTTCTTATCAAGGACTTTGACAATAAAAGCAGCCTAACGTGTAACCATCTCGTCCGTCAGGTGCTGGTGATCTTCTCAGACGGACTCGATGAAGACGTGATGAAACTGGAGCATGAATCAGACCTGCTGCGACAGTCTGGTACAAACTGAGAGGCAGACGGCTTTGTGCTTTGAATCGAATACGACCACAGTTTCCATTTCTTCTGCTCATAATAACATAATTATATTTAAATGATTGAGTAGATTATGTAAATCTTTTAGCTGTTTTATGGTAGCAGCCGTTCAGAGAGAAATTCCACATGAATGTTATCATCTTTGGTGTGTTCTGCAGGCGTGAGCGCTCTGCTGACTGTGGCCCTGGAGGGAGCGCGTGACCCCACCCAGCTGCAGATGGTGGAGTTCGGCAGAGGATTCGGCTACAAGGTTCCTCTCAGCATCGGCATGTCGAGTGTCGGCAGCACCGTCCTCAAACAGATTGTAAGTCGTTCGTGTCACTGCGAACCACAGGGGAAAACGCCACTCCATTCACATCAACACCTGCAGAGGGATAAACCTCCCGTTTACATTTTACTTCTCATTTGGCTCTGAAAGAGAATAAATGACACTTTGATCAACCAATAGGTTGATTTATTTTGACTCCATTGACTCCAGTTTTTTCATGTTTGATGGCAGTAGGCTGGCATTGAATGCTCCCATTCTTTGTGCTAAGCTAGGCTAATTGCAGACCTGTCTCTGTACTGGACGCACAGAGATGAAGCTGACTTATCTTCTCGCCTGACTCTGGATAGATCAACTGAACAGTTCCTTAATGCACCACTAACACATGGTAACCCGCCAGTCGGCCAGCTGGCAATGCATTTAATCCTGTCCAGCTGCATGTGTGTCAGTTACAACACTAAATCTTTCATGCAATATGATGTGTCCTATAATTGTAATCCAGTTAATGTGGATACATATGTGAAAGCCATATAAATCACATACATTTCCAGTTCTGTTGGTCTCCCTTGAAATGGGAAATATTCTTACTATAGTTTTACGTTTGGTGTCCATCAAACTAGTCTAACTCATCACGTTTTCACAGTAGATCACAGCTGAAAGTTGAGGACAAAGTGATGGAGAGATTCTTTTTCTCAGCATGAGGAGAATCACAGAAACTCGTTGGTTCAGAGAAGGTTTTCTTGTCCCGGCGTGTCAGTTTGCATGAATGGAAACCAGAAAAAAGCCTCAGGGAAGTGTTGGCTGAAGAAAATATGCAAACTACTTAGTGAGTTAAGGAATTGCCATTGCCATTATTATTTTCTTCTTTACAAAGAATAAAAGCAAGACAAAAATCTGGTTTGTCTTAAATTTTTTGTCATAAATCCAGATTATTCTTTGAAATGAAGAAAAGAAAACACCTACTGTTTTTTTATTTACTTATTTTTCTAATAATGAGCAAGGACATAAACCCCTTATATACAGAAATATACAAAAAAAGCACAGCAGTATCCCATAATACCACCTTTAAGGATACATACACTTTAAGGTGGTAAACAAATATATTTCATGGATTGAAGTGGTCAGAAAAGCTTTAAACTGCATAATGTTACTGATGCTCTAAAATCTTTGACTGTTTTTATGAATAAGGTCCGCAGACAGAGGAGCATTGTCTTGATTTCACTGTTTTGTGCTCTGCTCTGTGTGCAGGACTCAGTGTCAGACAGGGAGTGCTGCAACGTCATGTGCAAATGTTCGGGACACGAAGGCATCCGTGGCTCTCGGGGCCCCCCGGGGTCAAAGGTGACTGGAATACACACGCCTTTAAACTTTAAACATGATGAAGAGTGTTTGGCTCAAAAGCAATAAGGAGTTTGGGCTGAGATCAAGCAGAAAAGTGAGAAAGAGGCCTGATGTACTTCACTCTAAGCACATTTTTCATGCATTCCAAGGTCCATGTTAAGTGTATTCTGTTACACAGGGCAACACATGAAATGCCTCCTGGATCAGTGGTGGAACAAATCCTCCGATCATTTACTCAAGTAAAAGTACCAACACGACAATTTAAAAATACTCCATCACTAGTAAAAGTCCTGCATTCAAAGTCCTACTTAGGCAGCAAAATGTAGTTAAAGTATCAAAAGTAAAAGTACTCGTTCTGCAGTAAAATAACCTTTGATTGACTGACATGTTACTATGCAATATATTAATATTATTATGCAGTATATTATTACTATGCAGTGTATATATTATTATTATTATTATTATTATTATTATTATTATTATTATACAGTATATTACATGAATAGAAGTTAATAGTAAGGAATTAATGTTAGAGCGGCATGTTAAATGGTTTGTAAATCCGAGGTGAACCTGATTATCAATCAGGTGACATGACAGAAGAGGAAAAGAAGAAAAATGGCTATTTTATTTAAGAGAAGACTAGAAATATTTCTACACCGTTATTATCCTAAAGGAAGTTGGTTCCCTTGTTAATTGTTTAAAATGTGTCTGCCACTGAACCTGCTGTGTGTGTTTTATAAACAGGGAGTGTCTGGACAGAAAGGTTTCCCAGGATTCCCAGGAGAGGAGGGCGTCGCTGTAAGTGCTTCTTCATTCAGTTTAAACCTAATAATTGATCTGATGAAAGTTAAACTCGTGGTCTGGTCTTAACCGTTGTCGAGGCAGACAGCCTCAAGAGTCCGTTTAAAGCTGTATTATGGTAAATAATCAAACTCCATAAACTTGCCTGCCTTTCATATATACAACAGCTGAACTTCAAAATAAAACATTATTGCTGATACAGACAAAAAGGCTCATTCTCGTATCGACAGCTTGTAGTTTGTAAAATCTTCAGTCAGTTCATTCATTCTTTGGAACAACAGAAAGTTATTGTCAATAATTTTGATAATCGATTAAACAATTTGTCATTTTTCTGCCAAAAACACCAAAACAGTGTGAGGATACTCTGCTGTTCAGTGTTTGAGCTCACAGTAAACTGAATGTACTTTGTCAGTCTGACAAAACAAGTCAGTTTTTGATGCTTGATAGATGGCACACACATACTGTTGTTTCCAAAATACAGGACTTTTTTTTTTTATATTATGGAAGCAAAATTCAGTACATAAATCCAGTAAAAAAAACACAAATTCATGAATAAATCCAGAAGGAAAAAAAGAATTCAACTAATATGTACAGATATACATATAATTATATATACAAATAATATATATATGTGTGTGTGTGTGTGTGTGTGTATAAAACAACAAGGGGATGATGACCAAATACCTGCAGACCTCTTTCAGTTCTGGAGTCTTTGTTTTCTTCCAGTGTCGACATTATAGTAAAATAACTGGACAGACTGTTATTAAACCCTACATAATAACAGAAAATGCACATTTACATATGTTTGATATTTGGGACCAGTCCCACCTACTTCAAATGTCTGATACCTGAATCCAAAGTGGTGTGACAAACTACATTCCTATATACAGTGTAGGAAAGTTCCTGTCTTGGTGGCATTATTCACTGTTATTTAATATAATATAATCCAACTTTATTTAATCGGGTAGTCTCATTGAGCTCAAGATCTTTTCTTCAAGACAGACCTGAGAAAAGTAAATGTTCTTAGTCAGACAACTACACAATCAGCACAAAAGAACAACACGACTAAAACCAGATAACCAACAACCAAGTGACAACTAGAATGAATAAAAACAGGATGTGACGTGATAAAGCTTCAAACACTTTACACTGAACACACTGAACACACACAGTTTACACAGTAAACACAAGGGTTCAACAATTCATCGAAATTGCAATATGTCCAAGTGCAATATCCAAACTGCAGCAGCTGTAATGTTTTGCTGAAGGTAAAATGTGTCACATTGTGCAAGAAGCCTTGTGATGCTACATGGCCCAGACGTAAGGGAACATAACATGTCACATCATAATCATTTTTAGTGTGACTCATATCATGATATCTGCCAAAATAATCGTTCAGCCCCAATAAACACAAAGACAGGCTGAGGCCGATGTGAATGTGATTAGTTCTGCAGGTATTTAGTCAGAAACCAAAGTATCAATCAAATTAAAACTGTGGACCTGATTCGGATTCATCATCGGGACCACGAATGACCTGCTAGTCTGGCTAAAGACTCACTCCACGTTAAGACCGTGCAGAACCTGATCGCTGTGAGACATCAGTGTGGAAGCAGCAACGGCTCCTGCTGGACTCACTCTGTTTCTGTGTTTCAGGGAGATCGAGGGCGTCCTGGACCGAGTGGACCTCAGGGTGTCCAGGGTTGTTCTGGGCTCAGAGGACCGAAGGTACAACACGGCTCAATACTACTGAGCGTTACTTCTGACATTAGTGATAAGTAATCTGAAGCCAGATGTTGATGATGTGCTGCTGTTTGTGTCTGCAGGGCTACCGAGGCGTCCGGGGAAACAGGGTGAGTGACTCAGCAGGAATGTGAAGTCCATGAAGCGAGTAGGCGGATGTGATTGTGCTGTGATGTACTGATGAACGTTTGGATAAACATTTAAGCCGAGGTAGAGTTGAATTACATGACCCGGAGATAACAGGAACTCTGCTGTGACACTCGACTCTCTTCCAAACATCGCAGGGTGAAAACGGAGAAGACGGACTGGATGGAGTTAACGGAGAACAGGTAACGAACTTCCGCAGCTACACATCCGCATAAGAAATAAAGAAAATCTGCTGATTCGGCCAGCAGGTGGAGCTGCAGTGATTGAAAAACAATCGCGCCCAATTTTCTGCAGCTTGTGTAAAAAATTTGCCTTTATCTCTTAGTCAAAACTCAGATCTGAAACAAATCTGTCAAATATGCACATACTTTTAGATTCAGTGTGTCTTGCACTTCCAGTGGACATCATTATCTCTGATGTCCATCCAGAATAAACGTCCATAAATCCACTTAGAAATCAGAGCAAAAAGACGCTCCTTGTAGCTGCAGAAACTGCCTGAGAATCTTCCTCTGATACTGAAGTTTCCTTCAGTATCAGAGTGATTTAGTCAAAGTTGTCTGTACGTCCTCGGGTTCACTGCAGACAGGAGCTGCTGACGGCTGATTCGACTCACTTTAATGAAGATAATTTGCCATATTTGTAAAAAAAAAAATACAAAAAAACTCAAATTGTACCATCCACATTATTATTCCCATATACATCCCCCAAATCATTATGGGAAGTGGAGTTCCAAAACTTGGAACATGGTTTTCCCCCTCTGAAGTAAGACAAATAAATATAATAAGATCTTATCAGGTTATTTCAACATCTCGAGTCCTCAAGTGTTGTTTTTATTGAGAAGTTTATGTAACACCTCTGAGTTTTATTTTGGTCCACAGTCACAGTGGGGGGGGTGTTTGAATCCTGATCCTGCATGTGGAAGAGGAGGCCTGTATTTCACTGTAGAGCAAGAAAATAATCAGATAAGATGATGCAGAGATACAGTAGAGGTCTGCTCTTGTTTTCATTATGGAGGAAATGAGCGGGTGTGTTCAGGAAATGAGCAGATTGGAGGGACTCTCGGGCTCCCGGTGCTGAACTGGTTCTGGTTTTGTGTTTGCAGGGAGTGACGGGACAAGATGGAGGTCGAGGAGAGAGAGGACACCCAGGAAACCCAGTAAAAACAAACCTTTACATTTCTCCTCTCTCCACGTCTCTGTATTTGTGTTTATCATCCCAGAAAATCATTCACAATCCAACAAAGTTAATTACGCTGACTCATGTACATTTACTTGTTTATACTAACAGTATTCAGCAGATGACAGTACTGCTAATATTCGTGACACCAGTATGTTTTTCCACTTAAATGATTAATCACTTGTTTTGTCTTTGTTATTTTTCCTGCTTTTTGTTTTTATGTAGTTTTACTGTTTATTCGTGCATCTCATTAAACGGACGGACAGTCTGGAACTTGTAGTTCAGTGGAATTCCCCTTTAGCTGTCACGCCCGATCAGAAGAGCGGAGCTCGGAGGCGCTGACCTCTGACCTCCGGCCGGTTGATTGACAGGTTGAACTGTCGTCCTCAGGGTATCCCAGGTATCAGAGGGGAGGCGGGGCTGAAAGGAGAGCGAGGACTCCGAGGAGATCCGGTGAGTCCAAACGTTTTCTCTCTGAACTTCTGCAAAGTCACATGTCAAATACACTGATTGATTGGTTGTTCTGTGAAACCTGTCATCTGATTTTACATGTTGCAAAAGACAGAACTAAGTTCATTATAAATAAACAAATGAATAAAAATTTGCCTTGTGAAGAGTGAAAACAGTGCAGACTGAACCTTTAAGAAATGTAGTGAAATGATTCTTTCAGTTAATCCAGATTACTGGACTTGAAGTTTAAATTCAGGAGATCTTGAACCACCTCTCTGAAACGTGTCTCTAGTCCCATCTTTAACATCATAGTTAAAGGAGTAGTTAGGCCTGTTCTGGCAGAGAGCAGCTTGCCTGGAAACGGGAAGGCGGCTGGCCTGGCTCGGTCCAAAGGGAACACAATCCAGGGACCGGTAACTTCCTCGAGGCTCTGCTGGTTGCTGCGGTTTTGGTGGGTGGATGTTGTTACCTTTGGACAGAGCCAGGCTAGCTGTTTCCATCCGTCTCCAGTCTTTGTGCTAAGCTAACTTCCTACAGAAATGAATGGCATCACTCTGAAGGCTTTGTGTTGCAGATCAGACCGCCATGGAAAACATTTCTTTAAGACAAAAGGGAGCCGTGGGAACAGAGTATAAAGTCACAGAAGCTCTTTTTACAACCATACATGTAGTTTTGCTCCCCCCCCGGTTCTGTAGCATTTAAACTTCAGTTTGACCCGGTCTGTCCTCGGCTGGGTGCTTATATAACAGCTCCGGTATGCTGCTGCAATCCTTCATCTCTCAAGTTTTTTCACTGAAACGATCAAACAGAAAAAAACATGCTTCATGCAAATCTAAGATAAAAATGATGAATCGGTTTAGAGTTTTTAGTTTTTTGCTCCTGTTTTCCCATTGATGGAGTCAGGTGACCACTGGGTGCTTGAAGTACAGTGTATGAACAGTAGGATCTGACAGGTCACTGCCTGCTGTTGCTGTGGCAACACGAGGACTGCAGCAGTTTTCAGTTGGACAGTTGGAGAGTTTCAAGTTTTCTTCGATCCTGAAGTCTGTTGGGATTTGTGGTTTACAGAGATATGATTTTATTTCTAAAACTGATTTATTATCAACTGAAAAAAACAGGAAGGAAGAGGCTGAGCGCCCCTGTCAAAGTAAATCCCAAAAAAAGAATCACATCTGTGAACCTCAAGCTGGCTGATGATTCATTTAATTTATTCATTAGAGGAAACGCATTCTCACTGAGCTGCTGTTCACCAAGAAAGATAGAAGCAAACATTCCACTTCAGTATAGATAATATGCATGTTTTGGGTATTTTTTCTTTTTTATTACTGCACTGTAACCAGACTGAGTATATATACGGGCCGATCCTGTGCAGCTTGTCAGCGGCGACACAAAGCCGGGGAGTCATTCTGCCTGATGAGACGACCTCAGGGGCGACTCCGTCCCACAGGCTGAGAAGCAGGGCTGGTTTGGTTTGGACGGGGCTCCTGTTCTCCACAGTTGCAAGGATTCTTCCAGTTTGACAGTTTTTTGCATAAACATTGGGGGAATCGGGCTGAAGGTCGAGCTGTGGCCGGGATGAACTTCCCTCCCTTTCAGACTCCCTGCAGGATTGTGCAGGGATTAACTTCTGTTTCTCATTTGTCTTCTGGGTTCGATTTTCTCTCTGAACACATGTGTTTGATTGGATAGTAGATAAGCTGGAAGACCCACATTTTAGAAGTTAGCCCTGTGACATGAATGTTAATGCGTCATAGTATCACAAACTTCTCATTCAAACCCAAGTTTTGCTTATATACACGAGAGAAACTGAACTGAATCTGCCTTCCAGTAAGCTGCTGAGTCGGCGTGTTTGAGTGTTTCTGTGGAAGGGAAAGTGAGTCAGCTCTTGTTTCCAATTAAGGCTCGATGGTTTGGTTAAAAACAGAACAACGGAGGCTGAGAGGGAATCCAGCAGGGTTCAGCCAAAACTTTTAGTTTCTCCTCGATTGAATTTACAAACAGTCGTAGGGTGAAACCACTCCATTGTCTCTGCCGTCACATCACAGAAACACAGAATGAGCAAACACTTTCCCTGCCAGTGAATCTCTCATCGGCTGCTCACAGCTGGAGGCTCCGCTTCAGGAAACTAAACCCCAGATGGAGTTTATCTTTCAGGACTGACTGTGTCTCTGCGTTTTGTCTGATAGGGTCAACCAGGTGCTGATAACACCGTCCCAGGAGCCAAAGGAGAACCGGGGAACCCAGGTTTACCGGTAAGAACCATCACAGACTGCATGTGTGTTGAGGCTGTATCAGGTTACAACCCCGGTGCTCTGACTTCAGTGTTTCTTCTTTTCATTAATGAGAAACTTCTTGCAATCTGGATTTAATCATTTAATTTAATAAAAAGAAAAAAATGTCCCAGAAGCATCAGCTGCACTTTAAAAAACAGGTCTGGGATAAAGTCTCAGGTTAACGTCTTCTGTCTGGATTCTCCCAGGGTCCCCCCGGAGAGGACGGGCGGCCCGGTGAGAGTGGAATCATCGGAAACCCGGTGAGATTTTTTTACCTTCATGTTTTCACATCTGCACGCTGCAGCTCGGTAGACTCTGTACCATGGGAGGGGGGCAAAACCTGCTTTTAAAAGGTGCTCCACGCTGCACGGATGGTCTGTCGGTCAAATACAGACAGCCGGAGCATTAAAACTCCCCCTCCCTCGTCCTGGATGTGACTCTGACAAAAAGTATCTAATATAATACATGACGTGTCTGCTGATAATGTCATCGTCATTCTTACGTTAATCATGAAACTTCTGCATCTTTCTTCATGTGAATTGTCTTTGTGCTGTTCAGGGTCCAGATGGAAGAAGAGGCCCACTGGGAGGGAAGGTAGGGAGGAACTCCAGCAGTACTGGTTCATACTCCAGCCAACACTGAAACACCCTTTTTAAACTCCCCGTGTGTTCCTGCAGGGTGCACCAGGAGGGCCGGGAGATCCAGGACTCCAGGGCAGCCCAGGTGCTTCAGGTCCACAGGTGAGTGACCAGGACAGCGGCTTAAAGGACCAGTCCGAGGTCCGAGTTTAGTTCAGCTCAGCTCAAACCTTCTGTCCTCCGTGTTGTCTCTGCAGGGTCCCAGAGGGGTCAGAGGTCAGCCTGGACCGAGAGGAATCGCTGGCCTTCCTGGACCTCAGGTCAGTGCTTCACCTCAACATTTACTCCCCTTCACCAGCAACACAGTTACTCAGCTGACCTCAGACCAGCTGACAGAAGCAACAGGAAAATGAAAAGTTAGATTCTCTCTTTAACAATAAAAGAGTTGATGTAAAATATCCTTCTGATGATTTTTATGGTTTATGAAGTAAAGATAATGCAGGTAGGTGGAGATAACAGAGAAAGAGTTCAGTTGGCTCCGATTCATTCATTCCAATTAAATTATTAACCGACGTAACCTCGAGTCACAACAGGTCGGCTGAACGTGCAAAACTGTTCAATGAGTTAACAGGCAAGCAAGAATTCAACGTATATATTCAAAGATTTGTATCGATTTTTACATATATTGTACAATAACAACAGTACTCATTACTCACAGAATTACAAACCGTAAGTTAAAATACCACCTCAGTATAGTAAAATGTAACTTAATAAAAAAGTGAAATAAAAATAAAATAAGAACATAAGGGACAGAAACAGCTGCCAGACCTTCTCAACCGTCTGGGTGGAGCCTCAGAATGAAAGAATTATTATGAAGAAGAAATATTTATTTGGCTTCAAATGGAGCCAATTCTGTTACAAAAAAAATCCAACGACTGCTTCCAAACTCAGAAAATGCCTCAGAACTTTATTTTCCTCTATAATTAAAAGCAAATGACAGTTTTTAAAAGCAACTTTACAGAATAATTAAGAAACTATAAAGAAGTTCCCTCAGATTCTTATTATATCCACATATTCCTGAGGTTTCAGTGAGATTTCCTGTTTGTGCAGCATAATTTAAAAAACTGGAATTTACAGTAAAATAAATATTTACAAAGACGTCAGTTCTCAGCTGCTCTGTCAGCCTGTAATTCAAATCATCTCAACTCAGCTGTTTGAAATCAGATATGATTATGAACAGAATCAGAGCTTCCTGATGCACAGTTTGAACATCTTCCCTGGTCTGTAGGAGACATCAGGCGTTGGCTCGTCCGACATGTTACTGTGCTCAGTCTTGTTTCGTGCTATATGGCCAAAAATATGTGGACAATGCCAGTGTTAATCCCTGCAGCCAGTTTCTACAATCTGAAACCACATTCTGCCGTTAGAGCAGCACGTTAATGAACACGAAGTCACCACCACATGTTGTTCCGCTGTCCACATACTTTTGGCCATGTAGTGTTTTCAATGATTTAACACACGTGACATTATAAACAAATATCATAACTGGTGTTTCCATCTCCACCGCAGTCTTCTTCATTATTTCAAGGGGTTTTTAGGGACTTCTCGTCCATGTTGGCGTAAAAGTTGAGCCTGAAAGTTCCGTCTTCACGTTGGAAAACCGAAAAAATATGTTTTTGCGTGTGTATGTGACGTTATAATTTATTTCACTAAATTCACAAAATACAATAGTGGATACGTGACTGACTCAGGTTTCACCTCAACACTTTACACAGGCTCTTTGGAAATAAAGATTATAGTTAAAATATCTTCTCAAGGTAAATTTTAGAAATACCGAAGTTCCTTAAACGCACCACTTACCCTCCTTAGGGTTTTTGACACCACAAACAAAATCTTTTGTCTCTTTCTTATATATTTAATAATTCGGTCAGTGTTCAATGATTTTCAGTCTCATTGTAAGAAAATAATCTAAAATCACATTATTTCAGATTATTTGAGACCTTATAATTCTCAGGAATAAACTGGTGGAGGAAACTGAATTATTTATTTATTTACTGGCATATAAATAGATTTTAAATTACATCTTTTGTTACTAAAACCAGAGGACATGATCTCAGCTACGGCCCTGTGGGACATACAGTCACTCATTTAATTAAATGTAATAACGTAATTTCATTACTTTTTAATCGAACACAGGTTTCATTTTTATTTCAAAACATGTTTTTCTATCTCTCTTAACGAGCGCGGGAAGTGTTGGTTCATTTTGCGGTTGTCGCATTTGACGCCTTAATCGCTTAATCATCACAAATCCCGAAGACTGCGACAGACGATGTCACCGCCGCTGCTGTGGCCCGACGCCTGGGACTCGTCTGGTTTCTGGTTCCAGTTGGGAGTCAGAGATGTTAGCTCAGTTATTGTCACTCGGTGGAATATTTGTTGCGGAGGTTCTGATTGTAGCTATTTCAGTCCTGGAGTCCCGTCCATGTGTTTTACAGATCCGACCCGCCCTCCTATTATCTTTATTGACGAGCTCTGCATGGAGTCGTTAAATGAATAAAGTCAGTGCCATAAACAACCTTTCAGAGCGGATTCCCTCCAAAAGACTAAAAGCTGAGAGGATCCACATGTCAGTCAAACACAGAATATGGATATTTATGAAATAATCTCTAGCAGCAGTCGTTCCACCCTTCACTTCAGTCCAAATGTGTCACATAAAGTTGTAAACACTGCTGCACACTGTGGTCAGTGGCTGTTGGACAGACGGACTGAACAACAGCAGTAATTACACAAACATGTATTTCCATGAACAGAAGTAATCATAATAAATCAGTGAAGATGGCTCCTACAGTCAAGGACACTCAGATGGTTTCAGTGCTGCTCTTCCTGCTCTGACTCTGTTGGTTTTCCTGCAGGGTGGACCGGGACCAGCCGGAAACCCGGGATTGCGCGGACGCCACGGACCCAATGGACAGAAGGTGTGTGACTTCACAGCAAACACGACGCCATTTCAACACTAGAATATATTGGATCACATCATAAGTTTGTTATTGTTGTTTGGCTGCTGATTTGAGATTTAATCAATGTGTAAAAACAGAAATTGATGTTGTGAATATGAAACATTTGATGATAAAGTAACTTGGAGAAAGCCCTGCATCAGGACAAACTGTAGCACTTCTTCATTAATCAACATCTTGGTGTGTATGTGTAAATATATATATATATATAAATAAATAAAAGTGTCTTGTAATCCCACGCGTTCTGGGCTAAAAACTCCCTGTTGTTGTTGTTGTTGTTGAAGGGCCAACCAGGAGATCCGGGGGATAAGGGCGTTATGGGATCACAGGGACCCAGAGGAATGCCGGTAAGCAGCTGAAAGGTCAGCTGTGTTTGGATATGATGAATAATACAAACGCTGTGTGTAACGTGCACCTCTGTCTGTGCTCGGTTTCAGGGCCAGGATGGCAAAGACGGTTACGGAACCGCAGGACCTAAAGGTGCCAAGGTACAGATGATTTAAAAAACTGACATTTTAGGAAATTTAGGAAAGTGAAATCCATCTTCTTATCTGACTCTGAGGAAGAAGAGAAATCCTAAATCACAGTTTTATATTCATTATATAGAAACATGAACTGTGATAAGTACGTATTTCCTTCTCGTCACAGGGAGATCCTGGTTTCCCTGGTTACCCCGGTCTACAGGTGAGTCCATGACAAATCTTACTTTCATTCACTAATTACCTCCAGTTTCTTCTACTTTGCCTTTTTTTCTATTGCTGTAAAACTACAAGACTAAACACTTCCTGTGCAGTGTTTCACATTAAAGCCTTTCAGTGGAGGAAAGTGCATAATGCCTCCCTTCATCGGGAAGTTTCAATGTGAGACAGCCGCAGGAAGTGTTGAGTTTCGGTGAGGCTAAGCCCCTCCCCTTCCGGTAGACCGCCATGGGACCTTATTTTGGAAAAAAATATAAACGGTCGTCAACGGCAAGAGACAGATAGTTTTTTGATCCCATTTGAATTGTGCTGTGAATAACTAGAGATTAGTAAAGGTTATACTGGGTGGATAGCAGCCGTCGGTGGTGTTCAGGCAGCAGGTTCGGAGGAAGCCGGGAGCCGCCGCTCGCTGTCTGAAAGCACCTCGACTGCTGCAGAAGAATTATCTGGTGATTCATTTTACAACTTGATACACAAAGCAGAAGAACGTGATACAAAGCTGGATGGAGACACATGACTTAGGACTTTTAGGACTTGTGTGTTAGGTCAAGGAACTGCAGTATGAGGAATTATTAATGACACTTGTCCATGTGCTGTTGGAGATAAGAGAATGAACTGAAACAACACATTTCTTACAAAGATAATACAGGGGCAGAATATGGGAAACAGGAAGCGTTCTGTGTGATACAGACCTCATTTTTGTTGTTGTGTTCAGGGTGAGAACGGCCCGCAGGGAACCAAAGGATACCCAGGACGCAAAGGGAACCGAGGTCGAGGCGTGAGTGTTGACGTAACTTTGAGTTTGGATTTTTTGAAAAGTTTTTGCTTCATCACTGACTTTCATTTCTGGTCTGACTGATGCAGGGGAACTCAGGCAGGTCCGGAGAATCAGGCGTGCCTGGAGAACCAGGATATGCAGGACACAGGGTGAGTATCATCATCATCATCATCATCATCCTTACAAAGTCAATGGCTCCAGATCACCTTAACTCTGCATACTACCTTAACTGTGACATGCAAAGTCAAAATCCACTGGACTCTCAAATCCACAAACAAAGAAGATAAATTCAACCATTAAAAAATCACAACTGAGATGAAACAAAGAACCAAAGAAACAAATATAAAAAGTGTCTAAAGTGCATCAAAAACTTCAAGTGAACAGTCTGACCTCAGTGGAGAATCATAATATTAACTGATGATGACTGAATGAAAAGAAAGGGTTAATAACGCCTCTTCTGCTACTCTTCCCAGGGTCCCAGAGGTCCTCCTGGAGTCAAAGACAAGACAGTAAGTCCACCTTAAAATTCACTTCACCTGCCATCATTAAGGGAAATATCAAATCCTGTTGTGAGTATTCATACACGACGCTGTCTCTGTTTTCTCAGGAGTGCCAGCTGATCACCTACATCAGAGACAACTGTGGTGAGTAACACTGGAACACTTTTTACAATTATTTGTGCATTTTTCATCAATTTTGGCAAATGTGACAATATTCAGTGTTTCAATAACTGCAGTTCAACTCTAAATGATGTTTTTTTTTCCTCCACACAGCCTGTTCCATTGGTAGGTATTTCCATTTTAACAATCAGAGCAGGACGGTGAGTACAGTACAAAACAAAAAAGGCAAGAAACCTCATCACAACTTCTTCAGTTTCTTTGGCGTCAACGTTTGTTGATGTTGGACGAAGGTGGGCAGCTACATAAGTCTCTCCCATAGCTTCTATACAGTATATATGTATTCTTTTGCGAGTGTCAAATTGTTATCTATAAACACTCATTTACAAATCTAAATTTCATGTATTTGCAATATTTGTACAATATCCCCAACTTTACATTTTTTGTAATGGCTAAACGGAAACATCCCAATGTGTCAGTGTCTTTGCAGTCCTTTTAGGGGGTTTTCATATTATGTTCGATTGCTTCGTAACAGTGCCAGAGTCATTAGTAATATCGTTCCGTACCCGAGTACACTTCTACAAGACATTTGTTTACATTGTCGCTACAGTGTAAAAAAGCTTGCCAATGCAAAACCTCAAGCCCGTACACGTGGTGTGTTTTGGTACGGTGGTTTTCACACCTGAATTCACCCGTACCCGAGTACACATGGACCATACTCAAGACCACCTTTTCAAGTGGACTTGAGAGCGGTTCGGTGATCCGTGCCCGGGAACGGTACACAGTGTTCACACTTATCGAACGTACTGGACTTTGGGGTCAAGTGTACTCGGCTCCGGGCCCGAGTCCCTGATGTGAAAGCCTCATTAGATTGTCCTCTTTAAGCTGAGACATCTGAGCATTTTTGGGACATATTCCAATAGGTTTATGTGTCACCCGGTGTCAAAAATACAGAGATAAAATGTTGTGGATCTCTTTTGTGGATCACCACGAGGATGGGTTAAACTCTCCTTTGAATGAATTCTTCTTTGTTGGTTTTCAGATCGATCAGAGTGCCCGGCCTACCCCACCGAGCTGGTGTTCGGTCTGGACATGTCCGAGGACGTGACCCCGGCAGCCTTCGAGAGGCAGCGCTCCGCCCTCCTCTCCCTGCTGGAGGACATCAACATCGCTGAGAGCAACTGTCCGACGGGCGCTCGCGTCGCTGTGGTGGGATACAGCGCCTACACCAAGTACCTGATCCGCTTCCAGGACTACCGCCGCAAGACACAGCTGATCGAATCTGTGAAGAACATCGCCCTGGAGAGGACGTCCAACCGTCGCCATCTGGGGGCCGCCATGCGCTTTGTGGGTCATAACGTCTTCAAACGTGTCCGAGCAGGAATGATGATGAGGAAGGTGGCAGTCTTCCTTTCCAACGGGCCCTCACAGGAGGTCAGCGACATTGTCACCGCCGTGATGGAGTACCGCGGCCTCAACATCATCCCAGCAGTCATCTCCCTGAGGAACGCTCCTGCTATTAGTCGAGCGATGGAGGTAGGTTTGATTTCTCAGTGGTTCCACTTTTCTTTGCTCAATGCCATTAGGAGAATCTCATCCAAACCAGACGCCATCGCTTGAGTTCTTGCCAAATGTACGACCTGTAGCTCTAAGCAGGATGTAAATCAGTCAATCAGGTGTCAGTTTCACTCAGGTTCTCTAAATGTCCCCCAATGAAATAATTACTCGATAGTTTGAGAGCCTTGTTCACAGTGAGGGTAAAGTGGAGCGCGAGACCGACAGGCGGATCGGTGCAGGTGTCAGCAGTAGTGCCGGCGCTGTACCGGACCGTCGTGGTGAAGAGGGGAGCTCAGCCTGAAGACAAAGCTTTCCATTTACTAGTCGACCCAGCGCTCACCTCTAGTCATGAGCTTTAGGTAGTGACCAAAAGACTGCGATCGTGGATACAAGTGGCCTCCTGGGCGCCTTCCTTTGGAGGTTTTCTGGGCACATCCAACTGGTAGGAGAACCTGGGGTAGACCCAGAACACCCTGGGGACTTTATTTATCTCATCTGACTTTGGAAAGTCCCAGGATCCACGAGGAGGGGCTGAAGATGTTAGGGAGAGGGACGTGTGGACGACCTTGTTTCGACCCGGCCCTGGATAAGAGACAAAACAACCGGATGGATGGAAGGAGTTTAAAAGCCTTAATATTATAACCTTTTTCAGAACCGTGTATCTTGAAAACAACAAGACACGGATCACCCTCATTTTCTGCCGTTGTCATTCCACCAGACTGTGTGAGTTTCCTCACCAGTGATTAGAGTGCGGTGATCCAGCGGGGTTCAGGCCTCATCACCATTATCGTTAATGCGACAGCACCGACATCCACACTGAATATGTGACTGCTCCTTTTCCTGCCAAGAAAGAGGTTTTCTTGTTTGGCTTCGACTGACGTGACTTCATTCCAACTCCCTTTGCACTTCATCTCCCTTTTTGGTTAAAATGACATCCCACACCTGAAGTTCTGCCAGAGGTTTATCTTTAGCTGTAAGAAACTGCAGCCGTGCCTGAAATGAGATACTGCAGCTCTCAGCAACGTCGTCATCAATTCAGCAGAAGAAAAATGTATCTGGAGATTAATGAGATGTATTTGTAGTTTTTAAATCCATTTCAACTCTCCAGCTCTGTTGTCCGAGCTGTGATTAATGACGGCTGTTGTTTCTTCTCAGCTCGACGACTCAGGAAACTCCATCTTCACAGTGCTGGGGAGGGACATGGCCGCTGACCTGAGGAAGGTCAAGAACTGTGCAATCTGTTACGGTAGGTTGTGAGGCTCAGATTTATATCGATATATAAATCATGCAATAATATTTCTGTCCACCTTGTTCTTCACTTTGGCATGTTGGATTTTCTGCAAGTTGTGCTGATAAAGTCGAAGGTCGTAGGATTCAGTGTGTAGGATTTAAAAGTAATTATTTCATCAGTAAACTTAGAGTTTGAAAAGGTAAAACTAAGCCGCTGGACAAATGACTTTGTGTTTCCAGTGTTGAGGTCAGCGGACCTTTAGCAAGTTTCTGGATGAGAACTGTTTCTTGTTCCTTCAGACCCCTGCAAACGTTCAGAGCAGTGCGCCTTCATCCAGGAACCAGTGCAGCCTCAGGAGGTGGACCTGGACCTGGTCATGGTGGTGGATAGCTCCAGGGAGATGCAGACTGATGAGTACGCTGGTGTCCAGCAGCTGTTGGGCTCTGTGGTGGAACAGCTGGCCGTGAGCCCGCAGCCCCGCAGGGCCGGCAACCTGGCCCGGGTGGCCGTGGTCCAGCAGAGCGGCACCCAGGTTACCAAGGCGGAGTTCGGCCTGCAGGCCCTCCAGACCCAAGAGCTGATGAGGAGGCAGATCCGGAACATGCAGCTGCAGGGCGGCTCCTCGGCGCTGGGACAGACGCTGGACTTCACCCTGAAGGAGGTGCTCCTGAAGGCCGGCCAGCCCCGAAGGAGGAGGGCGATCCTGACTGTGGTGGGCACCCAGACTGCCTACAGGGACCGAGCCAAGCTGCACTACATCTCCCAGAAGGCCAAGTGTGAGGGTCTGGCGCTGTTTGTGGTGACGGTCGGCGATCGCTACAACCGGACGCAGGTGGAGGAGCTGGCCAGTCTGCCTGTAGAGCAGCACCTGATCCACGTCGGCAGACTGAGGGCCGACGAGCAGAACTACGCCCAGCGCTTCTTCAGGGTCTTCCTCAACGCCCTCAACAGTAAGATCAGACTCTCACTCACATCCAAAGTTTGCTTTGCATCTCCACATATGGTGAAAAAGTACATTTACAGCTACAGTTACATGTGACTCTACTGATAAAAACACACAGAATACATGATCAGACTAACCTGAACTAAGATACTGCTTACACATGAGTTCTTCTGTACTGTTAGATTCTGAATGCTGGAC
This sequence comes from Lateolabrax maculatus, assembly GCA_031216445.1. Lineage (NCBI taxonomy): Eukaryota > Metazoa > Chordata > Actinopteri > Acropomatiformes > Lateolabracidae > Lateolabrax > Lateolabrax maculatus. The sequence goes on from CM062199.1 coordinate 1,120,394, forward strand.
ATTTACTATTAATAAAGTATATTTAATGACGTTAACGATGTGAAATGTTCTTTGTTTGTTTCAGAGGGAATAAACACGTATCCTCCTCCATCTTTAAAAGTGACATGTGACAAGCTGACAGGCCAAGATGGAGGACAAACATTCATAAGCGGGTAAATCACACTGTAACAGAGTTACATACAGCCATGAAAATAGTCATCAAAACAGCTAGAACTAAGATAGTTCAGCTTAAACAATTACTTAATTAAACAAAAACATTATTGGACTATTACTAAAGTCATTCTTCATGGAAAAACACTTCACTTCAAGGTTCCAGCTTCTCAGAGGTGAAGATTTGCTGCTTTTCTTTTGAAATAAATCGATATTTTCCAACATTTTATGGGCAGAGGGATTATGCAAATAATAGTTAGTTGCAGGGTTTTGTATGAAATTTGCAGTATTAACAGCATCAGTTATAACAGAGGGAAGATTCAGACAGACTGCTGAGCAGAAACACAGTATCAGGACTGTAAACTAATATGACAGTAAATGATGGTGATCTGTGAGTTTTGGCTGCTGTGTCCAGTCAGGGGCCGGCAGTGGTGGAGGAGGAGGAGTTTGGGGAAGAGGAGCAGGAGGAGTTTCAGGAGCAGACAGGAGGAAAGACTCAGACAGGCCAGCTGGACGTCATCGACGCTCTGACCAGAGGAGACGGCCAGAGATTGGCCTCAGGAGTTAACCTCAACGGTAACCCCCACACACACACACACACACACACACACACTCTGTCAAGTTTGTCACTATTTTGCACTAAAACACAAGAATGCAGCACTAACAACGTACTAAAAGCTGCAGATTTGATGCAGAATAGTTTTTTCTTCATGAAAAATCAGGCCTCTAATTTCCTGTGACGAGGTTCATGTACAGTCGGGGAGTTGTTCTTCTAAACAAAGTGGTTTTAAAAGTAGGATAAAGGTTTTTTCGTGCCTCCAGAGGGCGCTGCGTGCCGTCTGATAAATGTCCTCGAGTGATGTCACCTGAGTCGTTTGAAAATGAAGAAAATCTGTTGGAGTGAGAAAGATGAGCAGAGCTCTGCAGGCCGCCGCTCGGCTGTGCTGCAGGCTGCAGGACACATCGGAGGCTACCAGCATAAACACACACCCCAGGCTCACACACAACTGTCGGAGGGAGAGTTGCATTGTGGGTAATGTAGGTGCCAGGTTTTGACGAGGAAGAAGTATAAACAGTATAAATATTCAACACCCCTCCAGTAATAATATACATATATTAATAGGTTGTGTACAAAAAGGCACATAAAAATCAATCATGCTGCCACTTTAATTTTAATTTAATCCTGTTTATTATAAATGTAATTATCTGTATATACAGTTTGTTTCTGTTTGTGTAACATGAAGGGGCTACAACTCTCATTTAGTTTTGCAACCCTGTGTTGTAAAATTACAAATAAATGAACCATGGACCTTGGAATGATGGTGATTGATTAGAGGCCTGAAAGTCTGCTGGTGCCCTGTAGAGGCTGGAGGGTTGATTACACCCCCACAAAGTGAAAGCGCTGGTAGACTGAGCAGTACGAGTCCGTGTATACTGGGACTAAAATGTGAAGTTGTCCCGTCAGCAGCAGAGCAAACAGATGAAGGAAACAGTCGATGTCTCAAACCTGCAGTTTTTACTTTCGACAGCTTCTTTCTCTCACTGAGTCACTTCCTGTTAGCTGACTGCATGCTTTAGATGTCTGTCTTAGACTGTCCATCACATCACTGTATTTACTTTTGTATTAACGCCTTCTGTTTGTACATCAGACCCTATGATTGAACTAAACCTGGGATGTTTGTTTGGAATGATTCATATTATTCCTCGTCAGACTGCATGTGTTCTCCTGGAGCAGCAGCTCTCATCGTTTAAATTAACTTTAAGATCAAATTAAAGCATGCACTCCCGGAGGAGGGGGTGCAGTTGGTCTGATTGGTTTAGTGAACTGAAGCTGTAGCGTGGTTGCAGAGCTGCTGCCCTGGAGGACTGTTCTCAGTGTTTGTAGTAAATGTGTGTGTTCTGCTTTCAGCCCAGTGTCAGCTGCAGGCTGATACTGGTATCCAGTGTGAGGACTATGTCCAAGTGTGGTTCTTTGACAAAGACATCGGTGCATGCTCTCCCTTCTGGTATGGCGGTTGCGGCGGCAACGCCAACCGCTTTAACACGGAAAACGAATGTTTCCGGACATGTGGCGCCCACAGTAAGTCCTGACTGTGCACCAGAGCGCCGGCTGACCCCAGCAGTGTCTCTGTGGACTAACCTCTATGTTAATGTGCTGATGTTTAACTAACACTTCTGTTCTACGTCAGGTTGAATGTTTGATATTAACAGCGTCTCGTCTTTTTCGTGTTGTCCTATAACTTTAAAATAACTGTTTGTAGCTCTCGCTCTCTTTCTTCATCATGATATCAGACTTCAAATAGAAAAAGAAACAGACAAGATGGCTGGACTTTAGAAAGTAGATTCAGTAACAACTGAGTTTTTTCTAACACACATCCTGTAAGTATCAGCAGCTTTACAGTTCTGGGTAATTAGTGCGATGTGATCATTTCTACCATGACAGAACAGTTTACAGATTATTGTCCTCTGATGTCTTTAAAATGCATTTTAACACATCCAGGGTGTTGCTTGTGTTCTTTATGGTAATTGGTGAAACATAATTTGTGCAGGTGTGAACTCAGTATGTGATGTTGTAAACAGTTTTTATGAAACCTCAGGAAAGACGTGCAGCAGCTCAACCTGCTCTTAGCGTTAACAGAATAAATTCCCAGTGACGTGTTGTTGATCACATACGTGTAGCTTCTGGCTGACTGTGTCGTCTCTCACAGATCCAAACATCCTGCCGAGGCCGGAGCTGGCCACCTTTCTCTCCAAAGGTAAAAACCAGAAAAACCTCCAAGTGGTGGAAAACAGATTGTTTTTTCTAAAGGACCATGCTGGTGTTTTGTGTTTGTCACAGTCCTGCTGAGCCCTTTCAGTGTTTTGATTGTTTTGTCTTCTTCCAGGCAGCCATTGGTTTCTGCTGATTTCTATGAAAATCTACACGCAGACTTGAATCTTGCTGCAAATAAATACATCACAGTCAACATCATGTCTGCTTAAAAACACCAGAGCAGTGGTCCCAGATATCCTGACCTTAACCTCCAACTTTAACCAGGAGAAGCTTAGTGAAGCGGATCTTTAGGTTGTTTTTCTAGTCCAGTTTTTTTTAACAATTCTGATAAAGCAGAAATCTCACCTTTGGGTTGCTTGTCCAAGTTATTTCTTTGTGGATAACTTCTGCAGTAAGTTTAAAGTCTCTAGAAGCTGATTTTCATACAGAAGAACTGAAACAAACAATCGGTTGCCTGGAAGGAAGGAAATTCATGGTGGATAAAACAGGCGAAAGCCCGGTGCAGTGCCTTAAAGGAATGAGTCTGAAATGCTGAATGTTTACTGCACCGCAGTAATCTCCCTGTCCCTTCTCCATCCAGACAGCTGTTTCCTCAGCCAGGACCAAGGCGGCTGCCAGAACTACACCATGATGTGGTTCTTTGACACCGAGCAGAACGAATGCGTTCGCTTTTGGTACGGCGGCTGCGGCGGCAACGATAACCGCTTCAAGACGCAAGAGCAGTGTGAGAACCTCTGTCTGACGAAGAGTCGGTGAGGAGGACGCCGCCAGACTGGTCGGAGAAAACAATCACCGCTGTACACCGAACATGTATCAGCAAGACCTTAGAAAAAAACATGCACCTTCAAGGAAAAACACCAAGGCGACTTTGTGAATTATTTAAAAACCTTTATTGACAGTCTGTTCTGGGACAGTTTGACGGCTAACTAGTTTCTGCTAGAACGCCTTCAGGGAAAACTGAGACTGTTCCCGACCTCAGCAGCTGCTGATTAAAGAGCTTTTGAGGAAGAGTTGCCTTTGGTTTTCTTTCTCGGATGTGCACGTTTTGTTTCCCTCAGAGCACTTTTGCTTTTGCTCCCTTAGAGATCTTTTTAAAAATCATTTAAAATCATTTTACAATAGAAAACTCTTGACCTGTTGGATGTTGACCGAACATGACTGACGCTCATCACAGACTTCCTTTTAGTTTTTTACTTCACATCAGGTGCTATTTTTTTTTTTGGGGGGGGGGGGGCTGTTTGAAGGAATCACACCAGAAACATTAAAGTGTGTTGATGTAAATGAGCTTTGTGTCCACAACACGACTTTCCAACACTGATCAGAAATGCTTGATTTGACTGTGGAAGACAAACAGCGACTGAAGGTTTCAGGTGAAGGCGGAACATTTTAAAAGGCTTATCTTGTAATCTTCTGCTCAAGATAGTGATGTGACTGCAGTTTTTTTTCTATATTAATGATCCTCCGCTCCAGTATTTACAAATAATTGTTTGTAGTTCAGACACTTTGGACGACACTTCCAGAATCTGACCACGCGCACGGGAAAATATCCGACTCTTATTTTCAGAGTTTTGGTCGGTTATAAAGATGTTTTACCCAACAACAGGAGGAAGCAGCACCTGAGACGCATTAATATAACCACAGAATCACCGGTTATAATCCAGCTGGTGACATGTGGACTAGAGTCACTAATCTGGTGACTTAAGCTTCACTTGACTTATGATAGACTCATGACTTTGCAACCTTGGAGCTGTAGAATATAAACTACTGAGGACGGGACCTCAGCGCCCCGTCACGACTGAGCAAGAAGCCCGATAATAAAATGTTATTTCAACTGAAGCGCCAAACTGTGAAAATAAGACCCCGGATTTTCCCTTTATTAATCGTGTGAAGGGTCAAGCTGAACTCGAGCTGCTGCTGTTGGAGCGGCGCTGTACTCGGGCAGAGTGGTGTCGGGTTTCCTCGTGTCTGCTCAGTGTCTGCTTTATCACTAATATAAACACATGCCTGAAGTGGCAGCAGAACGGCTCGAGGCCCAGTTTGAGCCTTAAAAGGTCTGAAAAGTGTCTCTCTGGTGTGAATGACGGGGTTCCAGCCTGTGTCACGTCTGGATGGACGTGGAAATTGCTGTTTGTGGTTTGTCAAACCGACCAATGGTGCTTCATGTAAAAAAAAAAAAAAAAAAATAAAGAATTTAAGAAAACTTTGGAGTTCCTGCTGGACAGTTTGTTTGTTCGAAGGGGATTCAGGGTCGATGAAACCTGACGCTCTTGTGTTTAAACCTACAGAAGTTTATCTTTACAGGTGAAACAGTTTTTAATTCATTCAGTTCTTAAATATGCACTTCATGGCTACGTAGACGACACTAAGCAAACAGGTGTGTTGGCTTACATGGACGAGCTTCACAGAGGTTATACTGTTTTTATTCATGTTTCACCTTTTCTGAGACAAGAAAACTCGACTCGCCGCGATCTAAACTCCAAGACAGACCTGCTGTGCCTCGATACGGTTGCTGAGCTATGATTGGACAATCACTGTTTGGGGGGAGGGGTTTAGTGAGCGGTCATTTGGTTTCAAATCAGAGATCACAAGCAAAACAAGCATTTAGAGGATTAAATACATTTTTAATCTGTTTATGAGCTGCAACGATAAATCAATTAGTCAATCAACAGAACATCTATTCTGATGATTCATTAATTGTTTTCAGTCATTTTTGATGATTGCTGCTTTTTTTTGACAAACATGACGGAAACTGAAGACTCACCGCGAGCTCTGAGAGACTGAATGGCATTAAAAGATTAATCGAGTAAATAATCTGCATATGAATCGATAATGAAAATAATGGTTGCTGTTGATACTAACTTGATTAAAGAAGATAATCGCCACATTTGATTTATTTTTACCTACCTAGTTCTGATTACAATGGATCTATACTATCTGAGGACAACCCAGTTACATATCAAGTAGTTTCTAAACAAATCTGTATATCATTTTACTTACTGAAAGAACCGTCAATAACACGAACATGAGAACTGATTTCTGCTGCAGGTTTTATTTAACAGATGCACAAACACTGAAATTCAGTCACATGATTCATCTGCAGTTTGTAACATTTCTGCAGCATTTGATATTTTGTACAAGTTTCAAATCAAACATTATATTACTTATTACTTATATTACGTTAGATTTAAAATAACGTATGTACAGAGAGAGGGGCTTTTGTGTGGGTAAATGCAATGTTTTGGCTGAAACATTCACCTGCTAATAAACAGTTTTTAGGGGGGGAAGGAAAACATTTTAACAGAATTGACATCCATCACGTCTAAAAGCTAAATCGAATCCAGAATCTGGTCCAAGTTGATGATTTACTGTCTCTCCACAGAACGACATGATTTTTGTCTCCTAGAAATCCACTAAACAGGAACAAACATGAGTTTTTTTAAAATGTAAACGAATCTTGTAGCTCCAGTTTTTCAAGATATTGCAGTGATAATTATCAAGATATTGATTCACACTCTAAACTGTTCAGGTGAAACGTCCAATAAAGAACAGATTTAGGCCCAGTTCTCCCCTTTAACCTCCTTGTGTCTGACCTTTAACATGTGAGACAGTTTCCAGACTTCATTCATGTCATTCGTGCTCTCAAATTACTCATCTGTGCACTCAATATAAGTATTTAATTGGATAAAGTTTGGTTTTGTGAATACACATCATGTTTCGTCTGTTGAACTCAACACTGTGTGTCCTCTGACATCCTTTTAATGTGCGTCAAAATAACTGGATTAAGTGCACAAATTAGTGAGAAGAGGCGAAGATCTAAACGGTTTGTCCACGACACCTTTCAGGCTGTTGAGGAGCAGGAAGCCACGTGAGGGGATCATCACTTCCTGTCTCAGACCATCACAGGTTAGAAACCACATGACGACGTGGTTTTGTAACATGAAACACGGCATGTTTGAGAGCAGAAAGAAGGCGCACATGTATCCTGTGTGTGTGTGTGTGTGTACTGTTGCCGTCTCGTCCTCACTTCCACACTTTGACGATGCCGTCTCTGGACGAGGTGACGATGAAGCCCTGTGTGGTCTGAAAGGTGGCGATGTCAGTGATGATGTCGTGGTGTCCCACAGGGAGGGATTCTGGGCCGCGGCGAGGCGAGTCCTCCACCACGCCGCTCTTCTGTTTACTGTGGATCTCCTGCAGACATCAGAGAGGCATGATGGGAAATCAGACGTGTTTACAGAAAGGTCTGGACATCAACACACATTCACACTGACGACTTCATATATTATAAATGACAACTAATGATGGAGACAGCTGGTCACATCTGCAGCACTTCTGTCTGTTAGTGCTCCTGCTAGAAACTACATTTCCCATCAGCCTCTTTTATTGTCCGTCCACTCTGATTGAGCAGAGTTCACATTTAAGACCCAAAGTTCTTCTATAATCTGTGCAGTGTGAGTGTACCTGTGCAGTGTGAGTGTACCTGTGCAGTGTGAGTGTACCCACCTGTACGACCTCAGTTCCTTCGATGATCTTCCTGCTGTAGAGAACAGACGGACAGTGCAGCGAGTCGTTGGCTCCTCCTGCCACGATGTACGACCTCTCGGGATACGCCAAGTCCCAGAACCTGAAGGCCACAACAAAGTGTTGTTACTTCATTTTAAAACGCACGTTTGAATGTTTTTTGTCAGCTTGAGAGTCATGATGAAGAATCTGCTGCTTTTTGAAGATCAGTGGTTTTGTCCAATAAGTCACATTCAGTGTTTATGATTCACTGCTCTCAGAGAGCAGCAGATGTTTTGTTGCTGCAGGGAGGTGAGGAGGTCTGTCTGTCCTCACTGATTAACATGTGAGACGGTGAGGAAACTTCAGGGTGGTGAACTCCCTCTGGCTTTGTTGATGTTTCACTCCTTTTAATAGAGGGATTGTTAAAAGGGAGCAGCTTTTTGTCCCATGCTCTCACAAAACCTCCAAGAATCTCTTCACACTGTGTCCTCACTAATGGAGAGTCTGTTTCTTTGTTTGTATGATGTACAACACAAAGGTTTGGATTTATGGAACCAGGAACTTTTCCAAATCTAAGATGAATAATAAATCCGAAACTTAAACATTTAGGAGGGTTTATCACCGTCTGCTGCCCAGAAACAGAAAGAAGAATCACCACCAACTCATTTTACATCACAAGACTTTAAAGACATTTCTAGAAAATGGTCAAACCACCAATGGTGGTCTATGGGGAAAAGGGGACAGTTCTGTTCCAGCTGGGAACGCTTGTATTGAAGTATTTGTGTGAAAGGGTTTTATTTTTTATTACTAGTAAGTTTAGACTTTACAATAAAAATAAAAGGAGCTGCATGTTATAGTTTAACGGAGGTGGTGTGATGTTGTGTTTGTGAGGTTCAGACCTGATCCTCATGTCAGATCCAGCAGTCAGCAGCAGAGGGTTCCCATCAGCAGGACTGCAGTAGATCCCATGAACACTGTGGGAAGACGGCTGCAACACACACACACACACACACACACACACACACACACACACACACACACACACACGAAATACTAATTAATAATGATTATCTCTTGCACGTTCACACTGTTTCTTACCTGTTGGTTTTCACGTGTCTTTACTCTTGGCTGTGAACTAAATTAGGAGAATGAAGATGAATTGATCATAAACTCAATCTGATGAGATCACGTGAAGCTCCGAGCCAACAGCAACATTAAGGATGATATTAATAATGTGTAGTGTACGCAAGTGTTCAAAAGTTAGAAATGGTCTCAAACTCAGATTCTTACAACTAAATTAGTTTCTGGATATTAAAGGGGAACTCCACAGATTTTCCTCCTCAGTGGTTGTTCCCATGTGTTCCTACTGCAGTGTGAAGAATACGTGTACGAAGCCTTCAGACGACGACTCTCGTTCTGCTGCATCGATTCTGATTCTTTTTGTTTTAAACTGTCCAACACACACACACACACACACAGACACACACACACAGAGACACACACACACACACACACACACACACTCACACACACACACACACACACACACACACACACACACACACACACACACACACACACAGACGTACCTGCATCTCAGAGAGTGGAGGTGCTGAGCTCGCCCACAGAGTGAATTTACGGTCCCCAGTCTCCATGTCCCACATCGACACTTCATTATTCCCCTGGACAGCTGCAGACAGACAGACAGAGAGACAGACAGAGAGACAGACAGACAGGTTAACAGACAGAGAGACAGACAGACAGGTTAACAGACAGAGAGACAGACAGACAGGTTAACAGACAGAGAGACAGACAGACAGGTTAACAGACAGAGAGACAGTCAGACAGGTTAACAGACAGAGAGACAGACAGACGGAGATCATTCAGCTTTCGTCCTCTCACCTGCGATGACAGATGATTGGTAGAGCGGATGCATCAGCAGGCGTCTGATTCGTGCTCGGGCAGGGTGGGAGTGGTTTGAGATGGGGAGCTGGAACCGCATATCCCAGCAGGCCATGGTGCCGCTGCTCGTACCTGATGAGGAAACACAAAGAGGAGTTACCCTGGTTTTAGTAGACTTTTCACCAGAGTCTGTATTTGAATTTTGCATTGTTTCAATAATTTTTTTTGCTTTTTGTCGTTGTTTTCAGAGGTTTTAAATCATAAAAATTGCCCATATTTGACCTTTTAAGAGTCTCTTCCGCTACCACATAAAGATTTTATATAACTTGGTAAAAACATCGGATTACAGTTGATGTAATTAAAAGACACATACGACCCTCATTGACATAATGCATTCCTTAGCCCCTAACCATCACAACTCAGTGCCTAACCCTGACCATAACCTGATTCTAACCTGAGCCCTAAAACTCTCAAACAGGCGTCTGAAGTACTGAGGACCGGCCAAAATGTCCCCACAATGCAGAAATGTCCCCACAAAGATACCAATACAAGGCCACAGACAAAGGAACACAGACCGAGGCAGAGCCAGCACTGGTGCATGTCGACAGTGAAGGAGGTGATGAGTCCAAGGCGGAGGTCGTGGCGGAGCGTCCAGGCGTTGGAGTTGGAGCGAAGGTCCCAGCCGACCAGCGAGCCGTTGACGGTGGCGTACGCCAGCACCGACTGAGCGCCCGAGTTAAAATGGTGGACGTCGACCGCACAGCCGTCCTCCTGCAGGTCCAGAGACCTGAGAGCAAGGACGCACGAGTGAATGAGACACGTCACCAGTCAGTGCAAGTCTTTACCTGTGGATGTTTCCGTTACCTGGTCTGGAATGGCTGAACTTTGGGGGATTTTGGTGGTTTATTTGCTTCGACTGCCAGCAGCTGGATGGATCCGTTGTCTGACGCCGCCGCTAAGTAATGTGACCCCTGACAGAAGGTCAGCGTCTTCACATGGCCGCCGATACGGGAATAAGTCAACACAGACCTGTGGGAGTGCAGTGAAGACACAACAGAGCTGTGAACATACAGTAAACGTGAACGAACAGCAGTCTGAGCTGGACTTCACATATGTGTAAAAAAACTCTGCTCCGAGGTCCCCCAAGTCCCTTGGCGTTTAAACTAAATCTGAACTTAATTATTATTTTTTTTTGCCTCCATAGCGGTCTTCTCCAAAAAAATAACTTCTTAAATATTATCTTATATTTTAATTCTACATGTAGGACACACATATAGTGAGTTACTAGTGGATAAATACATTTTTCCCCATGACCTTATAAATAATAAACTGTATGGAAGAGGAGCTTCCCACCAGGCTCAACAGAGCGTCTGTAAACACACCACCGTGGTGTCACGGCGTCCTGGGGTCCACCTGTAAACTCACCTGGTAGTCGTAGTCTTTCCCTCCATCTTCTGGCTGTCCCAGACTTTAACGGTGCCGTCGTTGGACGCCGTGGCAAAGATGGAGTGTTCGTCTGAGACTCTGATGCGGTTCACAGCAGCTTTGTGTTCGTGGAGGTGGGCGACCAGCAGACCTTTGGGGTGCCACCCTGAAACACACATTTACAGCTTTGTGTGCCTTAATGAGACGATGCAAACTGCTGCTGATGCTTCGGTCGAATGGGTTAAACCTGGGAAACAAACTGCACTTTCCCAACGTCTCGTCTGTTAAAGTGTCATCGTAGTATTTAAAGTTTTGTTTAAACAGAATTTGGTTTGAGATGGAGACAGAAGAGCGAAAGAAGTGGTGCCAAACCGTCCGTCTGCAGTTTGTCTGCCAGGGTGTAATCGTTACAATAACGAGCCAAACAGCTGATTGTAATGTTTCCTCTATCCAAACAGTGGATCATCCTGTATCTGCTCTGCGTGAAATGACAGGGTACCACATGTGAGAGGTGAATCCTAAACAGCAACAAGTGTGTGCATGTGTGTGTGTGTGTGCATGTACTGATGTAAAGGTGTGTCAGTGTGTGTCTGTTACCAGGTGGAGGAGGTCGACTCTCCCACTCTGCGCTCTCCATCATCTGCTTGGCCATGCGCTCGGCGCTGCACTGCTCCCTCTTCTGCTGCACCAGCTGCTGCAGCTCCGCCTTGCAGGTGTTGATGCGGCGCTGGTAGGCGGGGCCGCTCGCCACCGACTGCAGCACGGGCACCGCCGGGGCCACGGCGCTCTTCCTGATCTGACTCGCCGGCCCGTCAGCAGCCTGCAAACACATCAGTTCCTTATTTTACTGACTGGTCATTATCAACAAAGCTACATGACTTCACACCACAACAAAGCCATAAGACTGACCAATCACGAGGCTTCGTCTCATATAAAAAGCAGATGTTGAGCCTCAGTGTGGAAAGATTCAGACTACAGTTTAATATTTGACGTGGCTGAAGGTGAGATAAAGACATTTGGCGTGGTAGTAAATAGGAACCACATGTATCAGAGCCTTTCGTCAAAGAAATAAAGCCAAGTAAACAGAAACACGAGTCAAACATCCACTAACAGCTTGTTTAATAATGAGGAGACGAGGCGACGCAGACAAAGAGCCAAACGTCTCACTGCTGTTGGGGAAAGTGAAGCCCATTAATGAGGGAAAAAAACAAAACTTTAAAACTACAGAATGTACACAGAATCAAACGCAAAAGCCAGTCAGAGACGAGGATTCGATCCAATCTCGCTTCTTGTTCATTCTTTAAAAAACATATTTTCTTGGTGATATGTTACAATATATTTACAATATAGTATTTGTGTGACAATTAACAGGTGAAATTAACACAAAATATCATCAAAACATACAAAGGATGAAATTAAAGGGAACTGAAAACTCTTGGAGGTACTTTAGAGATAACCCATAATAAGGGAATTAGTACACTGCCAAGTACAGACAAAATAAAATGCAAATTGTAACAAAATAAATGCCAGTTTTATTTCTTTGAGGAATGTGATTAAAAGTGAGTTTGGGGATAACAGCAGTTGTAACTGGTGAGCAGTAGTTCTGTGGTCATCGATCACCTCTCAGGCTGCTCTTCACCAACTTCAGACACCTCTGAAGCACGCCCACATTTACAAATATTTTAGGAAAAGAAACAGTTGTGTGTAGCTGGAGCTGAAATGATTAGCCAATTAACTGATTAGTTTGACAAACAACCATTTTGATAATCAGCTTCTGCTTCTGAATTATGTGGATTTGATTCTTTTCTTAGATTTATAGTTTTATATAATTGCAAACTGAGTATCTTTTATGTTCTGGACTGTTTGAGAGGACAAAACAAGAAATATGAAGATGTCATAATGGTTATTATTCAATATTTTATAGGAAAAAACGGCTTATGATTTAATTTTAATTGATTTAGTTTTCTTTTTTGTGTAAAACACAGGCGAGTGGCAGAGCTGGGTTTGGGGAACCATATCTACGTAGACTGCACCTTGTTTTATTTTATGTATTTCTGCTTTATATGTTTTTTTACTATTATTTTACCAGAATAATCTCTCTGGGATCAGAAACTCTCCTTCTCCGGACAATGGTAACCAAAATGTCTTTGGGCATGTGCCTAAAAAAACCTATTAACACATTTAGGGTAAAAAAAAGAATCTGTGTTGGTGTGAGTGTGCCTCTGGCTGTACAGCACCAGTCCCAGACAGGCCTGATTACTGTAAACATCAATTAATCTCAGCCACACCTGCACCAGGCGCAGCAGTAAGAGGGATGGCGTTACCGTGGCGGGCTGGGCGGAGGGCGGCTCCTGAGATCCGAACATGCTCTTCCACTCCTCGTTCATCGTCGAGTCCTGCTTTGTGTGCTTCCTCGCTGCAGGAAAAAAAAAAAAAAACAGGATGTTAGACCTTTCTCATGCCACAATTAACTAACAAGTCTATAAAGGTTTAGTAAAATGTTTCTTAGAAACACGACACCACCACGTGCTCAACAGATGTTGTGATTTCTACAACTGGTTATAATTACACTGCAAAACATGTTTATCTGGAATCCTGCTCTGGATTGCGAGACTGTAATGAAAATGGAAAAGAAAATACTTTTTTTTATTCTCTTGTTTCTAATTAAAACACACTCAGAGTCAATATTTCTTCATTAGGAATAAAGTGAAATTATACTTTATACTTATACTATAATTAGACTGACATCTCTCCAAATGCAAAAAACATGTAAAAAACATCCCTAATGTCACATTTTAACACTCACTTTAACAACAATCACTCAACAGATGAAGATTTTTTGCAGTGTAGAGTGAATCTGAAGACTGTCAGGTATTTAGAGAACACAAAGACCGAGTGATTAATGTGGGAGATTAGAGAGGGGAGTTCCCCTGAGGCTCTTTTTCTTTAAAACAGGCAGTAATTTACTCTCCTGACTTACAGACAAACATCTGGAACACAGAGTTAGTTTTGATCTGGTCATGGAGATACACACGGCCGACAGGAGAGAGTAACTTTAACAATGTGCATTCTTTGTTTGTCTTGACCTTAAAACACGTCACTAACAAGCCTTGTGTTCATGTTTACTGCAGGCTAAACTGCCTTTCAACAGTCAACCGGAGAAGCAACAGAAGGAAGGTTCACATATTAAATGTCTAGTCTACAATATCATTATTGGTTAATCTGCCTGTTACTTTCTTCATGCATCGTTTGATCTGTGACATCAGACAGTAGTGAACAGTTTGAGTTATTCAAACAGTCCAAACACCAGTAATTTATTTTACTGTCATAGAAAATTATAGAGAAAAGAGCGAAAGAAAGAACAAAAGAAAGAAATTAACTGATGCTAGTTAACTGAGGTTAGTTAAATACGGGTAAACTGAGGCTACTTTTTCATGTCGAACAGCCCAATTAATGAAATGAATCCACACCAGGAGGACGCAGCTGTTAGCACATAAACAGATAATACACTTAAATAAAATTGGCTCTAGAGTTTGTAGTTTGAACACTGACAGTTTCGGGGACATGTTAGGGAGGCAGGATTTCAGCATCGCCGGACAGCAACATGAGTTAACAACAGGTCTTCTGACAACATGGAAGACGGTGTTTTCTAAGTTCATGGGACCTTGAACAGTTTGTTACTTTCACAGCAAGCATGCGTATCACTTCAGACTGAATCACATGAAACAATATACCAGATGCTGCAGCAACGGACTCTGTGAAATGAATCAAAACAACATTTAACACGAAGCAGATCGACTCTGGTTTGTTGTTCATGTGTGACGAGACGAACGCATCATACAGGAACACAAATACTCATTTAATTAAACATTTTACAGAATATTTATAACATGAAAGTTGCTCAACATTTCAAAACAGTGACATCTACTGAACAAAACAATCCTTCAGTGGCTCATTTACTCAATTCAACTTCTGTGAGCATAAAGAACAATTACAGTTATCTTAAATGTAAATTAGGATTTTATTTATCGATCACCATATTCCTTTTTCAGGGAGCGACAGGTAATGTTTTAGCCTTTATTATTGAACAGGACTGCATGAAAAATGTAAGCAGTATGAAGGTAAGAAAGGCCATGAGTAAGTACTGAATCAACATCAAAATGTCTGATAACTAGTTTTACTCATAATATTTGCATATCATATATATATATAAATAAATACATAAAAAACACATTTGTGCTCGACAGTGAGTTTATGATATTTTATCGGTATGATATTTCAGGGACGGTGTATCTGTTTCTAGATAAGAGGGTGAAGTGGACACTGTGGATGTTTTTAATATCTTTTACTCTCTGATTTTCTTTTTGGTTTTTATTGTGAAGCCCTTTGCGACGTCTGCTCTTGAATGGTGCTATAATAATAAACATATAGTTATTATTGTGACCAGTCCACTACCATGAAACTAGAAGCCCAACGTTTCTCTTTCTGGATATATTTTAACATACCGATTCTTTCCCCCAAATATTAAATCTACTGTGATTCGTGACTTTCTCAGTCTGAAGCTTTTGCATTCAGTTATGTGCTCACACGTTTCCAATGACCCTGATGGTCTATTAGAAAATACATGGGCTCCATATGAAAAAATAAACAGTTTTCTTCCTGACAGACATACTTCTTACAGATGTGCAGAATTTACTGTGCAGGGAGTTAAAAGTAAGTAAAGTCCTGTGAAACCTTTATTCACTTTTCCCCTTTTGGCTGATTAACTCTTTACTGACTGTAAAACTCCCTCTGACCCTTCTGAATTTCTTATAAATAAACATTTGCTGATTTTAATATATCTGTTTTAAACTGTAAACCTAAACTGTGTTTTTGAAACTTTGCCATCATTCCTATCGGCTGCATCAACATTTTATTCACGGAGTTCGATTAGTTACTTAGTTGTGCTGATACGATGATGGAAAGACTTTGTTCCACAGTAAGAAACACAACTGTGTTTTAACTTCAAACTGGTTTACAGCATCTGGTTAAACTGGGAATTTCCTTTACGTCCTGTCTGATGGTCCTTCTGGATTCAGAGCTCAGCCAGGAATTAAATAAAGTGACTGAATAAATCCACTCAGTCCAATCATTTTGGTTTCATTTGTCCAGGTTTTCAGATATATCAGATAGTAAAAGGTCACTTATTTTAATAGATGTGAAAGGAATTTAGTTTGTGCTGCTCTCAGCATTAAACAATGACACTTAAAACATCTTGTTCCAGCAAAAACATCCAGATTACTGTTGACAATCCTCAACACTTGAGCAGTTTTCAGAACTTTCTCCTGAAGAAATAGTCCCTTTAAAAACTGATGACAGTGCGTTCTACCTACGAAATATAAACCACAGTTGTATCATGTCCTCTGTGTCTCTGGAGGAGAAATAACTTTGATGAAGGAGGGCAGGGAGGCTTTAATCAAAATACACTATCCATTGGCATTATGGGAAATGTAGGATCCAGTGTTTTTGGAGATTGACCCATGCTAGTGACCAAAAGTCAGAAAATCGCTTCTCCTACTGCTTTGATTTTGTTTTTTAATCTGGCTCTTCTGAGTCCCCCAACTTTACGGAGGTGCAACACGAAACATGACTGTGATGTGAAATGAAAGGAAGCAAGAAAAAACTGACTGTTTTAGTTCCATTTAAAACCCCTTTGGATCAAAAATACCAGAAAGCTGATGAGGAGATGACACAGTGAGGACACGAGTGTTTCATTGGGGCAAGTGTGTAAATACCGCATCATTACCTCTCTTGTCCTCGACCTCCGCCTTGGGTTTAACCAGGTCCACCTGGCGGCCGGTGATGCCGAGCGTGGCCAGGTCGATGACGCCGGTCTGGGCCGCCTCTCCCAGGTGACTCTGCTCGCCCATGTTGGCTTTGGCCTTGTTGGATTTCAGCATGAAGTCTTTGAGCGCCAGCAGTTTGTCCTCCTCCGCCTCGGTCATCCCCTGCTCAACAGAGGACACGAAACGGAACGGGGGTGAACACGGAGGTTTGGATTCAGCCATAAGATGGACTAGTTCACTCACTGTCACAATCACACGCGGTCATCTGGGTCTCATTTCACTGAACTGATACAGAACTACTAAAAACATGAAGTCCACTTATCTTTTCAACGACCTTGAGACTGTGAGCTTTCTGTGTTTCCCTGCATCACAACAGTCACTGACCTGATGTCTGGTGCCTTTAGTATCCGAATGTCCTGTGTATATTTAAGTATAATTTTGTTTGGTTTTCAGTGAGCTCACTGTTGGTGTTGAGAAACTTGAAATAGTTCACTGTTGACTTTCTGTGTGGAGCCTGACTGGTTTATTAGGAAGGCCCATATTTTTAGCTGATCACAATATGAGTAACACAGATAAACACTGTATGTAGTGTGAGTATTCTGTCAAGTTGTTCGTGATATTGTAGGTTTTGTTTTATATATATAATCACATGACATGATTGATGGACTGAAAATAAGGAATTTCAAGACCATAAACATTGATCAGGGGAGAGATTCTGGGATTTGGATGCTACAAAAAAATTTAGAAAGTGTATCTTCAAAAGCACAATTCCACTGCTAGCTTCATTTCCTGTGTCTGCCTTCCTGTTTTCCATCACTGTGAGTGGTTTTCTTTGATCCTGTTAACAAATAACTGCTGCTGGAATTGTTCTGCTTTGGTTGGGAACTGAACTGAGTAGGCAGAGAATTAAGAATAGGACTAAATATGGAAACAGACCCAAGTTGTAGTAAGATCATAGAAACTGATCTTGCAATAATGTGTGTTGTGAAATATGTGTCATAATAAAAGTGACAATTCAAAAATACCCAGTTTGTACCTTTCATTTTTGTATATTTGTAAGAGTGTAGATAGATTTATTCTGAGCTCCATGTGTGACATGAAGGTCCTGGGCTATGAAAGTTGTTTGTGTGGTTACATAATGTTTCACAGAAATGTGGTTTTTCCACAGAACATTAAGTCTAAAAGACACACACTGAATCTGGCTGCCTTGAGCTGCTCTGCTTTCCAGATGGAGCTTTTACAAAAACTACCAACCTTCATCTCAAAGCTGTTTTATCTGGATTCACTTTAAACTTTTTAAACCAGCGTGCTTATGAAAAAACTGCACTGTATATCGTTCCCGTGCATATAAAATGGGAGTTTTTATTCAGAGTTTTGTGGAAGTGCCTCCAGGGTTTATGAATCCGATTACAGGAACTTTCTGGCCTCGTTGTTTTTATTCTGAGGAACTCCCTCAAAGTTCTTCAGAGATGCTGGGCCTTCATTTGATCAAAGTAATGCTGAGGAAAAATGTGTGTGGGGGTCTGAGTCAGTGTCTGCATATGTTTAACAAGTTTTTTTCATTTTAAAACAGAGATAATGTTGTGGTCTGGATGACAGGTAGTGTTTGAATCCCTGGTTCCCCCTCTGTTGCCTCCGTCTTATGACGAATGAAAATGTGTGTTGGCTACATTTCTTGACCCACATATATATAGTATAGTATAGTATAGTATAGTAACCTAGTACTAGCAGTAGTATTGGAGTATTTTTTTTTTGTTGATGGCTGCTGTAAATAAAATCAATTTTTTTTAACTGCATTTGCAAAATAAAATTTGTTTTCTTCCCACAAATTCTATTTAAGTGAGAGAGCGTGTTTGAAATGTGAAGCGTTTTCAGGCGTGTTATTGTGGACGGAGATCATTTCTGATGCGCTCGTGAGGAGCCTCTGCTTCTTCAGCTCAATTTTGAGAGCGAGGTAGAAACCGCCTACTTTCAGACCGCTGACCAATCACTGCGTGAAGTGGGCGTGATTCTAGAGTTCAGAAACATTGTTGGGACGCAGCCTCTCTGAGAGGCTGAACTCACTTTACGTCATGTTACAGCCAGTAAATAAATATGTCAGGAAACACCAGTTTTAACGTTTTCTATTCACACAAATGAATTAATCAACTCAGGTATCATAAAACCAACATCTAATGCCAGTTTTCTGTCAGTCTGTACATGAAGTAGCTACAAACACACACACAACATACTTTATATAGACCACTTCTGTAGACAAAAAGTTTGACGTTTGTCTCTGCGTCACTTATTTCTATCTTCAGGATGTTGTTGATTTAGTGCAGTTTCTCATTTCGGGAATCAGAGAAATTAATCTGAAACAGAACCGTGTGAGATGTATTTCCTGTGAAATCTGTCGAGCAGGCCGACATCAAGGTCACCCGCGAGAACGCCCACCGTCAGGAATCTGACAAAGATCGATGTGTTTGTGGAAGTAAACCTATATTTTTAAATCACTAAAGTCACAACAGATGAGGATTTTTTTTGTGATTTAACACATACCAAACCACATGAAACAAAGAACACACAGAAACTCTCACATAGAGAGACACACACACACTCACAGACTCACACAGAGACACACACACACACACTCACAGACTCACACAGACACACACACACACACACTCACAGACTCACACAGAGACACACACACACACACACTCACAGACTCACACAGAGACACACACACACAGACACACACACACACACACTCACAGACTCACACAGAGACACACACACACACACTCACAGACTCACACAGACACACACACACACACACTCACAGACTCACACAGAGACACACACACACACACACTCACAGACTCACACAGAGACACACACACACACACACTCACAGACTCACACAGAGACACACACACACAGACACACACACACACACACACTCACAGACTCACACAGAGACACACACACACACACACACTCACAGACTCACAGACTCACACAGAGACACACACACACAGACACACACACACACACACACACTCACAGACTCACAGACACACACACACACACACACACACACACACACACACACACACACACACAGAGACACTTTTGCCCTCTGGGGCTCATATGGAGCCATTTCAGGCAACTCCGGACACCAAAACAACACAGCAGGAGCACATTGTGGGAAATGTGAGGCACGAGTTCCCGATTCACTGGAACTGTGTACGTGTGTGTGTGTGTGTGTGTGTGTGTGCATGTACATGTCTGTGGTCGGATGGTAACACTTACTGGTAACAGGTTAAATGCAGTGTTGCACTGCCCCCTCTGGTTGTTGCACCAAACTTAAAACTTAGTTAAAACAGGAAACGTGTTATTTATCTTGAAAAAGCAAAGTGATCCATCATCATTCGAGCTCAGCCAGAAATAATTCATGTAAGAATTTGGAATAAATTCCATAATTTCTTCATCCTGAAGAAAACACAAACAAAAGGTATGTATGTATGAAGGTCTTTGTTATGAATAACAGGAATGTGTCTTGTTTCATTTAGTTGTTCAAGCCTGCATCATTTTCTCTGACTCTGTGTGTTTTTAGACACTAATTTCATTCTCTCAAACTTTTCTTTGCTGCTGATTAACGTCCAGAAAACTGATTATTGTTATACACAGATAATCAGCAGATTTACTGTAATGTTGGAACACTTATTTGCTGTGTTGACCTGAACAGCTTATTAAGCAGCTGATGAGAGTTCACAGGCTGCCAGCAGCACCGCAGACCCAGAAACACCATCTTCACACAGAAAGTCCAACAAGGTTCTCAGCGTGGCCATCTTTTCCATGACTTCAGTGACCTAAAAATGACCCAAAACCACCGACTGGAATGTGAAATTCATTCTGCTGTATTCTTTACTTGAACCTTCCAGAGAATTCACCGTATTCCCAAACTTTCCCTGCTGGGGAATCCCCTCTCAAAAAATTATAGCGTGTCATAAATGACCCGACTGAGCAGCGTTGTTCTGACCTGTGACAGCAGCTTCTTGAGGAGCTGAGCGATGGCCGGGTCCTCGGGAGTGGGGCATTCTGGGATAGATCCTGCACGCTTCTTCTGCCGAAGGAGCAGGTGGCGGAAGAGGCTGGCGATGTCTTTGGAGCGCAGGGCGTAGTCAAAGATGGAGCGGCTGACCGGCTCCTTCAGCACACTGAGCAGGACCAGCTCCTTATCGATCTGGGGGGGGGTGACGAAGGACAGGTGAAGAGGAGGAAGTCGTGCCGGGAGACGATGATGGTGATGATGATGAGGACTCACCTGGATGATGGGCTGGGTGATGAAGGGGTTGAGGTGGGGCATCAATTTGCAGTAGACGTCAGCCACGTTGAGGTGCCGTGCGATGACGGTGATGAAGCCCACCGCCCCGTAACGGATCCACAGGTTGGGGTGACACAGGAACGGAGCTACGGCAAGACGGAGAGGACAACTTATTCTTAATGAGAGCACACACTCATGTGGCTTGTCTAACAGTAAATACTGATGGTTCAGGGTTACACAAGTTCATAAGGGATAAAACAGAAATGTATGATGCTTGAAAACTTGCCACATAGGCAGGAATAAACTGGATCCTTAATTTATTTACTGACCTAAAAGTCCCATGTAATTGCCTCAGTTGGTCTCTAAAATCACCAAAAAAGAATACCAAGGAAACACTCAGGTTGAGACATGTTATATGTCGTGCAGATTAAATAACTCTATTAATCGATCAGTCCAGCTACAGAAAATGAATCAGTAACATTTTTGATAATCAATCAGTTGTTAACTGATAATCAGTCAAAGGACAAATGCAAAATATTCTCTGGTTCCAGTTCTTTTCTCTGTTGTATATCAGAGTAAACTGAATATCTTTGAGTTTTGGACTGTTGGTCGGACAAAACCTCTTCATTTTTCACAATAAGACAAAACAATTCATAAATATTTTTAAAATAATATTAATTTCATCAGATTCCTTGATAATGAAAATAATCACTAGCTGTAGTTTTGTTTTTATGCATCTTGTGTAGACATGTTAACATGAAAGTCAAGGAATCATCAAAGTCATTAGGATTCATCCTGAGGGGAACATGGACGTCTGTGCAAAGTTTCAGTCTGGACTGACTGGTCCAGACCGGTGGTAATAATGTGTTTATCTGTCAGTGAGCAGCGAAGCCTCGGATCTTACCGATGTCACTGACAAACTCGTAGATATGAGGTTTCTGCAGCAGACCCAGTTGACACATGCAGGTGAGAGCGTTCAGGGCTTTATAGATGACGAACTCCTCGGTGTCACTCAGACCCTGCTGAAGGAGAGGCTTCAGGATGGAGGAGCTCTGCCAGCCGACGTACGCCGCCACTCCTGCAACACAGCGACGCAACAGGGACAGAAAGCAAACAGGGAAAGAGTCAGAGGGTTAAAAAGACACAAAAACTGCACTGTACCAGACTGACAAGCTAAAAACTTCTGCTGAGCTGGAAGTAACTGTTCATCCACAAGGATCTCAGAGAAACTCCCACCATTAAAAATAGTTTTTATGCAGCATTTTAGGTTCAGAATCTATACAAAATAAGTCCTAACAGTGTGTTGGGCAGTCGCAGGAGTCAGATTTGAATGACGATGGCAGAGGGTTTGATGTTTATTTTTTATTGTTGTGTTTTTCCTTAAAAAAATAATAATGAAACCAAACATCTAAGCGTTTGTTTTGTTAAAAGATCTAAAAATCTGACATTAAAGATCAAAGTAAACAACAGACCACATTTCCCATCATGCTTCTTGTTGACTTGAATACCTTGTTTGTAACGTGTCTGTGTAGAACGTGGTGGTTTATGTTGGTAATTGTCATTTTCGTGCTGGTTTATAGTCTTAACCAGTAGTGATGTGCAGTTACATTTCCTTTTAAAATGTTTAAAAGTTTATTAACAAATGGGAAAACGTCCTTCATCGACATATCATGTGGAGTCATGTTTGTGTCACCTGATGGATGTGAGTCCACTATTTGCTCTCTTTTAACACTGTCTTTGGTCTCTACCACCTCCTGAGGGAAACACCTGGCTCTTTAGCTGCTAAATGCTCCACCAGCTACTTACTAGTTACTATCTCTGTCTGCTGTTTGCTGCTGAGCAGGTCGTGTCCAGCTGGTTTTTGCAGCTTTGAGAGTTGAGCTGTGAGAGTGAACCAGAACAGTAAAGTTGTGGCCGGGAGATAAACAACAAGCTCCATAAAGCTGAGCGGAGCTGCAGATTCAGCTGATGAAATCGCTATTCTGTGAGCTTTTCTTACCCACGATGCTGTCGAAGAAGGCTCCTCGCAGGTGCCAGTCATTCTTATCGTTGAGGAAGGTGATCATGTGAGACAGCAGCACGTCATTGGCTTTCTGCCGTCCGAAGAAGACGCAGAGGCGTGTGATGCCGTTCTCCATCAGCGACTGTTTAACAATGTTCTCCGAGTCACTCAGCAGCGTCACCACCTTCTGCTGCACCATCTCGTGCAGCGCCTGCAGCTCTGAGCATTCAACATACAATCGGTTTGTCACACAGGTAAACGGCCGTCAGCAATGACAGCGGCAGCGTCGGCTCGTGCGTGTTTCTGTACCTGAGTCGTAGTTTTCGTTGGGGTGGAGTATTTCCTCTGTGTCCTCGCCGCTCAGGTCGTGTTCTGTGTTCACATTGTTTTCCTGAACCAACTCCAGGAACCGCAGGGCGCTCTCTGCCAGATGGGCTATGTTCTCTAAACACCACCAAGGAAGAAAGAAAAAGGTCTCAACAACTTGTTCCAAATTATATTTCTAATCATAATGTCGAGGAAAAACCTTGTTTTTCTGATTGGAGGCATAAAGAAAATCACCATTCCAACAAATACAATTATTCTACATGTCTTGTGCATTATTTTATCCACAGTTCCTCTAAATTAAAGAGCTAGTAGGGCTGCACAACACTGGAAAAAACTGACATTGCGATATCTTTTTTTTCTGGGATGTTAACTGCGACAGATACATGCAGTGTGTTCGTAAAACTCTCAAACTCAAACAACAAACATATATACGTAAGATGGTGGCAAAATGTAAGTACAGAGAGATGTGGATACTGCAGGTTTTGTGTGTGTTGTGTGTGTTCGATCAGTTCGCTGTGTGCTCTGGTGAACTGGGGGACCTGATCAGTTTATCAATCAACCAAAACAGGCAGCGCTCAGTTTCAGGTTGTGGTAGTAGACTCGTGGGGCCTCTTCCTCTTCTACCTGTAGTGTGACTATTGCACATCGCGGGTACATCTGCTATTAAAGTAAACATTGTATTCCAGACCCTAAAACCACTGACCTGCGTATGCCAGCCTGACGATGGTGGCATCGTCCTGGGCGAGGTGGGCGATGCCTGGCAGGATGTACTCTGGGTAGATGTTGACGTCGTTCCTCGGCACCTCCTTCACCAGCGCCAGCACTTTGGCCAGCGTGCGCACAGCCTGAGCTCGCACGCGAGGCACGGGGTCGTTGCAAAAGTGCAGCAGGTAGGGCGTGATGCGGTCCAGCAGGATGTCGACGCTGAGCCGCGGCGCCAGGTGGAGGATGAGCTCCAGCGCCGCCAGCTTGGAGTCGCAGGAGTGCAGCGTCTGCAGGCAGGAGGTGATGACGGACACCAGGACGATGAGGCCCTGCTCCTCCCGGGAGCTCAGCACGCCATCGCTGCTTTCCTGAGACGAAGAGGAAGAGGAGGAGCCTGGTGGGGAAACACTTTGTCTTTTTAAAACGGCAAACACTGAAGAGAAGGGTTTTCATTTTGTGACCATAATAACGTTTAACATCTGAAATGAACTCCCTCTCACCTTCCCGCAGGTTGTGTAGGATGTTGTCGAGGTCTTTGCGGATGACGAGCACTCGCTCATCTGCGGACTGGAAGGTCTCCTTGGCGAACTGAGCCATGTACGGCTGCAGGAAGGTGTAGAAGATGTCGGGGAAAGCTTTCCCTCTCTGCTGCTTCAGATACTCCTCTGCTGTCAGACGCTTCTCAGGCTCCCTCTGCACCATCTGAGCCACCTGAGGGAGAGAATTTCATTCAGCACATGGAAGCTGCTGTCAGAAACCAAGACGTTGGTTTTACTAGAGCAAATACAGACTACAATACAGATAAATTATTAGCTTACCAATAGACCTTTTTAGCAGCAGACATTTTTACTTGTCATGACAGGAAAAGTACAGGTATAACAAAACAACTGTTCAAAAGGGTCCCAGTAAACCAGGACAATTCTACTCCTACTGAATCAGAATCAGTGATTTACTAACAGGAGTAGGACTGTTTTATAGCAATATTACAGAAATAAGTGCCTTACTTTGCCTTACTAAATGAAATGTCAAAAATTGACATCACCATCTCTTTATTATAGGTTTGTTTGTTTGTCCAGCAGAGAGCACTGACACGTTTTAACGGCATAGATCTGAGTCTGTATCAATAAAACTGACTTGACTGTTGACAACCAACCAGCCCACAGAGATCATTACCAGCTCCCGGATGCTTTGGTCCTCGATCTTCCTGAGGACCTGCTCCGTCTGGAAGTGTCCTTTTCGATAAGCCAGCAGCTGGGACAGATCGAAGAGAGGGACGCCCTCTGTGAACAGCTCCGCTACCACACAGCCTGAAGACACAAAGACACAGTGTGAGTCTGAAATACACACACTGTAGTCCAACTGTTTGTTTACATGTTATAGTCCTTCAAATACAATTCCATTAAATAAATTTATAGTTTCTGTTACAAAGCTAGCATCAGGTTCAAGATAAATAAACTTTTAATGAGTTTATGGACGCAGCGACACCTGAGCTTTATTCTTCATCCGTAGATACCTGAGTTACTTTGATATGATTTGGCGAAAAGTTTATCAGCAGCTGCGTTCTGAACAAGTTCTTAAGTCCAAACCTCCAACAGTGCCATTTATTCAGTGGATCGAGACTTTTCAAGCAGAGCTCCAAACGTGAACTTATTTTCAGATATAAATTACATCTTTTCTTAGAGGAATATTCTAATATAATCATGATCTGAAATGAGAACCTATAATTTAGTGAAAATCTGTCCAGAATTTATTTGAAAAGAAAAAATATATTTATGCGTGAGAAAATAAGCTAAATAAAAAAGACAGTCCACTTAAAAAGTAGCAAATCCAAATTCAGTTTGGGATATTATAAGCAAAATAAATATATTGAATTAAATGTTATATGCTGTGGATTTGTCCAAATTTGAATGTATAACATTGCAAGTAAAAACTGAATATACGTTGATTGAAACATGTGATTATTTTTATTTTCTTTGATCTTTTAAAATTAGATCTGAGTCAGTTAGAGTTAATACTAAAATAAGTTTGTTGGAAATATGTCACATAATTTAATGTCTAATAGTTTCATGTGCATTGTGAGAGATTTTTGCAGTCTTTTATTGCATATTTAGAACATAGTTAAAGGTGGTTTCTCTAGAACTACACTGGGTCAAAGTGTGTCTGCAGTCATGTCAGCTGATCACGGTTTTAGCTGTGATGAATTAACTATTATCTCATTAATTGTGCTTTGACCTTCATGCAGAGCCACCAATGTTTTGAGGGGCCCTGCGTCAGGTGTTTGTCCCTCTACCTGCAGAGAAGATGTCCATGGCCTGTTTAAGCTCCCCTCTGCTCCTCTGGTTGTTATTGGTCAGGTCCACCAGCGGAGTGTTCTGGTCGCTCTCGGTGGTGAACATGCTCCCGTCCACAAACCTCTCTGGAGCGATGTAGCACGTCCTCCGCCTGGACGTGTCGAAGAAGTAGTTGAAGTCAGCGGGGTTGTCCTCCGGCAGGTACGTGGGCTTGAAGCTGGCGAAGTCTGTGAGCAGCACCCAGTTCCAGCTGGTCACCATCACGTTTTCCGTCTTAATGTCACCGTGGCGGACGCCGGCTTTGTGCGCCTGGTCGACGGCGTTGAGGATCTGGAAGGCCAACCATCGCTTCTCCACGTTGTTGAGGAAAGGCCGGGTGCTGATGCGGTCGTACAGGTTGTCCCGGACGTACTGACGGAACAGGATGGCGGCTTTCTCCGTCAGGGAAGTTTTCTGGAAGGGCAGGCAGTTCTGGCAGGAGTGCAGTCTGATCTTCAGCTCCTCCAGCTCCTGTTTGTAGCTCGTCAGAGGCAGCGAAGGGTCCTGGATGGCGAAGACTTTGACCACGACCAGGCCCTCCCGGTGTTTGGCCCGGGCCACCTTGAAGAAGCGGGTGCTGCCCAGGCTCTTATCATACTCATGGTCGTGGATGTCTGAAAAGTAGCTGTCCACAGACAGGATCTGTGAGGGGGCGATCCCCGCCAGCTGATTCCCCATCACGCCTCAACACGCGTCTGCAGAAAGGTCACAATAATCACCATCAGCACTGTTTGACCTTTCACCTCAGAAACTAAACCAACACGTCCGCGGAAGCTTTTTGGACGTGTTGTAACAGGATTATAGAAAATGAAAGACTCACAATGCTGCAAAGGACCAAACTAAACAGCTGCCAGGTGCCTTGACGCTGGATGCTGAAAAAGTGAAAGAAAAGTGAAAGAAAATCAAGAACCTCGTACCAAAGCCTCAAATGTTCTTTAACGGTCAGGTTGTGGGAAGAACCGAGTTGCAGGTTATCAGGTTCCTCTGTTAATCTGCTCCTGAGGTGAGCTGGAAAAACAAAAATGAATGAGCCCGGGGAACTTATGGTGACTGTAGTGCAAAAATAAAAACAACCTGTTGTTACAAAGCTGGAAGAGTATGATGACATGATAACATGAGAGTCTGTTTAAGAGTTCCCTGCAGTATGCCGCCTGGTCAGTGAACCATCGGGTTTTCTCTGACTCTCTGCCCAACTTCACGGCAATAACTTACATTCAGTGTTCGTGTCTTTACTCAGGCCAAAACATCTGCACCGCGAAGCAGATGTGGATCCAACATGGCCGCCGTACAGGCTCTTTAAAGAGGCGCAGTCACGTGACTCCGCGCCTCGACGCGGTTAGCGCGTAGGCTAAGCGTCGTTAGCTCCCTAAAATTACCCATTAACGTCCCAGTTAAACTACACGGTGAGTTTACTGTTACCTGCTGCCGGCGAGGCTCCTGCTGCCGCTGACGGCGCCGCGCTGCTGCTGCTGCTGCTGCTGCTGTTGTTGTTGTTGTTGTTGTTGTTGACGGATCCGGTGACGCTGCTAACGGCTGCTAACGGCTGCTAACGGCAGCCTGAACGCAGACTAACCGTCTTCATGTCGCCTCTCGGGCCGTCAGCTGCGACCACCGTGCCGCCGTCGTCCCGTCCCGCGGCCGGTAACCGGACTGTGACCGTGACCGTGAACAATAAACAAACAGCAGCAGCCTGAATCACTCAGGTAGCCGTTAGCCGTTAGCCGCGTCCAGCTGTTGTTGTGTTTCCGGGTCAGAGCGGAAACTCGCGAGCGCCCCCGCTGGTCGACTTCCGCCAATGAAAAGATCGTCAAATCCGAAGCGGAGCCACTCGGTGGATTAAATAACAGCCCGTAAATGTTTTTACATAATTAATATCATTACATGCACATTTTTAAATGTGTTTATTAACACAAAGAAAAGTATTGAATAAAGGCAGAGAAGCCAGTTTACAGCAGACACTCACACACGCATTTACTAACATCCACAGGTGAAACAACACTCTTTTCTCTATGATATAATGATAATACATTAAAAATATTAATATTTTTTAAGTACCAAATCTTTATTTTCTGTCTTTTTTAAAGGAGTCTGACTTTTCCATTAAACTTTTGAATCATCTGTTGACAAAAATACTTCACCTGTCTGTAACACATATAATTAGTTCCTTTATTTGTTTTTACATTTATTAATAATACTCTGTAAATTGTTTTAATTTTTTGTATGTCTGGATTTATATGTATTAATGGAGGTTTTTGAATAACATAAATTGTGGGGATACATTTCTTTAAGGTTCAGTCACACATTTTGATAAATATATTTTCCGGATGATCAATAATACACCACCTATTGCAGGTTGGCTTAAGTTGATATTTGAGCCGATGTTACCTGTTAATATCTAAACTACAGATTTAAATGTAGATGAGTTCTACAAGAGTTGGCCATCCTAATGTGGATATACTGGCCTAAGACTTTAAATAAATATTGAATCAAAGGGTTGATAGTGTGCAAGAATGAAACTAGCAAACTGAAAAGTCACATTTTGAGGACATAATGTGGAATATCAAATATATATGATTAGATATATATAGATGCTGGGTGAATTATCCAATCACAGGACCACAAAAACTGGGTTTCTAAAGACAAGATTCTTCTTCATGGCACTGAATCTCTGTTGTCTATAATTAAGTATAACCCATAAATATATCCATAAATAAACATATCAGTATAAAGTGAAGCAGTGTGGAGGAGGTTTTTTACCGTGCTGCACACCTGTCTGCAGAGATATGTGCTGATTCATTGCTGTGGCCCAAAGTGTTGCTCAGACCAACTGACCGACATTTCCTCGTCTTCAGTAGAAAGACAGCGAAGAACCTGTTTCCACACATGACGACAGAGTTACGAAGGTGAGGTTTGATACGTGTGAAATACCTGAACCACCTGAGCAGCTGCAGCAGCACAGTGGCATCAAAAAAAATAATAGTGAGAGGGAAATGAAATCTTTAAAGAGAAAAGCTCGAAAAACAGAATATTTTAGGAAGACACACAAGAAATAGTAAAAATACAAAGGCATTCTAAAAATGTGTTTATTAAAAATTTAATTCATTTTACATTTAATTTAAAATGATTTAATATGATGATGATCTATTTAAAAAAATTAATTAAAGATACATTTTATGGTCTATTTTCATTCTTATAAATAGTTTTATTGGAAAATGAGAATTAATTAATCAGTTTGTCTCATATTGATTCAACTATAAATGATCTTGTGATAAAGCGTCGAACAATCCGAGTAAATCATCGGAGTCTCAGAAACGATCTTTGTTCGGAGCAAACGGAACTTTCTGGCACCGACGGCGCGCGAGAGTCGCGCGAGAGCCGCGAGGCTCCGTGAAGTGAACCGGAACACGACCGGAAGTTAGACGCTATGCCATTCAAAATAAAAGCGCAGAAATTTTCGTTTGAAACTGGATTGTTTTTAATCTTTGACAAACAAGCCCAACTCGAGGTCCACTTCTTGGCTTTTTCCAGGACTTTCAGTCGTATCGCACGGTCTTCATCGGTGGATGGAGTTTGCTCGGTTGTCATGGTGATGGAACTGTTGACATTGTTATACATGTTTCAGTTTAAGAGGACCATGTGATGTGGTCGAAAACTTTAGAAAAAGCAAGTAAGTTGACTTTGAGTTGGGGTTGTTGTGTCAAACTGTCAAACTGATGGTTTGAAGAAAGTTTCAGCCAGCTGAATGTAATGTGGACAAAACTGTGTAAATGGATTTATTTATTCCAATTTTTTTTACAGCCCTTTTGGTACTTTAAGTATATATTGATGCTAATACTTTTATACTTTTACTTAAGTCAAATTTTAAATGCGGGACATTTAAGATAAAGTAATCCTTCATTGATCTGAGTGTTACAGCAGCACAAAGACAGACATAAGTACAGTAAATAAAGACATTTCAGAAAATAAATTATTATAAGGATATAAAATACAAATAAAAATAGAATAAAATGGGAACTATAAAAGAGCAATTAAACTCGATACAGGCCACAGCTGTACTGTGTAGAACTAATAGTACAGCCCCTTCACAAACAAAGTGACACAGTGGCGTGACTAGTAGCAGCAAAGTCAACAAAGTATAACTTAATATGTAACCAGAATATGATATAATATGATTATATAATTATACTTCAAGTTGTCTGTATTAATATTGATATATCATGTAGTACAGTATGCAATAAACAGTATTACATGTTACATATATATATCTACATCTTATTATTACATGAGGTATTGTAATATAGTGCAGTATTATATAATATAGGAATATTTACTTGTAACAGAGACTGTCTGCCCTGTAGTATCGTTACATTATAATGTTAATAATAACAACAACAATAATAAAGGAGATTTTGAAAAGAACGTCTGATTTCCGGCCCACCCGTGTGTCCACACCCTGCTTTTATTGTGGAAGGAGTCCGGAAGCGCGCCGCGCAGTGCCGTCGGTGGAGCTGACACGGTGGACGCGGCTCTCACGGACTGAATCGCTCCGCGGTGGGATTTCACGGAAGATGCTGAAGAAACGGGAGCTGCTGGTAAGTTTAACAATTACTGACTTTTCCGTGAGAATGGCGACTCGTTAAAAGAGCCGATCCGGCTCGCGGCTCCTCGAAACGAACGCGTTTTAAAGACGGAAGCCTGTGGAGGTGTAAAGCCCCGCCGCGGTGCGAGCCAGGCGGCCGGTGTGCTCGGTTAGTTCTCCCCCGGAGCGGAGCTCGGTCCTCGGCGTTAGCCCGCCGCTGTCACCGGGGCGACGCCACGGTTAGCTGCGGGCTGACGGTGCTGCTCGTGGACTCGGCGGCGGACGCGTCGTGGGCGGCGGGTCCGGTGTCGTCGGAGGGTTGAGATGTTCGGTCTCTGTCACCGTCCGCAGCCCGTCCGCCTCGGGTCCGCCTCGGGTCCGCGGCGGGTCCCGGTCCTGTCCGCCAACCGGCGGCAGCTAACAGGCTAACTGTGGCTAACATGAACATACGTGTGTGTGTGTGTGTGTGTGTGTGTGTTTGAGATTATGCGTGTCAGTGTGCGTGCGCGCGCGCGCGCGTGTGTGTCAGTGTCAGTGTGCGTGTGTGTGTGTGTGTGTGTGTGTGTGTGTGTGTGTGTTAGTGTGCGTGTGTGATGCTGCAGGTGGGGGGGGTGAGCTGCTGGTTGACATGATGCCCTGATAGTGAAGGTTGTATTATATGTTATATAAATCTAAAGTATATATTCTTACAGGAACAATACGTGTGTGTGTAAACAGGTAAAATCTGGTGAATTTATGAGCTTTTTGTCTGTGTGTGTGTGTGTGTGTGTGTGTTAGTTAGACACACAACAGTGTGAAAAAATGCCATGAAATACTACAACCTAAAACCACCTGACACGACATAAAGATAAAGATATTTGAGTCTTCTAGGTTTTATTTGACTTCCCTAATTTGTCCTGTAAAACTGTGAACATCCAGAAAAGCACTTCTTAAATAAAACTTACTCATGTATTTAAAACTTAAAACGGCAGAGTGATTAGATTTAAAATAGAGAAGATTAAATACTGAGCTGTGCAGATCAAATAATAGGCCTCTGAGGTGTCTACAAGCCAGTCAGGTTCAGCTTTCAGGTAACTTTAATACTTTAAATAACCTAAAAATTCAATTGAAATCTGTGTGATAAAATCTTGATGTGACACAATGAAACTGGTGTAACTTACTGATGTTCCCTTCATGGAAGCAGCGCTCTGAACTTTTCTCTTAAATCAGGACGTCCGAGTATTTCGGATCAAGTAGCTCGTGAACAATAAGGTGTCCGATACTGAGCAGACCGGGTATCGGCCTGATGTGTCAGACTCACTCCCTTAAAGTTTCTTCCTCAATGTCATCATCAAACTCAGTGTTTCTGCTGTAAGTCACATTGATTCAGTCACGGCTGAACCTGAAGTAACATATCAGTCCTGGTACATCGTGTAGTTCAGTTGAAATCTGTGTTTTGGTGGTTGAGACGGCAGAAACACTACAGCTTTTAGTGACCGACTAATCGGTGTTCATGCCCGGGAAAGAAGATGAGCAGCAGAAGATATGAAATGTTGATTAAAATGTCAATCTGACGCGTTAAAGCAGGTTTGGTCTGCTGACGTTTACAGTAGGAATCCACTGAAATGACTAGAAATAATGGAGTTTATAAGCTTGGTCCTGTACTGATCCTACACTGAAGGTTCAGGGTTCTGTTTGGCATCTTCCCCGTCTTTCACCGAGCACATAAACCAGGTAAACGTTTATCACTAAATAAACCTGAGTTATCTTCAGCTCCACATCATCGTTTGTCTTTTCAGTAAGTTGAGGTGACGGTCAGCACCAGTTAAAAGTGATAAGCTGCCACCTGAGAGTTTCGATTTGTTAACCTTTCGATCGACCTGGAATTTGATCCAAAACCAAAACCTGAGCAGTGAGTCTGAGGACCGAGTTGCTGCCAAACAAACTGTGAAATAAAACACTGATAGGTTGATCAAATATTGACCGTCGAGGTGGTAGAGTGCTGCAGACGCACAGATCAGAAATGTGACCCTATTAAGATACCAGACAATGCAGTGTGGTCAGAACTACAGATAAAAAGAAGGAGAATCAGGCCTTATTCTGCATGTATTATTTTCCCATTAAGACGTGTGTGATGTGCTGATGTTCTCCTGGTTTCAGCAGCGTTCTGTGGACATGTTTACATCACATTCAGTCTGCGACACACAGCCTCTCGCCTGTTTACGCTCAGCTCCGTAGAATGAAAACAAACCAACCAGCCGACAGTTTTCCAGGCTGGAGGAGAGATGCTGCCCAAAAGAAAAGCCCACACTCCTGGTGGGAAGGAGAAACACACCGACTGTTAAACTCTTAGAAACTCTTTGGTATCAGCAGGTTTTTGGGACGTACGTCATGAGGGGGTTTACGTTAGTCAGAGTTTGAACGGCTGCATGTAAACGAGAACATTAGAGGGATATTCATTTTCATCAGCCATGTAAACAGCTTAGTAGGAATATTGTTTTTTTAAGAATAAGGGCAGAAACCGGAGTATTCTGTGCATGTAAACGTTGTGGTGGTGTTAGTTGAAATAAAGTTTTTCACTCTGTATCGAAGCTGTTAGGTCGCTGATCATAGCTGCTCGTTGACTGTAGCACAGACCAGAACTCCTCGGAAACAGTTTGAAAATTAGATTTTCTTATTTGGATTGACTAGACCAGATCCAGAACAACCAAAGACTCAAGACTGACATGTATGAAGACGCTCCTGGGATGTGAGGTGGAGAGTGTCCCAGTGGTGTCCAGTCAGCCATCTTTGGATGAAAATAAATAAAAATAAAAAACCAGCACAGCACTGATGTGAACCGGAAATCTGTAAGATGATCTCCGAAGAGATTAGTGCAAACTGAGAGCGAGCTGCTCCCATTGATCAGTGAGGAAGAACAGAGTTGGACCTAATTTATCATGTTCTTCCTTTGAAGACTTTAGTGGAAACAAGCAGCTGTTTTTTTCTACGTAAAGTGCAGGAAGTAGTCCCTGAAAGCACCCCGACTTTCTGTGTCGTCAGTTCGGATCTTCCCAGCGGAGAAAAGACGACCTGCCTCCTGGAGCAGCAGAGCAGTAGAGCGGTCGGTGCGACGCCTCGGCTCCTCTTTACTCCGTTATCACTTCCGAGGAGGAGATACTGGGCCTTTCTCGCTCTGTGTGCTTGTGTTGTTGTAAGATGTAAAAGTACCGTCCCAATTCAAGACACGTGAATACTGGATAACAAAATAGAGCCTGCTTAGCTTTTTCATTAAACACAGTTTTGGTTTTGACCAAACAACAAATAAGAGTTTCCAAAACATTTCAAGTAAGAATATTGGCAGTGAAACAACGAGTCAGTCAACAGGAAATGAATCTGTTAGAATTATAATATCAGTTGTTTGTTAATTCCAAACATTTGATGATTTCAGCTGCTCACATGTGAACGTTTCTCTTGTTTTCAGTTGTTTGACTGGAAATGGACACTTTTACCTTGTTTTGATAGCTTTTAATGGACATGTGTTATTATTTTATTATCTTTAATCTTCTAAATAATTCATGATTTAATCAACAAGTGAACCTGATAATCCCAGAAGAAAATACCACTCAACATCACCATGGAGGTGGAAGCCATTAACAGGAGCCTGGTAGTGGAGAGTAATAGGCTGCGTGGTGACTAATGATAGTGGAAATACTCCAGATGATTATTATGATATTGGTTTTATCTGTGTGACTCAGCCGTAAAGAGTTCAGTACAAAGCAGATAGATAATTGTAGGTTTTATCACTGTGTGTGTGTGTGTGTGTGTGTGTGTGTGTGTGTGTGTGTGTTCCTGTTGAGTGGGACACAAAGACGTCTATAAGCAGCTTATCCTGAATAACAAGACCATAACCAGGACCTGAGGCGGTGTGTTCAGGATATGAATCGCATAAAAAATGGTGTCATTTAATCCTGAGACTGAGCGTTGTGTGTTTGCTCTTGTTGTGTACCTGCCGAAGAGGAGGAGGAGGAAGAGGAGGAGGAGGAGGAGGACAGATGTGTGTCTCTGTTTGTGTGTCTGAGCAGTGTGAAGGTGGTGGAGTTAAACAGACTCTCTCCCTCCTCACGATAACCTATTTGTGGCGAGCAGCATCCCCTCGGTTCGTCTTTCACACTCTGCTGCTTCCCTCCACTAAACTCTGCTCATGTCTGTGTCCGGGTCACGCTGATGAAAACAGCCCAGTTATCCTGTAGCTTAGCAGACTCTCTCACTCTCTCAGGTTCTGAGATGTGGCACATACTGATTTAACGTGAATCGGTACTCGATAGTACCGAGTTCGGTACCCGACCCTGCCACCATGGGCTCTGGAAACTTGTGATGGGGATGTAAATAAATTAGTTATAAGTAGTCATTTAAAGACACTGACAGCAAATATTGTTTATCAGTAGCTTTATTCCATGAAGGAAGTAGTAATGAATTCAGTCTTGTCTGCAGACTCTGCTCTGAAAGCAGCCTGGTGTATTTTGCTTAGTTTATTTGTTATCTTGGGCTCAGGCGATGCACTCGGATAATAATAGTTGCCATTGGGATGTTGAGAGGTTATTTTTCCATCCGGTTTTATCTTTCCTTTCTTAGTAATTGTTAAGGGGCTCCAGACTCTTTCCAGTAGCAGCACTGAGGCTCCCTACTGGACGTTTTAGGAGCAACACATTTATATTTTATCCATCGTAGCTGTATAACTGATAAATGCTTTGGTAATAAATGCTGTTTGCAGAGGCGCTGTAGTTCCATCAGTCGATCCAAAATCATCAATTCAAAGTGAAAACATGGATCCATGTCGTCCTCTTTGAGATACGCCTTTATTTTGATACGACCTGTGATTTCCACCCCTAGCGTGAATGTCCTTCCTGCTGTAGCTGCAGACCCTGGTCGGTCGGGAAGTGTCATGAACGCTAGCAGCAGCATCAGCTTGAGTTTGCTTTTAATCAGAATTATTTCATATTTTCTCTCCAGGTTTTGCTGGTCTGCAAAGAATCAAACATCTAATAAACATCAACACCATCCTACCTTATTTCTACTGTTTTGTACAAAAAGAGTTTCATATGGAAATTAATATACCAGAGTTTTTTTTATAGAAAGAATGAGCTCAGATAGTAAGTTATTACAACAGCTCTGCACTAACATTATCTTCACCTGCTGGCACAACGAGCAGCTTCGGTCAGAAACCGGCTGTCTTTAAACATGTAACGCTTTCGCCGACAACAACTTTTGCGGTGCATTCAGGTGCACCTCATAAACTCTGAAATCTACACTCGAATGTCCACGAAGGTCATTTAAAACAGGAAAGTTTCTATTTTTTTTCTTAATTTCCTCTGAAATACACACGTCATCACTTTCTTGTTCTTTCACTACAGAATTTTTAATGATCAGATGTTAAAATCATAACAATCCAATTCAGTTCTAGATAGGCAGTAATGTACATTGTTATGTTAAGTACCTCTGTGATGACTTGTGACACAACAAAATGAATGACGATATTGAAACGATTGACGCTTTTCTATCGTTGCACGATACATGTCGTCATATCGCACAGCCATACTTCTTATCGTGCTTCTGCCTGCACATCCTGACTTCACCTGAACCAGACACTGAGCTGTTACAAAGGTTGCAAGCCAGAAACACACTCCTTTTATTTCTATTATTCCATATGTCAGGATAGTGTTATCCTATCAGACTAACGGCTGCAAATCATCACCCACTTTTTCAAACTTCTCTTGGCCAGTGTGGTCACAGTGTTTGTGTGTTATAGTGAAATAGGTGGTAGTAGTGACTGCTTGTGCTCTCAGCCGCAAAACAATATGTTAAGTTATGTTATTTTTGTACCATCAAATGGCTGCAGACCATGCTGCATCTCTTTAGTGGAGCAGCTTTTACTCCATCAGAGAGGGTTATATAAAACTGGAGGGGGATACAGCTCATGTGATGGCTTCCTCAGTTCTGAGCTCTCGAGCTTTCTGTTTCCTCAAAGCTCAGGACTGTCAGCATCATTTGCTGTTGGTCTGTGGTGCAAATTTGCATCTCAGAGTTGAACTTTATGCAAAATAACCTCAGCACATGAAGTGGGACGGCTGTAGCTTTGGTGGTAGAGCAGATTTTCCATTAATCGTAGGTTTGGTGGTTTGATCCCTGGCTCCTGTTCTGCATGTTAAAGTTTTGTTGAGCAAAACATTTGACTGGAGCTGAAACTAATGTTCAGATATGTAATTTTTTTAAAGCAAAAATGCAGAATACTTGTTCCAGCTTCTCCAATGTGAGGATTTGCTGCCTTTCTCTGTTTTACACCGCTGTTAACTGAATATCTTTCGTTTTTGGACATTTGAACATTTCACTTTGGGCTCTGGGCTCTATTTTATGATGTTCAATAGACCAAACAGTTAATCCTTTCATAGAGAAAAATAATCAAATTGTTAGTCGTAGCCCTGCATTGAACCAGAAATTACTTTTCTAGGAATTGAGGAAAAAAAATGTAAGTTGTTGTGGCCAAAACTAATGATTTACTTCACCTCTGCAAGTGAATACACTCGAGTTGTGAGTGCTGGACTGCCTGAAACTAACATCAGGATGTCAAAACTCTGTCTGTCTCTTGCACAAACACTTCAGCTCTGTAGAGCCCTGAAGCTACATAGAAAAGCCATAAAGCCACGGTTGGTGGGCGTTGTCGATCCTGATTATAAAGCAGTCAGTCCTGGTCTACGTTTAAAGGTCACGTCCTGGTCTGCTGCTGCTCACCTCTCACTCTCACGCTTTAGAAGAGTGATGTTGAGGTGAGTGAGTGCAGCACTTGAGGAAAAATTAGTTTCCTTTGCAGGGATCTGGCGCTCAGCCCACACTGACTCTCAACCCCTTAATAGAGTTTGACCTGGATCTAATTGGAGCTGCTGGGAAATTATGATAAAGGCTACAGGTTGTAATGAGGACAGGATGAAGGCACTTTGACTGAAAAGCATCTGAGACTAGTCCACTGACTTGATTTGTGTTTTCCACCTGTTTGTTTCTGTTTTGCATGTTGGATGAAGTCAGCAGTCAAATGAGGCTGAAGTGTGACGGGACAGGCAGGAAAATGTCCATCAGCCACCAGTAAAAACCTGCTCAATGTGATACCGTGTTTATTCCAAACAGCAAGCCAATACTGAAGCACCTTAGACCTGCGTTCTCTCTAACAGCCAGCAGGGGGCGACTCCACTGGCTGCTAACAGAAGTCAGATTGTATAGAAGTCAATGAGAAAATGAGCCGACTTCTCACCTGATTTATTACCTCAGGAAACATTTTCCTGATGAGTTTATGGTCTCAGTCGATAGTTTCAAGTCTTCTTCAGTACAGCAGGATGTTCATTTAGTAAATTATGGTCCTGTTTAGAGGAAAATAGACGATAAAGCAGCGTATCCTTTAGGGCGGGGCTACCTTTGTTGTTGACAAGTCGTTACCACAGTGACCGCCAATCAGGATAGAGCTGTAACAATGCGTATCCATGGCAACTCTACCAAATAGTTTCACTTCTGACTCCAAATAACCAAGATGGCGACGGCCAAGGCTTCAAGGCTAAAGACTAAAATATCTGAGCATCCAGACGATGTATCCTACTGACTTTGGCAATCTCTTGACTTTTCCTCTAGCGCCACCATGAGGTTAACATTTGTGTTTTTGAGTAAAATATCCCAACAAAACATGGTTCAGACTTTTATTAAAGTTTTTCAGAAAGTATCCAGTAAATCTCAGTTGAAGTGACTCTTCTTCAACTGACAGTTCAGATCCTTTCGGTGCTTGAACTTCAACTCCTTTGAAAACTTTTTACTGCTATTTCAAGTTCTGTCATTTGTTACGACTGCCTCTTCAACTGTAAGCTGTTTCAGTATTTCAGAGTTTTTATCATTTTAATATTGACGGGTCTCTTGGATGTTGGGTTCCCAACATAAATCTGTGACTAGATGATTAACAGAATAGGAAATAAGAAAATCATGTTTTTGCTACACAAAATGCTATTGAACTGCTCATAGACGTCTGTAATCTGTGACTTTTGCTTTGTTTTAAAGTGGTCACCAGCTAAAAAGTTTGGAAATCAAACACATGTAGTTCAGTAAGTCATTTAATTTGCATCTTGTCTGCTTTATTAAACACGTGTCCCTTTTGTCATTTCAGAGTCTATAAAGTCTGACCATGTATTTAGACAAATCATTCATCAGACTTTGGAACGACAGGCTTTTAGATTAGACTCCGTCCAAGAGTCACCAGATAAATCTGCTAGATGATTAACAGGATAGGAGAAGCTGCATTTGGATTTAACAGGACAATAAGTTCTTGTCTTTTATGTTTCCTTTATTTGCCACAACTAACAAACCACATTGTGAAAAATAATGCAAACGTACAATGTGATAAATCAATCAACACATCTAATCACATGACCAGTTTAATTACTATATGACTGATTAAACTAGGGCTCACATAAACAGTCAGTATCTTAGTATTTTATTTATTAAATATCGATTAACTTTCGTCTTGCGACTGCAGCTGTCCTCCCGTCCTCAAGAGGGCGAACTAGAAGTCTAGATCCATCAGGGATGTGAGGAATAAGATCCTCCTTTAAGCTTCAGTCACTCCTAATCAGACACAATCCTCTCAGCCTTTCCCCTGTTCAGAGAGGAAGCTCCCGAAAGCAGAGGACGGACGTTTGCTCAGAGGAACAGGGGCAGCAGAGGACATAGATGCTACTTTTATTCATATTTGGTTAGAGAAGGATTTGGAGATGTTTCATGAAGTCTGCAGAGAGAGGAGAGTAGATCCCGGATGTCTACCTGTGTTTTAGCGAATGCTGACTGAGTCTTGGCTAATGCTATTTAGTTGATGTCTGGCTTATTGTGTTTGTGGTGGAGCTGAATGGAGGAGGAAGAAGAGGCCACATGAAACCAGTGTCTGAACAGGAGTGCCGGTGTTTTCTTGCCTGATTAAAGGTGATTATACCTGCTGCCAGGAGGACGACTCGCGAAGCAGTCGTGTCACTGAAATTCAAAACTTTATTAGCTTGGGTAAAAGAAAATTATCTCTACAAAAGGTGTCTTTTCCCCAGCAAATGTAATTATGAAGGAATGGGATTAAATTAAATTAATATTTTAATTATTTATGTCCATCCTGCATAGGCTTAGAGTCCATAATGTGAAGGAATTTTCCTTCTTGTATGTTAAACTTCCCTCTTGTAGGTTAAAGGTAACTTAAGACAGAGCTTCACAGGTCAGGTCACCTGTCTGTCTCTGTTCACCTGTCTGTCTCTGTTCACCTGTCTCACTCTGTGTGCCAGACGAGGCCGAGTTGGCTCTGGCCTCTGGTAAACCAAGGTCTGCTAGATATCTTCTGTATTCAGGGTTAGACACAACAGGCTGGAGCCTGGTTGTTGACGCTGGATAAGAGAGACTGTAGAGAGGCTATGCTGTTGCTAGGACAGCAATGGTTGACGTCTTTTCTTGTTTGGATCCGATATCCAATAGAGTCATCACACATGCCAGGCTGAATTAGGAATAACCCTGTTTGGATATAGAGGAACTTGTCAGTTCTGGGGAGGGTTAAATACTGAGCTTCAGGACACCATCTTCAGATTTGGGTAGCAGTACGCTGTGATTCACACGTGGTGTTTCCCTTTTCTCCTCGATCGAGCTTCAATAAATATTCCTGTGTAAGACATCCCGGTCTCCTGAAACTACTTGTTAGAGTGAACCAGCTCTAAGATTTCCATCACACATAAAGTCCAGAAATAGACAACAGCTAAAGCATCTTTCATGGTCCAGTCTTCAGTTCATCATGCAACAGAATTTCTAAATCACTTACTTTGTAGTGCTGGAAAAATCCGAATAAATACTAATTAAATCATTCAGGCTTTGAGACAGTTAATAAATTTAAACACATCAAATCAAACCGACGTTCCAGTTTTACATG
Source organism: Lateolabrax maculatus (assembly GCA_031216445.1). Classification (NCBI taxonomy): domain Eukaryota; kingdom Metazoa; phylum Chordata; class Actinopteri; order Acropomatiformes; family Lateolabracidae; genus Lateolabrax; species Lateolabrax maculatus. Next base: position 1,161,164 of record CM062199.1, read on the forward strand.
AACTCTCTTAAATCATCATAATGCTGGGAGCTGATAAACTGAGTACAGTGCGCTCATCTAGAAACATATTTCCTCAATAAGCGTCTTACTCTGAGTGATAAGATCCTACGTTTTCTTATTTCACATGACATATTTCTGTTTTTGTGTTTTTGTTTTTAATTTAGCAATATTTGAACCAGAATCTGCTGACAGTTGTGGGATCTGTCAGGGGCTTTAAAACATGTTTTACACAGTAAGGTATCCGAACTCAAGTTTGTTAATCGTTACTGAAACTTATCAGTATCATCAGTACGTGTATCCAGAGAACTTCAGTCTATTCCAGCTTCAATCATGCAGACAGGAAAGATGCACAAAACTATGAAAACAAGACGGGCTGTAAAAAAGAAAAGCGTCTTTCACATTAGAAATTGAAAGTCTGGGACGGCGCCGCCATGTGTGACTTCTGCTTCCTTTGACGATATTGTGGATATCTAAAAGCAGCAAGATGCCAGTGGGAGAAACTGCGTATGTATTGTTGTGTTCTCTTTCATTTGTCTGTTTTGCTTACTTGAGATGATCAGTAATTACTAAATTAGAACAAATGAAAAGTTTTCTGATCAGTTTTTTCTTGCACTAGTTTTCTAGAGTTTGTGTTTGATTGTGCTGCAGTTTGCTGTTTTATTTTTAAGGGGAGAATAAGTATTTTATAGGTTGTCGTTGACATTTTACACTCTTAAAAAAAGTCTTGCCTTTGCACCTGCAGTCAGGGTGTTTGTTTGAGGCTCAAGTGTTTCTGTGAAACGTGGCGAGCTCCTCGGAGGTATCACATGACTCCCTCACCTGCTCTGCACCTCTGGGACGCTGTGGACCTGCAGGCGGGAGCAGCTCAGGTTGTTACCTTAACCAGGTGCTCATCCCCACCGAACTCTTTCCCTTACTGAGTTTGCGTGCTGCTGATTCAGTTTGTTTATTCATCACATTTAGCTGCAGGGTGGGAACTCACCGTCACCCTCAATCCACCAGCTAAAAGCCAGTCAGCTCTGGCTGCGGCAGGTTTGACTTTCAGGTGAACCGCTGAGCGTTTGGTCAAGTTTTCTCTACATCAGTCTGACTGTGAAAATATTGAAAGTAGATGAGAAATTCCAGCAATTCATTCAGCTTTAGCCACAGGGCAGAAATACACGTTAAAACTACACAAAACCTTACAGGATAGGTTTTTCAAGTCCTTAATACATACAATACTCACATGCTACTTTGAAAGAGTTAGTTGTCGCTGCACACATTCCTCGTCCATACTGACCTTAAAGTAATACCCTCCTGGAACAACTACACTGTCAGATATGGAGGATTAAATCACCGGTTCTGTGTAAAAAAGACTTCTAAAGTTCAGCTGAAGCTAATGAGGCTTCAACAGTCTGACTTACACAAATGAAATCGATATCTTCCCCCTTTTTTTTAACCTTTAGTTAGTTAGGAAAGTTTCACAAAGAGCAAAGTCCCTGTTCACACTCACACAGTTACACACATTCACATTAGAGACAAATTTATTGAGAAAAATAAATTATTTTTGATTCATTTATGATTTTATTTCCTGTAGCCTCCAACACAGATACTCTAATACGACTGCTACTAGGTTACTATAGCCTGTCTGGCTGTGTTAAATAGACTTTTAGTCATCCAAGTCACAATATTTAAAAATGTATAAAAAATAGAGCAATGTCATTAAATACAGGGCTGTTTACACTGGGTAACAATCAGATCTGTAGAGCATCTTGCGTCTGTCATTTTATGAATTTCCTGTTGAAACAGGATGTTAAGGGAATCCCCCAAATGAGCCTGATGATTAAACCAACTGGATAATCAGTTAGACTGAAGTGTAACATCTGTTTTATTGTGAAGAACAGCATTAATATGAGCAACTGGTGTCCACTCCTGTAATAGCCTGTAGCTGATGCACATAGCCAGGACGTGAAACACCATTTAGAGACTTCTTGTCCCTGATTCAGGCCTGTCTGGTGCTGTGACGTGACCTGGTGCTGGTCACTGTGAAGAACATAAATCAAACATTTGTTTGAGTTTAGGTAGAAAGTGTGTTTTTGCTGGGATTTAAATTGGTGTTTATTTTAGAGCGAAACCACTTCCATGGGAACAAAATCCCTCAGGCTTTGTAAGGAATTTGGTTTATTTATGATTTTATTTATCTTGAGCGCCTAACAAGCTGTTTCTGTTGTGCAATGGATTATATTATGTGGAGAAGGACAGTGATTGTTGAACTTTAGAGGCATTTTTCCACTTTGACGACTCTTGTGTAAATACAGCAGAGATCCGACAACATTAGACAAAATTTCAAACCCTTGCAGATAAAACCTGGACTGGTTGAATTTGGAGTAATTTCTTAAAACACAATACTGACACACAGCAGTTAAAACGAAAAGAAGAAAAAGTGGAGCCTCTAACAATAACAGAGTCTGATGAAGTAAACTTATTGTAAACCTTTGCCAAGTGTTTTTAAATAGCTCTTTATTGTGACATGAAAAATGAGCTGACAAAGTAATGAAAGTTTTTTTTTTTTCCCTCTTCATTGTGAGTGAAAGTGAAAAGAGGCTTTGTTCTGTTTTTAAACCCTGTGGGGTTTTTCTGACGGAGCTGCAGTCCTTTTGTTTCCTGTTGTCTTTACGCTGCCAGGATGCTGCCAGCTTCCTCTACCTCCTCCTTCCTCCCCTGACCTGGAGTCTTTGGTCCTCTTCTGCCCGCTAGAAGGAAACAGTCAGCATCGTGCGTGATAATAAGCTGTGGAAGTGTTAACAGTGTTTGGTTCAGGTTGTTTGACGCCGTCAGACGCCACGATTGAAGTTGTTCAAATGAAGATTATTCTTAGCTGTTCCCACGATGAACAGACATGTTGTGGGTGTTTTTGACAGCTTGACAAAAACAGAAATGAAAACCCTAACAGCATCTTGTTCAGCAGAGCTCTGACTGAAAATGAAGGGTTTCCCAATCAAAGTCCTTTTAATATTGATTATCTGCTGATACAGAGTCCGATCAGATACTTATATTTACTTATATGTTAATTAAATATGTATCTGACACATTGAAAAAAACAGCTGCAGCCTTTAAAATTTGGCCCACCTTATTTTTGACAAGCTACTTGATCTAAATACTGAATATCCCGATTCAAAACTATTAAGCTTATTGATTATTGTTATTGATTTGATATGAATTAAAGTTTAACCGGGATAATGTGACTTGAATCGACGTGCCGCGATCAGCTCGAGAGACATTTCACTCTGTTGGAGTGGTTAGGGTCGGCTATCGAACTCGGTACTTTTAAGGGTACCGACCGAATTATGTCGGTTCTACCGAGAACAGATTCACGTTAAATCATTGGTGCCAAATTTCGGTACCTAATAGCATCTGGGTGAGAGAGTCGGCTGAGCTGGAGGATAAATGGACTGTTTTCACTGTTGGCTTCGCAGATTTTGTCAATCCTGATGTCAGACCAGAGTCTTTGTTTTAAGTGATACCGATCCACTAAAATATGCCCGGATTTGGTCTGATACCTGGTCTGATACTGATCCTTAGGATCTCTGGTAAGGTTCAGGTTCAAATGAAAGCAATGTGGAAATGTTTGAGTTATGACGTGATGCTGCCTGTTGTCGACATACAGTAGATTGACTCAGTGACCGAGCCACGGCTGATCTTATTGTACAGATGATCATGTTTCACAGCCTCCGATCGCTCAGATCCTCTGTCCTGGTTCAGGATAAAAAGGTCGAGCTCCAAACTAATTCTTATTCTCCTGTCTTCAGCAGTTCTGTTGCACTAAACCAACTCATGAAATACTTTAAATATTTCCTGTTCTTTCCCAGGAGCGATTAGTCTAAAGTAATTAGATTCCTGTAATCCTCTGTGATGTTCAGGTAGGCTTAGTGACTGCTGATATAAAGCCCTGTGTGTGGGGATTGCAGTGTTATATTTTACCGTGATAATACTGCAGGCAGAGGTGGATTATGTTGTTTGATGTTGTCATAAACAGCTGAGACACAATCACAGTAGTTGATATAAAGTTTCACTTGGTGCTGAATCAGTCAGCAGCTGCCCATTGTGTCAGTGTGATGATATTACATATATTTATATATATATATATTTTTTTTTTAATTATATTTATACATTTGTCCAGTGTCAGAGGTTTGGTTGTGTCGTTTATACAGTGGTAGCTCTCACTTGATTTGTCAGGTATTTCATGTGGTGGATTAACCAAAAACAGACTTTCCTTTATTGTGGGATGAAATTACAAATATCACCAGAGAGAATTTTGTCCACATTGCTCGCTTTTACATATATAAGCCAAATAACCAAATGGTCACCTACACATTGTTGTATCCGACATAATAAGGTTGATTTGGATTCTGCAGACACAGACTTACCTACATAGTACAATTATGTGTCCTTCGATACATTAAACATACCTCCCAGACTTACAGAAACTGATTTTGGCTCTGGTACGTGAAGATCGCAGAACTCCATGTATTTTGGCGATTGACAGAATAAAAAGAAGTTGTTGTTAAAGTGTTGCTGCTCAGGGTCTCCAGTTTCAGACTTTTGTGCAGCTCATCTCTACAGTAAATGTGTGGAAGTGAACGTAGGTCAGCTGAAAGAGTTCAGCTATTTTTTCCCTGAATGTCGAGACAGACTCGTCCCGTCTGACCTGTCTGTCCTCCTCCGCAGAAAAATGTCCTCGAGCTCCGTGAAGAAGAATCTGCTCCTGTGTGTCCCGTCGGCGTCAGTAAAGTTTCTCTCTGTGTGTGTTTGTGTTGCAGCTTTCCCAAAGACAACCCTCCAGTGAAGATGAGACCATGGTCCCGGTACTAGCCCCCAGAAAAGCCAGCGAACTCCCTGTCAACGAAGTAGCGTGTGTCCTGCAGGTACGGTGTTATTATATGTTACTGTTACTGTTAAAAAACCCAGATTTATCCCTGCTAAGGACTTACCCATGTAGGAAGTTTGCGTGTAAGATTTGGTGGTTAAAGCGACCGTGTTGTGTTGGTGCCAACAGGCCGACCTGCAGCAGGGTCTGACCCAGGAGGAGGTGAGCCGGAGGAGAGCCTACCATGGCTGGAACGAGTTCGACATCAGTGAAGAGGAGCCGCTATGGAAGAAATACATCTTACAGGTAACAAATCTACCACCTTTAAATGGTGTCACATACTGTACAGGAAGGCAGCGCTGGAACAAGTATTCAGATCCTTCACTGCAGTAAAAGTAGTAATACACACAGTGACAACACTCCACTGCAGGTAAAAATCCTGCAAAACTTTACTTAAAAGTATGTGAGTATTATCAGCAAAACTCACTTAAAGTATTAAAGTAAAGTCATCCTGCTACAGTAAAGAGTTGATGCTGCAGTAAAGCGTTCCTGCTGCAGTAAAGAGTTGATGCTGCAGTAAAGAGTTCCTGTCAGTGTTTTATTATCTCTGATGTTTCTGGATTAATATTCCTGCTGCATTCATGTGTCTGTTGCATTTTACTGCTGTAGATGTTTAAGGTTGAGCTCATTTTAACTCCTTTATATCCTGCTGGTTAGTTTAATCTGCAGCAATGCATCATGGTCTATAAAATCATCAGGTGTTTGTAGTGTCGCCGTCCTGTGAGAACCTCGTATCTTTAAAAAGTCAACAGAAAAAAACACCTGTTTTCAGCTTTGTGGCGGCTGCAGCTTTTCATCGTTCAGTTTATCACAAGCATTCACCATCAACACGTGTGGAGATACGAGGTTTTCACTGGACAGGAAGGGGATGGAAACCTTGATCTGTAAAGGAACTAAAGCTGTCAGACAGATGTAAAGGAGGAGAAAAAAGACCAGATTTACTCTGAGATGTGGTGGAGGAGGAGGAAAGTACATAAAATAGAAATACTCAAGTAAAGTACCTTGAATTTGAACTTAATGTACAGTACTTGTTGAGTAAAAGTACTTGCATACATTCCACGACTGTTTTATGTGATTTTAAAGTGGCAGTTTCCACATAAAATAAAGCATTTTAAATGTCACAGTCCAGTCTTTGCCCCTCTGAAGTCACCGTAGTGTCACTGCAGACATTAAATCTTTGACAGTTTACAGAGTTTATTTGTGTGTTTTCACACCACATAAAGCCGTCAGTATGCTGTGTGGTCTCATCGCTGTGGGCTACAAGCTTCACAATGTGGACGGCAGTTTGTCCTCACTCGCTAATCTGACAGTCCACATTTTAACGCTACTGATGTATCAGACGATGAGTCTCGCGAAGCCCTTCGCACATCCAGCAGCAGCCTGAACGCAGCTCCAGGATGAAGCCGATATACTATTTTTATCCTGTGCCTGATAAAATGTCTGGAGGCTCGTCATGTTCCTGAGTGCCATTGTTCTGTCATGGGAACACAATGTCAACTCAGACAGTATACATGGGAAACAGAACATCTAATTTCATACATGTTTACATTTAATATGTATGATTTTTAAATTGTGTTTGTTTTGTGTCATGCCACTGGAAGGCCCGTCCCACATGCAATTACATAACACAGTGATGGGTCATGTGAACAGAGACTTTCATCAGCTGACATTCACATTAAAAAGAGAGACGAGTCATAGCAGCATACCACATGCTGCACATGTTTTACACACACACACACACACACATATTACTTACTTTACTTTTATTTAATTACTTATCTATCAATTTAATTGCATATTTATTTACTTAAATAGTTTAATTTTTTAAATGTTTAAAAAAACTAAGATGAGGAGTGTTTTATGACAAAGTTTGGTTTGAATATATTTCAGTCTTCTAAAATAAAAAAAAATAATAATAATAGAAAATAATAATAATAAAATCAGAAACAGAATCGGGTTTATTGCCAAGTAAGTTTCCACATACAAGGAATTTGCTGTGGTGTTTTGGTGTTTAACAGTCAACACAGAAAAATAAGAAAGTAAAAGAAACAAGTGCTGCAAAAGTCAAGAAACATAAATGTAAAATAGAATATGTGCAATATATAGGTTTTTAAAAAATAAGGGAGGAAGGGAGGAGAGGAGAGGAGGGGGGGAGGGAGGGAGGAAGGAAGGGAGGGAGGAAGGAAGGGAGGGAGGAAGGAAGGAAGGGAGGAGAGGAGAGGAGACGAGAGGGGAGGAGGAGAGGCCTCTGAGCTGCAGCAGAACACAGGTAAAATATAGAAAGCCAGCAGGAGAAGAGGACAGAAAGAGAGGATACAAAGGAAGGACAGAAGAGGATGAGAGTGAAGGAGACAAGAGAAGATCTTTTTTAGCTCCTTTCACACATAAAAACCTTCAGATTTCTGTGTGAACTCGTGTCTGTTTTCACTATCAGCCACAGTCTGTCAGGTTTCCCTGTAGAAACCTTTCACACTCGACCTGACGTGGATGAAAGGTCACTCTGATAAAAGGAGGAGCTGCAGTGTTTCTGCTGCTGGTTTCTCAAAGTGTCTTTTGTGTTTTAGAAGTATATTAAAAGCACCTTTGTTGCTTGTTTACTGTGGGATCAATTCGGTTAATGACTTTATAAACAAGTAAACAAGAAAATATACTATTGTTATATTTATAAAAATCAGTAACGAATTACATTTTATTATTTATTTAATGTCAGTTGTCAATAAAGAAAGTCGTTTTTCAGGGACGCCAGGATCTGACGCTTCACGCTTGTGGTCATTTACTCACACAAGCTGTTTCCATTCTGTTTTTATCCACACATCAACTTTTCCGCCTCACCATGAGTTTGTTGTTGTCTCTTAGATTGGTGGAAGTAGTTGTCGTGACCAGAGTTTCCCGCTATTTCAAGTCAGGCATGTGAAGTGTCTTCGCTTGTTTTTAAGTGACCCCGAGTTGGTTTTGTGTACATGATGTTGTGAGATCCGGCAGCTTTATGCATTAAACCGTGAAGAGTTAAAGTTTTTGCTGCTGCTGCTGCGTTCAGTCACGTCGTTGATGTGGAAACCGGGTCATTTGGAAGTGGAGCTGAAAATAGAGCTGGAGCTGTTGGCCCGCTTCACTCGCTGAGCTCCGCCTTTCTGATATGGATGACTGACACTTGTTTCAGCTTGTCCATCCATCATGGCAAACACACACACATTTATTTATATCTTAATAACCCATACCCAAGACCCTAAATACAGTAAGGATATACCCTTAACCAGCCCTGTGAGGATCCAGACAAAATGTCCTCACTTTCCAAATTGTCCCGACTTTTTAAAAAAATGTCCTGACTGACTGAAAAAAAGATCTGATCCTTTATTTAAACAGGTAGTCAGACTGAGATCGAGAGACCCGTGCACATGAACCCGTCTCCATACACCGTTTACATTCACAAAACAGTGGCTCCACATTGAAAAACATCAACAAGTAGCATTCAAAATGATTTAACATGTTTTAAAATATTTGAAAACAATGACAGAACTGAATTTTAAATGTCCAGACTTTGTAAAAACTGTTTTTTACAGTTTGGTAAAAAACAGAAATGTCCTTAGCTTTCAAAATGTCCCCACTTTCTGAAAAAATATAATTTTCCACAAACTTCCTCACATTCATTTTTTTCCAATTTCCCCAAATCTCTGGACTTCCCGTGAAAATGTACTCATTTTCCAAAGAGCCAAAAACTACCTCTATGTCAAGGCATGAAACTCATCTCAGCCCTCACAAGGGCAACAGGAACACACACACACACACACACACACACACTGCTGTCAGATCGAGGCGGTTGACATTGATAATATGTTTTGTTGCCTGTAACCCAGTTCACTGATGCCATAACCTCTTTCTGTCTCTCCCTCTCCGTAGTTCAAAGATCCTCTCATCCTGTTGCTGTTGGCGT
>CM062199.1:1175000-1307500 GCA_031216445.1 Lateolabrax maculatus
GCATCTTCAGTGTTTGTTCTTGTAATTGTCGTAATTAGAGAACAGTACAAAGAAAATGTGAGACGGTTCTTTCCTAAAGAAACTCAGAGATGACAGACGTGTGTTAGTTGTTAGAAAAACAAATCTATGATAATAAGCTGAATGATGTGTTTTGTGGTGATTGAAGTGAAATTCTGATACTTGTTGGTTATCATCTGTTGCTAATGTCATCTTCTGGACAAAATGGTAAATTATATTAATGGCTTGTATACCAAGTGCCAAAACAGACGACTTGATCCCCGCCTGCTTCATGGCTGTAGGAGTCCTTTACCACCGTATCTACCTGTTGTGAGACTCCGTAAAGTCCATTTGTGGATATTAATTGACCTCTCTGTGTCTGTCCTCGGCCCTCTCAGGCGACCGATTTGTCTGTGGATGAGTCCAGTCTGACGGGGGAGACCACCCCCTCCTCCAAGTCCACCTCCCACCAGCCAGCATCCACCAACGGAGACTTTGCGTCCCGCAGCAACATCGCCTTCATGGGGACACTAGTTCGCTGCGGCAAAGCCAAGGTGCTTGCGGGATTATTCCTTTTTTCTTACATTTTATTAACAAGTATTAATAGTGCAAACAGACTTAATAAAACTGTTTGTTTTCTTTTCTTTGAGTTAGCTGCCAACTGCTGCTATCTGCTTTTTAAACAAACCAAATGAACAAATAAAACGTATAAAATGAGATAAATAAAGATCATATAACAAACAAGGCGAACATACTGTATGTGATCTGTTTGTGTGGTGTTCCTCAGGGTATCGTCATAGGAACCGGAGAGAACTCAGAGTTTGGGGAGGTATTCAAGATGATGCAAGCAGAAGAGGTACGTTATGATATAATTTTTTATGTTGTTGTCCACCCAAAGCTGCAGCTGTTATAGAAACATACATACATTGCTGCTGAGCTTCCCAATATCCCAACATTCATCGTGTTTACATGCAATCTGGTTCCTTTTAACGTCATGTAAACAACAAACTGGTTTTCCACAATCAGGATCGGGAATTAGAGAAACCTGAAGCCATTTTTACATGTAACCGGGTTTCTAATCAGCTTTTTACACGTATGAAGACTTCAGGCAGAGGAAGTCTCACTGTGACAGCAGAGCAGGGTTGAATGGAGAGATAAATACATGTAGAGATTCAACCGCATATTTAAAATTATTTAATTCAGTCTGACTAAAACTGACACTTACACAATGAAGCTTCTTGAAGTCAGAATAAGTTTCCACCTCTCAACATTTGACTGTTTTTCAGTCAAATTCAGACACAATTGTGCTGTAAGGAAAAACTGTACTTTCATTGACTAACGGAAACAAAGAAAAGTCAGGAAGCAGTGTGTTGTATTATGGTTACAGTTAAAACAAGAAAGCCATTGTTCCAAAATAAGCTTGTGATAGCGGGAAGAAACCTGATTACCGACCTTCTGCATGTATATGTAGATTTCCAGTGACCAGGTCACCACAGCGCACAAAAACACGCCGGACTACCTGCGTAACCTGATTTCTCTGAGCATGTAAATGTGTTAAATGAAGCCAAAGCTCGCCGCACTGAATCTGCTTCTCAAAGCATGGATTGTGTTGCATTGAGTCCTGCCTGAAATGTGAAGTATATAAACAGACTTCTTAAAGAGTCTGGAAAAGTTCATTGGTTTCAATGTTCAGCTCGATCAGTGAATCAATCGCTCAGTCAACACATCCGAGTTAAGCCCCGAGAAGAGTATTCCAGATTTGGAAACGTTCCCCCGTCTGTGACGCAGTTTACAGCTTCTCAGACCAACATGTTTAAACCAGTAAATAAAGACGATGAAATGAAAGTAAAGTCAAGCTTGTGACCAAACAACCACAAGTTCTTTTTAGAGTTTGTTTCTGTTTCTAATGTCAAGATTAAACTCTGTTTGGTGAATGTGTTGTTTTACCGGCTTGCGGCTCCAACCACAATGAGCCAGCGATGGCCACCGGGTCTTCACTGGATGCAATTATCGCATCAGCTCACATTAAAAGTTGTGAAGTGAACAATGTGTTTCCTGTTTGTCGCATTCAGGCTCCAAAAACGCCGTTACAGAAGAGCATGGACCTGCTGGGGAAGCAGCTCTCGCTTTATTCCTTCGGCATCATAGGTTTGTGGGGTTTGCCTTTCACCCGTCAGTAATAATCACGCCCGCCTTCGTCCTCGCCGTCTCCTCATTAGGCGCCTGTGTTTTCCCTGCTGTGTTTCAGGCGTCATCATGCTGGTGGGCTGGCTGCAGGGGAAGAGAATCCTGGACATGTTCACCATCGGAGTCAGGTAGCTGAATTTCTACACCGAATCAGCTGACCTGTGTGTGTGTGTGTGTGTTTGGTAAATGATTGAACTCCGGCAGCAGCTTTGGCAGCTGTCAGTCGGCAGTTCACGTCTGTTATCAGATTATAACGAGCTGACCTTTGTCGTCATGGCGGACATTGTTGGTGTTTTAAAGGCTGAATTTCCTGCAGGTGTGGCAGCTGTAGGGATCTGCAGCCTCACTGGAGAAACTTTCCTGGACACCAACATGGAACATAGCCATTCATGTTGTTAGTTAAAGAAATAGTTTACCATCTTGGAAATTATATCAGTCCCATTCTGTGTGTGAAGTCCAGAGCTGGAGTCCGGACTGGCAGCAGCTAGCCTGGCTCTGTCCAAAGTTTCATAACATACATAAGTCCCAGCTTTGGCCTTGCAAGGTTCAGGGCTTATAGATGTGGTTAGAAATGTCAATATTAACACCATCATGGATGTGTTTCATCACAGTACAGTCCTATTGTTTAGTTTACAACTCAGAAAACAGGTTTAAGTGTGCAGAACCTCTTTAATGTCATTATTGGAAAGAAAGCGAGTAAGTCTATTTCTCAGAATGTCGTGAGAAGGCAGTTTTGTTTATATCAAACATTTCATTACAGGGAAATTCAATGAGCTTATCCTTGTCTGTCCATGCCTACTGTTCAAACAGTTCTACTGTAACAGAAGATAATAAAGCTGAGTAACAATATATAATACAGAAGCAAATAGGGGCCAAGAAAAATATATAAGAAATACAGTATTAGAAAACAAAATGCATAACAGAGAAACTGAACTTAATAAATAGAAACAGAATGTTTGGGTGTACCTTCACTTAAAGAGAAAGGATATTTATATTAAACAAATGATGGACACGTTTTCAAAAACTTCTCCAATTGCAGTCTTGTATAAAAATGTATTCTTATTCATAAATGTCAATCCAATCATCAGCTTGAGGTATTTCTGGTTTTAGCCGCCTCCTAGTAACAGCTTTCAAATTAGGTTTTAATAAATAAAATACAAGAACAGTGACAACCACCCACCTAATAACTAATCAATCTACTGAGTTTTTTTTTTTTCATTTCTTTGTATATTTTTACCCCCCTTTGTTTTATTTCATTATATCCACAACACAAGCACCTTCAGTAGATCTGGATCAGTCAGAGAGACCTGGCTGCGTTGTGGTCTCAGAGCAGGTGGAAGAAGCCTGGCAGCTGGTGAAACAGTCAAATGTGTGAACAGTTGTATTGATTATTGATCAATGATCCCCCCTCCCCTCTCAGTCTGGCGGTAGCTGCCATCCCAGAGGGTTTACCCATCGTGGTGACGGTGACGCTGGCGCTCGGTGTGATGCGAATGGTGCAGAAACGAGCCATCATCAAGAAGCTTCCCATCGTAGAAACTCTGGGTACGTTACTGACAGCAGATAAACTCTGACATTCATCTCCTCACATCAACAGAAGATGATCTGTCACTGAGACTGAACCATTTATAACCACGGTTCTGATTCAAACATTTAACTAAATATTTGTTTTTAACAGGAATAAACGGCAAGAAACCTAAAATTAGCTAACAAATATAAAAGCTTCTGATCCTTTTCAGATCAAAAGATTATTATTATTATTATTATTATTATTATTATTATTATTATTATTTTGGATCTTCTGAAATAAAATAAATGTATGTCACAACACAAATAAACAGAGATTCAAGTTAGTTATTGTAACAATGTTTGTGATAATAAAATCTGTTTCTTTAGCTCCTTTGAAAATTTCTAGCCAGAGTAAATATTCCTGAAACACACGTGAAAGTCAACAAAGCGTAAAATTAGATATACTACAGTCAGTATGAGCTGATGCTTCTTCACTCGGACTGCTCGCGTGTTTTTTGGACGTGTTTGTGTGATGTTGTCGTTGTTTTCTCCACCAGGCTGCTGCAACGTGATCTGTTCAGACAAGACGGGAACTCTGACCAAGAACGAGATGACCGTCACTCAGCTGTTCACGTCGGATGGACTCCACGCTGAGGTCTGAACACTCCCTTCATCTCTCATCATCATCATCATCACAGGACACTTACAAGTTTCAATTTGGTTACCAGCTCTTAAGTTTAATTTCTAAAAAACGTGACACTTAAGTGATACGGATGAGACAGTCAGATATTATTATTATTATTATTATTATCATTATTAATAGAGATTAGTCACAAAGATTATGAATTTGTTACTACAGCAACTTAACTTATTTGTGATATTTATGGTGCTGATTCCCTCGGCTGTCCAGCACCCTAACAGAGGGAGATGATGGAGGTTAATAACTGCTTTTTGGGGAGGAATAAAGTCAGCTTGTTGTTGGCTCTGTGAAAAATTTGTGTTCTGCTCCTGCTGCCAGGTTTTTAGACTTTCTGCATTTAATTAACCCACTTCCTTCATCTTGAAATCCCAGCTGTCATACTGGAAAAATGGGTCAGGTGACTGAGGACCAGGAGACCTTGTCTGGTTTTTAATTGATGGCTGCTTAATGACACAATAATGTGACCTTTAATATCAGCTCATATAATCAGTCAAAGTCAGAGTCTTACTGACTGACATAGTGCTGCATGCAGAAGACGGTAAATTAGATAAAAAGAGCTAATATAGTAAAATAAAATTAAATATAATATAAACTCACAGGAAATGAAAGTAGAAGGAGATGGCCATGAACATACCTGGAATCTGTTTAGAGAAACATAAACCAACTTTTACAATCTGCAGTGATTCAAATTATTTTCATTATCAGTTTGAAGAAATATTTTACAAACTCACTCGACTTGTGTTTGGGTCATTTTTTCCACCGTGATGGTCTTGCAGGTGACGGGCGTCGGCTACAACGGAGCAGGAGAGGTTTTACTGGACGGAGAGATCATCCACGGCTTCTCCTGCCCGTCAATCAGCAAGATTGTGGAGGTGAGTCAACACATCCGGGTTGCAGCTCCAGAAGAAACCTGGAAAATGAGATTACATGGGGGCATAATATCTGACATTATTGACATTTAAAATAATTAGATAAGTCAGTCAGAGTAGTAGAGAGTAGTTTGTTCTATCACACTGTACAAATTCAAAACACAAAACAAAACTTTATTTGGCACCAGACAAACATTTGTAATAAAGTGAAAGCTTGCCTGCCGTAGAAGAAGAAGAGATATTAATTGACGAGTGTGTGTGTGTGATAGGTTGGCTGTGTGTGTAACGACTCAGTCATCAGGAATCACAATCTGCTGGGACGACCGACGGAGGGAGCGCTCATCGCCCTCGCCATGAAGGTAAAAACACACACAAACCACACAGCGAGAACTTCATTCAATTGAAATAAATATAAGATTTTGAGGGAAAGAATATCTGATAAAGTTCAAGCTCAAGGAAATAAAACTCGAATCCTGAACCAGGTTCAGTTCCAAATCTATAATGTCTCTCTGTGAAAACAAGACGGAGTTTGGTGACATCGTGAAGTAGCGTGGGATCATGCGAGTTGTTGTTTGCACCAACGTTGCCGTTACTGCAGCTCAGCATTCATAATTCAGGAGGGTTTTACCAGGAGCCAAATTATCTGCAAATGTCTCCTCTTCCCCAAAACAAACGGACCCGGTGATTCAAACAGGTAAAAACACTGAATGAAACAGTTTCACATTAAAAGTCTGTGTTTCTCCGATGCGGTTCGGCGGCCGCAGGAGAAACACAGATAGCTCAGCTTGTTTCTCTTATAACTTCAGATCCTGACGTCCGGTGACTAAAATCCTTCATCTGGTTAAAATATATAGTTAAAAACAACCAAGATCTAAGAAGTGTATCGTAAAAATGTGGCTTAAAACTGGATAAAAAGTAAATTTTTGTCAGCTTCTGGCAGATTGCAACAGCGCTGACGCATGTACAAAGAGGATATGACGCCATTGACAGGCGACCAATTGAATCACACCGTTACCTTGATTAAAATTACAGATTTCTGTGGTTTGAAAATTTTCAGAAATTGGGATAGTGTAAGAACACAACTCAACTAAATATATAACATAGGTCAGTTGTTTTTATACATTTTAATTGGGAAAAGTTACATATTATACCTTTTTAATAGTCGTATTGTAGAATCTGCTGATGCAACTCGAGACACATTCAGCTCATGCATGGAAACATAAATTAGTATTTTTCTGTATAAGTAAAGTAAAACTTGGTCAGAAAGAAAGACGGGATGTCTCAGCTGCAGCAGAGAGCTTCCTCGCTCCGTCACCGTGACGTCAGGTCGAAGCGAACAGTGTCCACCATGTTGCATCAACTCCTACTGAAGAAAAGAGGAATCTGTGAGCCTGAAGGATGAAGAAGGATCCAGATCAGACGTCTTCTGCTGCAGAACGCCCGTCCTCCGCCTGAGATGACTCATACAGCTTATGCATGACACATTAAAGCACTCGGGTCTTTACTGATTCATTTTATTTCTTATGTTTTGATTGTAGTGGATGGATCAGTGTGCTGAGGCGGATGAGCAATCTCTTCTTTGCGTCACATTTTCATATTTAAGTGTGCCAAACTGGTTTTATTTTTAAGTGAAGTGATTTTTGGTGGTTTGTGTTTGTCCCACAGTCGACCAGTTCCGAAGATAAACAAAATTGAGCAGCATTTTTATCTCTAACTGTTTTTCCATTTCAGTGTTTGGCGTTAAGCTGCATTTCATTCATTATATATATATATATATATATATAAATAACTCCATTTAAGGCATTTTCTCTGCAGTATAGCCACTTTATGTATTTACACTCTGAAATCACGTCTCTGCAGAGGTGGCAAAAAGACACACATTCTTTACTGAAGTATAAGTACAGATACTTGTGTAAAAAAGGACTCTTTACTCTAGTAAAAGTGAAAAAGTACAGACTCTGAAATGTACTCAAAGTAGAAAGTAGTTGTAGTTCTCGTCTCCCTCTAACGGACGTCACACTAGACGATCGACTCTCCCTCTCTCGTCTGTTTCGTCTCGTTACGTCTGTCATGTGTGATCTGCACTGATGGAAACACCAAGGAAGCGTTTTTTCTACGTGTTTTTCTTCATTTAGGTTGAAATCGGTCTTGATGTTGGGAAAGGCAGTGCGCAATGATGCAAAATAAAATTAGCGATAATTCCACTCACATGCATTAAAACTAAAGTAACGAGCCTGTTTTTAAGATGTGAGAAAGTTCAGATATTTGTGTTAAGTAGAGTTTTCAGGTATCTGTGCAATATTTTAATTTAGACTTTATTTTTAAGACAACTTTTAACTTTTCCTCCCTACATTTTAAGTATAGTATCCTGATCCAGCTGTGCTCCCGATCCAGCTGTGCTCCTGATCCAGCTGTGCTTGTGTCTTCCAGATGGGGCTGGAGAGCCTCCAGCAGGAGTACGTCCGTCTGGAGGAGCATCCTTTCACCTCGGAGCAGAAGTGGATGTCCGTTCGCTGTGTTCACCGCACGCTGCAGGTCAGCAGATACTTCCTGGCTCCTCGTGATGAGCAGCCTGTGCTGGGTTGCTTCAGTCCGCACTAATCTGCCGTGTATCAGGAACTCTTCAGTTCATGCTTTTCAGCTGTAATCTGATTGGATGCTCTTTGACAGGCTCAGGGTTCAGAGTAATTACTCTCTGTGGACGGAAAGAAATATGAGGCCGCCTCAGACCCAAATAAAGAAGCTTTTCAACAAATTAATTACTTGATTTAATCGAAAAACATTCATATTACTTGTCCAATATTTCTTCGAAAAGCTTCTAAAAATGCATTTTGTATGAAAAAATGAAGACTAATTAAGAAATATTCTGTAATAATGAGGCTCATCTGGCAAAACCGTACTGGATGAGAGTTAATGGAGAATCAGTTGTCTGACGTCACACAACAATGAAGTGGCTCACTGTAGGTGGTAAACCATCAAATAAAAGGCAATATGGTATAATAATGATATATTTGCCTGTATTTAATTCAAATAGTCCCTACTACTGACCTGTTCTGCAGTGCAGACTGTTCAGTTGTCTATAAAGAAACACCAGTTTGTCACGGTCAGCCATGTTTTTTATTTATGTTGGTGTTGTGCAGCTGGAACACTTGAAAATTTTAGTTTACATTACATTTACATTCCCCCAAATAAACACACTGACAACTATGCATCAGAACAAAGGTAATCAAAGTACGTTTGTTGTAAGCCATAAAAGTAAAAATGTGCCCTGTTGTGTCCTCTGCTTCAGGACAAGCCTGGCGTTTACTTCATGAAGGGAGCGTACGAACAGGTGATCCGCCTCTGCAGCTCCTACAACAGCAGAGGAAGCACACTGTCACTCACCCACCAGCAGAGGGAGCTCTACCAGCAGCAGATCACCTACATGGGCTCTGCTGGTCTGAGAGGTAAGAACTGTACAGATACAGAAAACACACCACGACATCATGGGAACGTTGTGGATCATGTCTCCGTCCGTCTCTTCCTTTTAGTCCTGGCGTTTGCGTCGGGCTTTGAGATGGGGAACCTGACCTTCCTGGGTC
Organism: Lateolabrax maculatus; assembly: GCA_031216445.1. Lineage (NCBI taxonomy): Eukaryota > Metazoa > Chordata > Actinopteri > Acropomatiformes > Lateolabracidae > Lateolabrax > Lateolabrax maculatus. The sequence goes on from CM062199.1 coordinate 1,183,844, forward strand.
TGGTGGGCATTATCGATCCGCCCAGGTCAGGGGTCAAGGAAGCCGTGGGCACGCTCATCAGCTCCGGAGTCGCCATCAAGATGATCACCGGAGACTCCCAGGAGACCGCCGTGTCCATAGGTGAGAGGGAGGGACAGTTGTAGGTTCGGAAAGGTTCTTCTAACCTTTCAGGGAAAAGAGCCAATACAAAACCATGACCATAACAAGTAAGACCTAGAACCAGTTAGTTAGGTAGTTAGGTAGTTAGTTAGCATGAAAAAATAGTAAAGACTAATAAAGAAATATCCTGTAATAATGATGCTCATCTGGCAAAACCTTACTGGATGAGAGTTTTAGAGTTGGATGGAATAACATTTACTTTGCATCCTTGTTTCAAACTATTCAAGATTTTGAAAAACATTTTTATGCTTTAAGTTTCTTCATCTTGAAGAAAATTCAGCCATTAAACACATAAATCACAGGAAGATGTTTTTTTTTTTTTTTTTTTTTTTTTTTTTTTTTTTTTACTGTTTCAAAGACAAAAATCTACATTTAAACTTGCCACTGATGTCTGTCTCTCTCTCTCCCTCCCCCCATCTCTCTCCCTGTCTGTCTCCCTGTCTGTCTGTCTCTGCAGCCAGTCGTTTGGGTCTGTACTCTAAAGGCTGTCAGTGTTTGTCTGGAGACGAGGTGGATCAGCTCGACCTGCAGCAGCTTTCACACATCGTCCCCAGAGTGAGAAACACACACACACACACACACACACACGATTGGTCTATCAGCAGATCAATAGCCTTGGTCCTTACAGTGATCCAATCATCACTTCAGGTTGTGTCTCATTCTCTCTAATGAAAAATGAGGCAGTAAAGAGTTCACTGTTTAGCTGCCTGTTATTTATCAGTTGTGGTGCTTCAGTGAACCTAAATTCTACATGTTTATATCATCTATTATAAATATGTAACTATTCACTTCTAATAAAGCTTCAGTTTAAAACAGTCCTGGTTACACATGTGCAACGTATCAAATCCAATGACAACTGGATAGTAAATATGACAGAACATCCATTTTTCTTTCTGCATAGGTTTTGTATTTGTGTGAATTAAAGTTGCGACTTCTGTCTCTGCAGATCGCCGTGTTTTATCGAGCCAGTCCCAGACACAAGCTGAAGATCGTCAAGGTGAGCAGGACAAACTGTCCCGACTGTGGAGATCCACTGAGGGAGCAGAGACACTCCATCTTTAATAGTGTGAATTAGTTTAAGTTTTTTAGTTTACAAACTGTTGTTAGAAGTAATCAGTAAACTATTCTGGGCTTATTCCATCTCCCTGCACATTATTTTCCATTGTTCTTTATATGTCATTCGTTTGGTTTTAAAGGGATAGGTGTGTGTTTTGTATGAGGTACTTATCCACAGTCAGTATATTACCTACAGTAGATGGCGGTCCCAGTTTGGAGATCAGGCAGCTGCACCGTAACTATCCCTTTAAGCTGTGGAAACGGAGCTTTCCAGCAGAATCTTTCCTCTGATAGTAAACTGGACTAAAAGGAGATTTAGAAATGCAGAAGAAGTATCTCTCTGATAAACAACCACAGAACAAAATGTTGAACCACAAGCCTCTCGCGTCTCTCTGCAGTCCCTGCAGAACATCGGTGCCGTGGTGGCCATGACGGGTGACGGCGTGAACGACGCGGTGGCTCTGAAGGCCGCCGACATCGGCGTGGCGATGGGCCAGACGGGCACCGACGTCTGCAAGGAGGCAGCCGACATGATCCTGGTGGACGACGACTTCCAGACCATCATGTGAGTCGACAACACGGCACTCTTCACCCTGCGCTGAAAAGCTTTAAGGCGACTTTTAAACTCCAGAAACGAAGAGCAACGTTGTGTTCTCTGCTTTCAGGTCAGCCATCGAGGAAGGAAAAGGGATTTACAACAACATTAAAAACTTTGTCCGCTTCCAGCTGAGCACGTTAGTGGATCAATACTGTCAAAATATTGTGTGTGTGTGTGTGTGTGTGTGTGTTTGTGTGTGTGTGTGTGTGTGTGTGTGTGTGCGTGTGTGTGCAATCTTTGAATAAAAATGTGTGAGATTAAATAAGTAGTTTAATAAAACAGTGCTGACACTCCCCCCTGCTGGCCTCCAGGAGTATTGCAGCTCTCACGCTCATCTCCGTGGCAACGCTGATGAACTTCCCCAACCCGCTGAACGCCATGCAGATCCTGTGGATCAACATCATCATGGACGGACCTCCCGCTCAGAGGTACAGGGGCATCATGGGAACTGTAGTGTTAAAACCTACACATGACGGGTGTTTTTTAGGCTCATTCCAGTTGACTTAATTACATTAATGAATGATTCAGTGTTCTTCCACCACAATTTAATTCTTGGTAGTGTAGAGAGGAATAAAATAAAATAAAAAAACATTTAGACCTTCATGTTGGGGAAAACAAACCAGTAACACCTTATTTTACTGCTTTATAATTTCCTTTAATTACTTTTAATTTTAAGTACAGTGAGAGTTCCCTGTTTGTGACGGCGAGTGTTTTGTTGATAGTTTGGGGGTGGAGCCTGTGGACCGGGACGTCATCAGAAAGCCTCCTCGTAACGTGAGAGACAGCATCATCACTCGCAGTCTGCTCATCAAGGTTCTGGTGTCGGCGCTCGTCATCGTCTGTGGGACGCTGTTTGTCTTCTGGAGGGAGGTGGGTCACTTTTCATCAGTAGGACAAACTTAACTACATGTTTTCTTTCTTTTTCTCTCTCATGACGTAAAAAATCCTCACAGAAGCTCAGTCAGCAGAGTCGACAGTTTGAATATTAGGAAGAGAGCTGGAAAATAGTATTTTAGATCACTCATAGAAGGATAAACCAATGTCACTGTGTCATTATACCTGCTACTTTTACTTCTGCTCACCTTAACTGTGGTCTTAGTTATATGCTTTGAGTTAGGACTTGTAATACTAACTTTAAGAACAGCATATCAGTGACTCTGTTTACATGCACAGAATATTCTGTTTTTTTCCCTTATTTAGAAAAAGACAATATTCCTACTAAACTGTTTACATGGCTGATGGAAATTAATATTCTACTAATATTCCCGTTTACATGCAGCCGTTCATACTGCGACTAACGTAAACCCCCCACCATGTCGCTCGTCCTCCGGCGACGCCATCAGAACCTGCTGATATCAAAGAGTTTAACAGTCGGTGTGGTTCTCCTTCCCACCAGGAATGTGGGCTTTTCTTTTGTTTGTTTCCGACGCACAGAGCTGAGCGTAAACAGGCGAGAGGCCGTGTGTCGCAGACTGAATGTGCTGTATACATGTCCACAGAACGCTGCTGAAACCAGGAGAATATCAGCACGTCACACACGTCTTAATGGGAAAATAATACATGCAGAATAAGGCCTGATTCAGAAAATACAAACAGAATCTGCTGTTTACGTCAAATTTGGAATATTGTCATAGTGTGCATGTGCATCAGAGTTTCAGCACTGATCAAATGATGAAACTGTACTTCTGTTCATTTTTTGATTCTTGCTTTATTCAGACTTTATTCGTGTGTACCAGGTGTTGAAAATGAAGAAATACGAGCAATTAAATAGAAAACTAAGATTCAATGGATAACAAGCGAGATAACATCAGCGTAGTAAAACAGTCAACACTTCAAAACATTAAGCAATAATATACAAATATAACGACAAATACAACTGAGTTGATAGTGGAGGTTTACAGTCAGTCCACTCTGGGACAAGTGAGATGTCACCCAGCAGATTTGTGAATATTTGTGTTTTGGTCTTCAGTTGCAGGACAACGTGATCACTCCTCGAGACACCACCATGACCTTCACCTGCTTTGTCTTCTTTGACATGTTCAACGCTCTGAGCTCCCGTTCACAGGTAACCGCCACACACACCTTGAAAAACGAGCCACCCTGGTGTCTCTGTTGCTTATGTTCGCCTTTTATAGTGTTAAATTAAGATAAAATCACAAACAGGCTTGGGTTGGTGTACAATTGTTAAAACCTTCTGAATGAAAAGCTGATTATGATAATATGAGCAATGAGCAGCCTTTGTGATCCGCACCTGTGTCTCTCAGACTCGTATGGTCCACGAGATGGGTCTGTGCAGCAACAGGACGTTCTGTTACGCCGTCCTGGCCTCCATCATGGGTCAGCTCCTCGTCATCTACTTCCCTCCTCTGCAGAGAGTCTTCCAGACGGAGAGCCTCAGCATCTTTGGTAAGAGCAGAGTCCTTGAAGAATATTTCACAGATAAAATGTTTTAGTATCAAATAGACTCCACCTGTGGGTTTGAAAATAAGGCTGTGAGGCCGCGAGCTGGAAGGTACAAGGAGTCACAGGTTTATATTCACCCAAAAATTAAAGTTGTTTCTTCATTTTTCATCCATGTACGCTTGTAAACTTTTAAATTATATATTATATACTCACTTTCATACTCCAGACCATAAACTGTATAAAAGAAGTGGACGTAGCCTCCGTGGTGTCACCCGTTGGTTTGTGGACGGCCGTTCTGAAGCCTCGAGTTCGGCGTTTTGGCCGTCGCCATCTTGGTTTTTTTGGAGTCAGAAATGTCGTTATTTGGACGAGAGGGTAGCGCCGCCTCTATCCTTATTGGCGGTCGCCATGGTAACGACTTATCTGTCACAGCGTAGTCCCGCCCTAAAGCATACGCTGCTTTATCATCTATTTTCCTCTAAACGGGACCGTAATTTACTAACTGAACATCCTGCTGTTCTGAAAAAGACTTGAAGCTAGCGACTGATCAGACTCATCAGGAAAATGTTTCCTGAGGTAATAAATCAGGTGAGAAGTCGGCTCATTTTCTCATTGACTTCTATACGATCTGACTTCTGTTAGCAGCCGGTGGAGTCGCCCCCTGCTGGCTGTTAGAGAGAACGCAGGTTTAAGGACTTTCAGCATTGGCTTCACTGTCAGACCCAGAGGTTGCCGCTTGATCCAGAAAAGAAAAAGCATCTGGAAAAGAGAAAGAAGAAAGCAGAATATATAAAAAGTGTGCTGTTGATGGACACTATGTCCCACAATGCAATGCTCAATGGGATTGCAACTCACAGCTGGAAAAAATTGCAGATGTTGGTTAGACAACTAGAGAAAGATCTTATAATATATTAATTATTAAATCTCTAGAACAACATTATTAGAGTCTTTGTAATTGTCAGTGTTATAAGTCTCAGTTTGTACCTGTTGCGTCACGTCCTGTGAGGTGTGTGGACTGCTCGTGTTGCGTCTCGTCCTGTGAGGTGTGTGGACTGCTCGTGTTGTGTCTCGTCCTGTGAGGTGTGTGGACTGCTCGTGTTGTGTCTCGTCCTGTGAGGTGTGTGGACTGCTCGTGTTGTGTCTCGTCCTGTGAGGTGTGTGGACTGCTCGTGTTGTGTCTCGTCCTGTGAGGTGTGTGGACTGCTCGTGTTGCGTCTCGTCCTGTGAGGTGTGTGGACTGTGTGTATCTGAACAATATAAACTGTAATGTGATCCTCCTCCAGACCTGCTGTTCCTGGTAACCCTCACCTCCTCGGTGTGCGTGGTGTCTGAAGCCATCAAGATGCTGGAGAGGTGGAGGGGAGTCGAGAGGAGCCCGCCAGCCGACTGCTTCCACGAGGTATGACCCCCCCCCCCCACCACCACCACCACCACCACCACCCCCCCTCCCCCCCTCTCTCCCCTCCTCCCCCCGCACCGTCCGGGACGAAGGACGAAGGAGGAGGATGAGTGTGATGGGATTTTGGATCTCACAACCGATGGCACTGACTAATTAAGACTGCAAGGACTTGTGGGATTTCCCTGTGAGATCCTGAGGGGGGAGAAGAAGCTCCGGTCTGGGACCGGAGGAAGCTCCTGGCCTCGGGGGTGAGGGCGGAGGGAGGCGAACTGGACTTTGATTAAACTGGGAGGACAAGATGGCTGCCGGGAGATCTGACCCCGGTGCAGCAGAGGGCTGAAATACCGATCGCAGCAGCTGTTGGAGCTCGTGTCCCCTCCGTGCTCGACCTCGCTGTCGATTCCCAGATAAACCTGCCACAGGCCGACCACACCTTCCTGCCATCAACCGGCTCCAGTTTGCTCCTCGTTATTTAGGATGTACTCTAAGATAACCCCCTGAAGAATCAAGGCTAGAGACGCGTAGTCTTCTTTTTTAATCTGTCGTTTAGAAGGTGTTGACCACTATTCAGCTCGCTTTTCATGGTTGAATGTGGTAACTTCAAACACGCAGGGCGACTTGTTTTGATTTCTCTTTTGATGGATTTACAGTAAATTAGTGGAGGTGTAACAGTAAATGTTTAATTTCTTTCAGTGTATTTCACAAAAAGTAAACACCTATCAGAGGCTAATTTCTGCTGTAAAAATAAAGGCAATTTATATTTACATATAGTGAATAATTTAAACTTACACTTATAATTACACATACAGGCGTTTAGAGCATATGACGCTTTAATATTAATCTTTACCTACCAAAGTCTGTGACTGTCAATATTAATATTAAATAATTTCATCAAAATTTAATTTTCCACCTGTGCACAGATTTTAGATTAAAGTGAAATGGTCTTTTTAATAATAAGGGACAGATTTCACAAAGGAGGCTTGTCCTGTTATTATGGACATTTTCTGGTAAAAATTTTGGCTTGAGTTGTTGCACAGCAGAAAGTCTTAAAGACAAGTGCATATAGTTTTTAGTTCAGGAGGAACTAATGTACGATTACACCTCCACTATACGTTTCTGTGATCCATATGTTTCATGCTTCTTCCTACGCACACTGGTTTATTTAAATTAAAAGGAACTCTGGTTTCTGTTGTACAGCTGTTGGCAAACGCTTTTATGTCTTATTTAAGCTCCTTCACACTGATGATGATGAAAATAAATCCCCCGCCCTGAACAGCTGAACATCTTGACGCTAAATGTGGAATTAGGCCTCAGACACCACCAACGTTAACCACAACAGTGCCGACGCGGTCGCTTCAGGGTACAAACACAGATACTTTAGTAACAATGCTTTCTCATCCTGTGCCTTAGGGAAGTCATCGATCATTTAAATTATCTCCACTTCAGTGGAAAGAAGCCCTTTACTGACGGATGGCTTTTCTGTTTCATCACTTAAAAGAAGAATCAACCCAAATATTAACTTCATTATTTACCATTTATAGTTTTGTTGATTTTCTGTCCCTCATTCAATCAGGATTTACTTTCACTTCCACCTTCAATCAATTTAGCGAAGTCATGGTGCTTTCTGGGAAATGTAGTCGACTTGGCTTTCACATCGTTGAGATTTTGATTTGTAGTTGTTGTTTCTAAAAGGCACATCGTCACAGGAGAGAAAAGAGCTTCACTCTGCTGCTGTTTCCTAAAGTTAAACCTGCTTTTATTTCATATTGTGCTCATGACTCTTTTAATAAAGATCGATCTTTGGTTCAAACACTATTATATTTGACATGTATCTCAATATGAAATAAAAGAAGTTTTATCTCATGGAAACACAACTGCAAAGTTCAGAGGTTCTTTTTCTTTTTCCAGGTTTTGATTTGTAACTCGCAGCCTTTGCTGATGTCAGTAAAAAGCTTTAATGATTAAACATGGTGAGATTTTATTTCTGAATGACAAAAAAGATATTAAAGGAAATTTACTGTTTTTACAACCTGAGTCTTATTTTTGTAGCTTCTCCATCATTCCTGTTGTTTCTGATAACATCAACATCTGCAGCTCAGTATCACATACACTATAATGTCTCATTGGACAGACGCATCATAATAAGCTGCTTACTGTAGAAGTATCCAATAAGCACTATTGAATAAGATCAGATCAATAAAAATGAGTCCCAAGAAAGCAACATGAGCAGTCAGACACATTTGAAGCTGAAGCTTCAGGTGCAGGTGAGACGTGAAATATGATCCAGGATCCATGGAAACTCCAAATATCCTAGAAATAAACAGGGAACACAGACAAGGGGTTTGGTTGTTGTCGAGAGCGTTTTTACGAGAGTAAAAAAACGTACGAGGGCTTATCAAGTCTGACATCTCCTCTCTCCCTGACTTTCCTCCCCTCTTTCACTGTCAATAAAGCTGGAAAAGTCCGTCCAGCCAGTTTAATTCTGACGGGATGGACGATTCAACAGACGGCGAGCTCTGATTGTTAATGTCTGTTCAGGTTGAAATTGATCCTGAAATTTGAGCACTGAAGAAGCTCAGGTTGTACAGAACTCTTCATCACAGCTGACATTGAGGATCACATGACCTCCATCCCGTCCTGCGCCCCTCGCTTTGCCCTCCCTGCAGCCAGATGTGATGCCACTGATCCAGATGTTCTCTCTCTGCCTGTGAGCTTGTATGTTTGACACTGTAAAATAGGTGACAGTTTGTCTCTCGTTGTAGAAACTGTGCTTCCTGTATCTGCTGTGTGTCGGCGTCACGTGTGACTGGTCGCTGGTCTTTTTCTCTGGATGCTGATTGGCTGGACGGAGACAGTTAATCACCAAACATTCACCAGTTCCAGCGTCTTTTAACATCTTTCAACAAAAATGAGTCATTTATCAAGCAAATATCAGCTGATTAATCAATATATATATATTAACTTACATAATATAAATTACCACATTGAGCTTTAGTCAAATTAATCAATTTATAAATCAGTTGAAAATTAATCAGCAACAAATCTGATAATTCATTTATTATTTCCGTCATTTTCAGTCTTCACATTTCCTTGTTTTACCTTCTGAATTGTGAAGATTTCTTATATTTTCTTTGTTTTATATCTTTTGTTTTCGGACTTTTGGATCAGAAGAATTCAGAATTCTCTGACATTCTTCTGCCAAAATAATGAATCGATTAATCAAGAAAATAAACAACATCTCATAAACAAACTACAGCACTAAGCTGCAGCTCAACGTAATGAACATTAACATTAATGTTAGTTTTAATGCACAACATTGGGAAGTATGTGGATGGGAGTGTCCACACACTTTTGGCTATATGGTCTATCTGACATTGAGAGCTGATATTTGTTTTTTTCCTGGAACAAATAGTTTTTAATTTTCCTCCGTCGACTCTCAGCAGCAGTTCGTCTGTTTCAGCAGCGTCCACTGAAACAGACCTCCAGTCACACCACCGACTCGCTTCTTTATCTCCTGTTTTATTTATGATGTGTGTGTGGATGAGAATAAAATGTACATTAAAATTTTATAAATCTTTTAAAGAAGCTCACTGTGTTTGTATTTTCACTCGTATATATTCAGAGAGGCAGTCAGAGACAAAGTTTATTCACACATCGTATTAAAAATATAATTTTACACCATGAAACAGATTTTAAGAGATTTAACGTTTCCTTATTTGCATCTCTTTATATATTATTATATTGAATGCAAATACATTTAAAAAATAACCTGATAAATATTGAAAAATATAACAAGACTTTTACAAATGTTCCTTGTGTTGTGATATTGATTAGCAAAGTTCAGAAAAAATTTATTCAGAAAGTCGAAGAATTTAACAAGAATTTGAAAGTTTGAAAAAAGATTGAAAAGTATTGAATTTAAAAATGTTTGTATGTAACATGCTGCTATAAATGGAACAGAAATACATCTAAATACATGTAAAATCCATCAATAAGTGATAAATGTTGGTTCAGCTGTTAATAAATCATCAGACCGACGTCATCAGATCCAAACCAGCACAAATTAAACATTCAGATATCTTTACACTTCATTTCACTTATTCTCTCGATTTTTTTTTGTCCAGAATGAAGCACAAAAAAATTTTAATTAAAATGAACCTGATGCTCCAGAGTTTGCACAGAAAGTCCAAATAAATATTCAGATACTTAACTTACATAAAAGTGGCAAAACAACAATGTAAAAATACAGATTCAATAAAAGTGCTGCATTCAAAATATGAAAACTATACCAAAGTATTATCAGCAAAAGGTGTTTTATGTTAATATCACATGTGAGCAAAATATTATTACTGGATTATTATTATAGATATATTAACAAGAAAGAAGGATTTTACTGTATTGTTTTTTACTGTGTTTTTTTATGTGTTATTGCAGTTTAATCAATAACAAATCATTGTCTTTTATAAGCAGAATCGCATTTTGTATGTAAAATCTAAATCTGCAAAGGAACTTCAGCTGTCAGATGGATCTAATGTAGTAAAAAGTACAATATTTCCCTCTGAGACGCAGTGGAGTAGAAAGTGGATGAAAATGGAAATACATAGTTAAATTACAGACTGTAAATCAGCACCAACACCTGTAAATTCACTTCCACCTTCAGGACAGGACGGGTCTCAGGACACACTGTGCGTGGGCAAAGGTTACAAGACCGGGACTTCCAAATTTGGACAAAAGGAGCCTTTGAATTGAACACTTGACATCTTAAAACGTCTAAAATGTAAAAGCGAGCCCGACATGACGGGGGCTCTTGTTTCTTCTCTTCATCCTGCGTTCACACTTTCTGCATTTCTGCACTAAACAAACCCATTCATATTTACATTAACAATAGATCACATGACTCTACGTGTACAGCCTGTTTCGCTGCCCCGATGTGGCCCAACATTAATTAATGCAGCTTTAAAGGGATTAATGCAGGGTGGTGTAATGATATCAGAGGGTGAACGGGATCAGATGAGGTCCAAGCCCCTGCACTCCTCTTTGCGGGCCAGTTCTGGGTTGTTGCTCCGGTTGTTCCTCTCTTTAGCTCTGTAACGAGTTCTGACCCACACCGGGTCGTCCAGATGTAGATCCTCCTGGACTCGGACCACGCTGCTGGCTTCCTTCGCAGCCTCCTCGTCGTCCTCGTACAGGAGGAACAGCTGCTGCAGGCTGGCGGTCAGGTCATCCATAGGCTTCCTCTGCCCCCGCGGAGCCACCACCGCCGCTGCCTTCTGCGTCTCCGAGGGCGTCGACGCCTTCTGAGTGTGAACCTGGTGGACGACGGCCTGCATGGTTTGGTACAATTTCACACTTGAGCGATCGCTCCTCAGGAAGGGCTTCAGTCGCCCTCCGGTCCTCATCCTGTGGACCAGCTGGTGGACCAGCGTCCCCTCATACAACCTGTGGACAACATCAGAGGGACAAGACGGAGGTTTAACATCAGCCTGGGAGGAACCAGGGAAGTCACCCGGGTGAGTCCAGGTGTTACAGCTCTAAAAACAGGTGGCAACACAGACATCAGACTGCTGGAAACAAACCAGGTCTAAAAGTGTCTTTAGACAGCGGTGAGAGAAGTATTTTTCTGGCTTAATATTCCTGCTGCATCGTGTGTATGTTGCATTTTACTGCTTTACTCTTTTATATCCTGCAGCAGTGCATCATGGTCTATAAGAGCGTTTCATTTCACTCCTAAAGCCTAAAACAAACGTAGCTGAATGTAGTCCAGCGTAGTTCTTCAGGAGACTCACCGGGCGACCTGTGGTTCAGGTAGCGGGAAGCCCAGCAGCTGGTTCAGGTGGAGGCTGTCCTTCAGGCAGGCCTGCCATTGGTTGAAGGCGTGAGTCAAGCCCACATCCGGCTTATGTTGAAAGTGTTGATTCTGACTCTGCAGAGCTGCAACACACACACACACACACACACACACATCACACTGACTTGGCTGATAATCTAATAACATGTATCATTTATTATATATAGATATCAGAGAACCCAACTGGCAAAGACACCTGAGCTGTTGGGATCTCAGCGTCTGGTTTGTGTAGAATACCTGCTCTGCGTCTCAGCGAATCTCCGTTACTCAGTCCCAGCAGCAGCGCCTTCAGCAGCCTCTCGCCCGGAGGAGGCTGAGCTCTGTGCAGCCAGTAGCAGGTGACGGCCACCGGGAGGCGCAGCTGAGGCGGCAGGCGGCTCAGAGAGGCCTCGGTCACCCTCAGAGCCTCCAGCAGCACCCGCAGACGCTGAGAGCGCTCCACCTGGGGCCGACATGCAGGAGGAGGGGGGGTAAACATGGAGTAATGTTTTAAATTTAAAGTAACTTTGTTTATCCCACACAGGGACCTTTAAACACCGAGCACAAGATACACACCGCAGTGTGCATGTCATCGTAAAGTTACTATTTACTGGATTTTTTTAGAAAGCTAATCTATCAATTTCAATTTATATCAAAAATATGAAATAAGGACATGTATATGACGTGTCATTTATTAAAGAAAACTTGTATGCTGTGACACTAAAATCAAGTGTTTTCTAACACATTTGTTTGTCTGAAACCCTAAAAGCTTCACCTTATCCAGAGAGTTGAGTGCCAGCTGCTTAGTGACCCCCGTGAAGGTAGGTTGGACCGGGATGAATTTCAGCTCGAGGCCGTATCGGTCTCTCTCGTGAACCGACTTCCCTCTGCCCAGCAGCAGCCCGTACATCACCTGGCGGAGCGGCCTGGACGTCAGGTAAGCGCTGGGCATGTCGGCGTGGTCCACGGGGAAGCCGAGCGACATCCTGTGCAGCTGCAGCACGTCCAGGATGTCCGGAGTCAGCCGGGCCTGCGTCAGCGGCAGCCGCATCCAGTCTGGGACGTGACACTCCACCTTCAGGAGGACGGGACAGAACAAACCAGTATATTTACTCAACTGGACTTCTGAGCAGGTCTGAGTTTCTGGAGTATATTAATGACCGGTTTTCAAATTAAGAATTTACTATTAACTCTCTGCCTTGATTAATGATAATTTAAAGGATTTAATTACTTTTTCCACTGTTGGCAATGGCGGTGCCGTCCCATGGATGAAGAACCTCTTCAGGGAGCTGGGAGGGAGCTGGTACTCCTCCATCCCCAGATACAAGCCCTGCAGCACCTCCGCCTTTCTCTTCCCGTTCAGCTCTCCCATCAGCCCCAGCGCCGCATCAAAGGCCTCCTGAGGCTGGTGGAAGCTCCTCAGCCAGCAGAGCAGCCCCTCCAGGCGATGGGGCGGTGTCCCGCTGCCTGCCGGGGCAAACTGAGCCCATTTGATGGATAATTCCATCCACTGCAGCTTCACGTAGTCATTCCCAGCCAAGGCTGCGAAGGTGGGCAGGAGCTGGCGCTGGATGTTGAAGAAGATGCACAAGCTGGAGTTCCTGTAGCTCTTGCAGGGGATGTAGCTCTGCGAGCCGCTTTGCTCCACCGCCTCCCACTGGAAATGAGAGATGGGCAGCAGCCCTGCCGGGAGGTCGAAGATGTAGAAGTCGCTGTCATTGGACAGCACCGGGCACTCCCACTCCCTGGCCAGGGCGCCAATCTCCTGGTCGGCCTCTCCATAGCACTGAGCCAGCGGGACCTCCAGCCGGGCCAGCGTCTGTATGAACACCCGCTTGGTCATCTGTGGCAGCATGCCCTCCTGCCCGCCCCCCAACGTCGCCCGATGGGCTTTCTTGATCCGATCCGCGGCTCTTTGCGTCACAGTTTCGAGCTTTTTGTTGGTGAGGTCCGAGCCCCCGTCCAGCACCACGTAGGGCGCGACCCCGCACGCTCTGAGGGCAATGACGAACCTCTCAACCAATTCCTCAAACGCAGCATACTCCCCGCCGTGATTCTGGTCCAGACCTGACCGGGCAACCAAGGAAACACAGTGAACAAACTGCACAACACATTACTAACAGACGTGTATCCCGGGAATTCAACACTGAGTAAGAGGCTCTGCATGTGGGCAACTGTAGTCTCGCACAGCCAGAATAGTCTGGCTGCGCACAGTATCGCTCTGGTGTTGGGGGAAAAAGCCCTCTGGCTTGTTTGCATTTCTTAAAACGAGCACAGTCGTCTTGGGCGGGACTAAGCCCGGGATGCAACGACGGTGCCCCTGCAAAATCGTGTCGGGGGGGGGGGGGAGCTTGCAAGGAACAGCACAACGGTCCAAGTTCACAAAGGTGCCTGGAACCCAGAACACCTGAGATCAGAGATCGATGATCAACTTTGTGGTCTTAAAGTCGGTCTTTAACTCCGATCTCCTGAGGAATGTTTTGTGCATCCTCGGGGAGTTTGGGGAATCTGAGTTGGCCATGTTCAAATCCTCCATTGTGGAGGCAGCTGTGGAAAAGTTTTGCCTGTCGTCGCTGCAACCCAAGGTGTGTTTGGCAGTGCTCACAACAAGCGGCACCATCCAGGGCTGAAAAATCAAGCCAACATAAAGTGCTAAAAACTGCACTTCCATGAATGGCCACTTGAAGCTCTAAACGCTCTAAAACCAAGATGGCGACGGCCAAAACGCCAAACTGGAGGCTTCAAAACGGTCGTCCACAAACCAGTGGGTGACGTCACGGTGGCTACGTCCACTTCTTATATACAGTCTGTGGCTCACAGACATTTCGTCGTCCCCTTGAGTTTATTACATATCATATTTACCACTGAGGTCCAGACTGAAATATCGCAACAACTAATGGATGGATTCCCTGGAAAATTTGCAAAGACATTCGTGTTCCTCAGAGGACGAATTGTAGTATAATTTTTCAATGAAACGTGATGTGCTGAAGAAGATAAAATGCAATGCCAGATAATGACAAAATATGTTATGTTGTGTGTTAGTTTAGAAGTACAATAATGAGAAGTAGATGTTAAAAGACTATAACAAGATATTATCCATAAAACATATCTAATGTAAACCTCACTCCACCTAATGTAATATTGATCCCAAGTGCACCTGCATGAACATCATTATTTTTTTTTAAAATACCACAAGTGACAGTTTAGAGGTAAGGGTTTCTAGAAACAGCAATAATTTAGACGAGGATGGGAACAGAACAGAAATGGGAAAATACTGGTGCAGATTAAACGAAGAAAAGGATTAAGAAAAAAGGGACATACTCAAAAATGTCCTAGAGATAAGGGCGCACCTGGAGCGGCTGAGGTAATGTGGTGCCAGTTCTACCATCCACAGACCGGTGGTGATACATACCAAAGAACTTATATAATGGTGTAATAAGACAGGTCAGTCCACTACTCTGGAGGTTGGACAATAGGCGTGGACAAGTGTGATCCAAGAGTATAAAAGTAGAGGCACACGCCATTATTGTCCAGAGCTCTTCAGGTGTAACTTGTGTACATTTTGAACGTCTCTCCTTTTTTGTCGACATTAAAGTCTTTTCTGACTCCTGCTGATGATTTTTTAACACCAATGAGAAGTTTTTCCTGAACAATTGAACACAGCTACAACTTAGAGTTTTGGTCCAGTGGCCTGAGACTTCGGTTCCAAGACACAACAGAATCCTACTGACTTTGGTGAACCTCTGACTTTTCCTACAGCGCCACCATGTGGTTCACTTTTGTGGTTTTAAGTGAAATCTTTATAAACATTTAATATAACACTATAATGTAAGCAGCTATAAAGACATTTTACATGTTTATTAATGAACATTATATGTCAACAATTAGAACTTCTCCTATGAAGACATATTTCATATTATTATAACAGTGTATTATATTTTTACTATATTACATTCATTAGCTGTTTATACAGCAGCCTAAACACATATATTACATATCACATATATGCCCCTTTCAAGGCACAGATAATAAAACATGATGCATGCTTATTGATTAAACTTCCCAACAGTTTATAAAGGTGGTAAAATTAGCTGCAACATTAAAAAGCTACTGACATGAAGTGTTGATAACTTAATAATATAATACAACACTGAGGGGAGCCATTGTGCTCTTATGAGAACTTTATCTTATCTTTATCTTTACACTTGTGGAGGCCACAACTTCTGATCGAGAGTTCAGATCTGTACTTACTTAATAAAAGTAAGTTATGTTTTTGCATGGAAGTATTTCTACTTTTACTAAGTAAATAATGATCTTAATATTTCCTCCACCAGTTAGGCTCATAAAAACAAATGAATGTCAGCAGCAGCTACAGGAAGTATCTGAATTATATATAAAATAATCTGTTGGTAGGAAATGATGAAGAGGTTAAAGAATTAAAATAGATTTCCTTGATGTATTTCCTGTGTGTTTTGTATAAAGGTGAAAATGATCAATCAGACTCTTAATGAGAGAATAGGTCCTGTCCTGTAGCACTGCAGCCTCAGTAGTACCTGGGGACAGTGCTGAAGTCCCGACACCTTGTTCTTGTGGTCCTACCTGAGCCGAAGTACAGCAGGTGGATCAGGTTGCAGCCGTCGATCACCAGCCGGCTCTTCTTGAACCGGACGTCCCGGTAGATCTGCCGGTGAGTCTCCAACAGAGTGACCAGTCCTTGAACGCCCATCCTGGGTCTGATTCTGCTGAGGAACCCGCATCACCGCCGCTCTTATACCGAGTCTGCAAACAGCCTTTTCTGTTTCCTTAAGTTTCACTTTCCTGACATCAGACGTGCGTCTGCATCACAGACTGCTGCAGGACCTCATTCACTCACACAAGATGTAAAAATATCTTCATAAAAAATATGGCCTGTATGTGCCAACGTGCATGTGACACTGAGGTAAACATGGTTCATCGGGATGATGGTCCACATTTAGAGGCCTGCTTTTATTCTGCAGATCACTCCTTAATAACTCACATCAAACTGATCAATAATCGATCTCTGGGCTGGTTAACTGTTAACAGACACCCAGTAAAGACAAGGTTACCCTGGATTCAAGATTTCTATTTTGGATAAACACAGAGTCTGTGGTGGGGGAAGTACTCAGGTCTTTTACTGCAGTAAAAGTACTTATACACACTGTGAAAATACTCTGTTACAACCATCGACACATGTGGAGATACGAGGTTTCCACAGGACGGGAGTGGACTGAAGCTGTCAGACAGATGTAAAGGAGGAAAAGAAAGTTATAAACTGCAAATACTCAAGTGAAGTACAAGTACCTCGAATTTGTACTTGAGTAAATGTACTTTTACTCTTGTAAAAACTGAAACGAAAGAAACAGCTTCTGCTGCAATGATTCTGTGTTCTGCAGGTTCACAATTTAACAGATGAGGAATTTCTGCTTTCAGCAGCTTCCAGATTTATAGAATATTCTAAAATGTGTTAAAATCACCAGTTTATTCCAACACTGGAAAGAGGTTTAAAGTTATATTTTTAATTTGTTTTTTTCATTTTCTGTGAAGGAAAACTTGCCTGAACTTGGTTCTGCAGTTTTATTCAGATAAGAAGACACCTTGATGTAAAAACATCCAATACAAGTAAAATGTAAGTGAAAGTACAGAAGTATTATGAGCTTCTTGTAGTTAAAGTAAAGAACTTGAGTAAAAGTACTTAGTTACTTTCACTACACAAACTATAAAAACTCCAAAATTCAATTTTGTCTGACATTTTTCTAAAAATAGTTGCTTATTGTTATTTTAATAATACTTTCAATGCAGGACTTTTTAAAAAGTATTTTTGTATTGCAGTATTACTATTTTTTACTTAAAGGATCTGAGTACTTTGTCCAGTGGCAAAACTTGATCAGCAGCTGAAGCTCATTGACTTGATTGAAAGCTCCAGAGCAGCTACGTGTTTTGTCACTATTCTAACTTGTGTCCACAGTGAGATCCGTAACTATATCTGTAGGTGAGGTGGCCTGAGCAGCTGAGGAGGAGGTCTGAGCTGGGAAAAGGAAAGTGAAACCTGCAGGAGCTCAGAGGGGAAACATGAAACTGCAGCTCTGACAAGCCTGTTTATCACAGAGAGTCTTACAACATTTCAACATGTTTACAACACAGAAAAAGTCCAGTTTATCAGAAGAAAGTGCTGCAACACTCACAAATCAACCACCAAGACTGTGTTTACTCATGGTGCAGGAAGTATTCAGGTCCTTTACTGCAGTAAAAGTACTAATACACACTGTAAATACTGTGTGACAGTAAAAGTCCTGCAGTGAAACTGTTCCTCAGTAAAAGTCTGTGAGTATAATCAGTAACATGTAGTTAAAGTATTTCCACAGTAAAATGTCCCTGTGCCTGTTGTACTATTATATATTCTATCATTAGATTATTATTCCTCATCATTCATGGAAAAGCAGGATTTTACTGTTGGAGCTCATTTTGAACTGTTTTGTATCGGACTGCAGCTGATGATTATTTTCATTCTGGATCCATCTGCTGATTATTTTCTCCATTGATCCATTGATCGTTTGCTTTGTAAAAATAGTGAAAATAGTGAGAAATGGCGTCACGATGAGCCAGAGCCCAAAGTGACACCTTCACAATGCTTGTTGTGTCCAACCAACAGTCCAAAGCTCCATGATTAAAAACTAGGGGTGTCACAGTTTCAATTTGTCATTTAATTTGAAGATGTAAATGACAGTTGTCAGGGCATAAAACCAATGATATGTTCGTTATGAAGAAGAAAAATATTTAGAAAAAAAGTTTAAATTGAAAGTCAAATCGAATCGTGGATTTTGGAGAATCATGACAAAACATTATTATTATTATTATTATTAAAACCATTTAAAGGAAAAGCAGCAAATCTTGACATCTGAGAAGCTTCAACCATCAAATAGATCCAATTTATTATCTGTCAATCGACTAGCTGATTACTGGACTGATGGTTTCAGTTAGAAACTGTTGGGGAGTTTAATTTAAACTTGATCAACAATAAATGAAATGACCTCAAATGACCTTCACAATATGAGTTGTCTCGTGTGTGTCAGGACTCAACAAACCAGTTTCTGAAGTCAGTGTAATAAATTCTCTTTATTGAAGTGCACAAACAAAATGTGGGTTTTAAAAAGGATGAAATCTGAACTTTGTGGTGTTCAAGATTCACTTGTTTGAGCAGAAGCTCAGCTGTGTAAAAGAAAGGAATCAATCATCTGGTTATTGGTTATGATGCTGATCATTCCACTTCTATAACACCTCATAGTTCCTCATTTCTACGTCCATTTGTCAACAACAACAACAACATTTGGCCAAACACAGAAATGTAAATGAAAGAATTCTTTCCAAAGTGGTGAACAGAATGAGAGGATAAAGGAAGCTCTGCTGCTCTCTCTCTGCAGACCCATGCAGTGAAGAGAAACAACAACATACAGATATTGATGAGACATTTAGAGCTCAGAGAAATATCAGTGGAGGTGAACAGAAGTCCTCCTGAGCAGTGACAGCCTCCATGGCTGAACAGACAGGAAGCAGCGCCGCCTAAAGACACTCAAACATTTACCCAGCAACACATGACAAGAGCTCCAAGTCCCGCCCCTCAGGTTTGATTGACAGCTGATCTCTGAGCAGCCGAGACGCCACAACAATCAGCTCTCAGCAACAATGATGGAAACTCAACAATTTAAAGGAAGCAAACACAGAATTTAACCTGCCGTCCCTTAAAGGACTTCTGTCTATTTCAGTTCACACAACTCAGCTGTGGCTCCAGTAGACCAGCCAAAACCAAGTCCAGCATAGAGAGGCTGAGTGAATGTGGTCTGGACTCTGTGGAGGAGAGTCATGGTTTCAGAGACACTGTAGAAGGACAGAATACCTGCACTGTGATCCAGGTACACTCCGACTCTGGAGGACCGAGGACCTGAGACGGGAGTGTTGATCCTGTTGTGATTAAACTGATAACTGTTTGTGTCACAATATAAAGACCAAGATTTGTCATTGAATCCAAATCTACATTCATCCCCCCCCCCCGCTCTGCTGATATTCTTGTATGCGACTGCTACACGAACTGCCCCCCCCCCCCTCCACTCCACCTCCCAGTAACAACGTCCAGTCAGACTCTCTCTGCTCAGGACCTGAGGATAGACAGTGAATCTGTCTGGGTGATCAGAATAAGACTGAAGTTTCCTCATGAATGTTACTCTCCTGTTCCCCTCAGATAATAACAGAAGTTTGTGTGCTGTGTTTGGATCCAGTGTGAGTCCACGTGAATATTGTAAGACCTCAGCTCTGGTCTTGGGCTCTGGTTGTGTCCCTGTCAGTGAGATGTTTGTCCATGTGTCCCTCAGGACGTCCTGTAGTTTCTCTCTGAGCTCTGACACAGCAGCTGTCACGTCCTCAAAGAGCCTCAGAGGACGGATCTTGATGCTGGATGAGTCTGCAGCCTCACTGAGTGCTGACAGTGAGGGGTAGTTGTGTAGAAACTGGTTGTGATCCTCTGTGTGTGACAGCTGCTTCAGCTCAGCGTCTTTCCTCTTCAGCTCAGTGATCTCCTGCTGCAGCTTCTCCTGAAGCTCTTTGACTCTCCTCACTTCAGTTTGCTGCTGGGATCTGACCTGCTGCTTCACATCGGAGCTTCTTTTCTCCATGAGACGGATCAGCTGGGTGAAGATCTCCTGGCTGTCCTCCACTGCTTTATCAGCAGAGCGATTGATGGCCTCCACCTCCTGCTGAAGCTCCTTCACATCTTTCTCTCTGTCCTGGATTCTCTGCTGGAGGTTTAGTCGACTCACCTCGAGCTCTCTCTGCCTCTCGGTCCTTTCTGCTGCAGCTGACACTGTGTCGTGGCCTTTATGTTCATCCATGGAGCACAGGATACATATGGTCTGCTGATCAGTACGGCAGAAAATCTTCATCACCTCGTCATGACGGGAGCAGATGTTCTCCTGGAGCTTCTTGGAGGGGTCCACCAGCTTGTGTTTCTTTAATGGAGCCACATCATAATGAGGCTGGAGGTGTTTCTCACAGTAAGAGACCAGACACACCAGACAGGACTTGAGGGCTTTCAGTTTCCTCCCAGTGCAGAAATCACAGGCCACATCTTCAGGTCCGGCATAGCAGAGATCAGCAGGAGCAGCTTGGAGTCCAGTCTTCTTCAGCTCCTCCAGTACAGCTGCTAACATGGTGTTTTTCAGCAGGACAGGCCTCGGTGTGAAGGTCTGCCTACACTGAGGGCAGCTGTGGATGTTCTTCTCGTCCTCTCCATCCCAGAAGCCTTTAATACAGTTCATGCAGTAGCTGTGTCCACAGGGAATAGTCACCGGATCCTTCAGGAGATCCAGACAGATCGAACAGGAGAAGGTTTCCCGGTCCAGCTGAACTCCTTTCTGAGCCATTTCACCTCTCAGTGTCAACAACTGTGAGAGTTTCACTTCCTGAGAGCTGAAACTAGTCTGAGCTCTGATCTCAACAACATGTGTCTCTGCAGTGAACGGGGCCTGTCAGCTGCTGCACGTCACCACATGTTGGTTACACCCATCTTCAAACTGGAGATCTGAAGGGAGGGAACCAGGAAATATGTGGACAGACTGGTATCGCCGTGTTAGAGAGCAGGAGGAGGAGGGAGGGCTTATCAAGCTGTGACTCAGTCCAGGAAGAGGAGCAGCGCTGTGAACCTGAACGCTGCTTCCTCCTTTAACATGAAGCCTGTTGGAAAGCTGTAAAATCCTTCTGGCTCCTCACACTTTGCTGAAGGCTCCATGTTTCTCTGACTCTTCCTCTGATTCTGTCCAGTTTCATATTGCAGCAGTAATATGAATCCAGAAACATCAGATAAACACTGAATATGGATGATGCGTTCACTGACCTCTGCCAGGACTCCTCCACTGGCCTGCTGGTCGCGCTCCTTTGTCTGGTGGTTTGTTACCAGGTTTCTGTTGGTTCCTTAAACAAAACATTGTTCATATGTCCAAACTTTAGTTTCACCTCATGTGACAGAGGATTTATAGATGTCCTCCTGCAGTTTGTCCAGGTAGCTCTGCAGACACTCATTACAGCTACAAATGATTCATAACGCTCCACAATCTCTATGTTTACAGCTAAACTAAAGAATAAAAATGTTCAAATGGTTTACAAATAAAGCCTAAAGTTGATCAGAGGTATATAATATAATATCTATATTTGTTTAAACGTGGGATGTGGAGCAGCTTTCTTTTCAGCCAACATGTCACTTAGAAAAATGAGGAATGAGGAGTGAATTTGTTTGTTATGGGATTTAAAAAATATATATTTGATGTACTAAATTCAAACATACAAATTTCAAAATCAAGAAGAAGAAAATACAAGATAGGAAGTCGAGATTATGAGATAAAAGTCTAAATTAATAAATTGCCATCTAATAATTTTGACTAAGTGGGTCATGTAATGATCATGTAATGGTAATGAGCATCTTTACATTTATCATGACTTGATTTCAACCTATTTTTTCCTCCTCTATCTTGACCATTAAACGCATCAGTGGTCGAGAAGAAGAGGAGGAGGAGGAAGAGGAGGAAGAAGAGGAGGAGGAGGAGGAAGAGGAGGAGGAGGAACCACCAGGAGGAGGAGGAGGACCACCAGGAGGAGGAGGAAGAGGAAGAGGAGGAGGAGGACCACCAGGACCCTGAAGGCCTCTCCGGCTGTGTGTGTGCAGGGTCACGTGGCCTGGTTGAAAGTGGCCGGAGGTTGGCTGCAGATCTGCGGGGAGACAGACGACCTTCACCCGCCCCACAGTGAGCTCTGACAGGCCCGCGGCTCCACGCTTTCTCCCCCGGCATGTCCTGGCTGTGCGTGCTGCGGACCCGCTGCCTCCCCCGGCGGCTCCCGCTCGGCCCGCCCGCCGCCATGCACAGACGCTACAGCCTGGACGTGTCCGCTCCGCTGCTGCGGACGCAGAGCTACGTGGACGGCCGCTGGGTCTCCGCGGCCTCGGTGTTCCCCGTCCTGGACCCGGCCACCGGGCAGGAGATCGCCCGGGTGTCGGACTGCGGCCCGGCTGAGGCCAAGCAGGCTGTGGACGCTGCGTACCGGGCGTTTCACTCCTGGAAGCAGTTCACTGCTAAGGTACGTCGACGCAAACCGCACTCCATTCAAAAAACTGTCAATTGAGTATAAACGTTGCTCGTGCGTCAATTAAGCTCGAAAAACACACAACACAGGGTATTTTCTCAACTGTTAGGAACCAGACTTTAATTCGGCTTGTGTATAATTCACCAAACAACACAGTTTTTAGATTAAATCTTAAGTTTCACTTTAGCTGTCATTTCCCGCTGCGACCCAGAAGAAGATGCTGAAACACGGACCAGTTTAAAGCTTCACCAGAAACATGGCGCACGACCTGCAGCGTTAACGAGCCAAATATGTCGAAGCAAAGAAAATATCTCAACGATGCAGGAAACTTGCTGCCTGCGTTCATAAAACGTGAACCCTCGCCAATAAACATGGTCATATTAAACTGCCAAATATTTCAATGGAGTTTGGCGCGTAGGCGTCTCCGGTGTCTGTGTGCAGCTCGTTAAGCGTCTGTCATTCAACATGTTTATTAGACAACTGCGGTTTAATAGTTAGAATAAAAACCAAGGAAATACTTAACATTTTATTTAATTAAAAGTATTAATAACACAGTGTAAAATCCTAAAGTATCAGCATCAGAAAATACTTCACGTTCTAAAAGTAAAAGTACTCATTATGCAGAATGACCCATTTCAGAGTAATATAATATTATTGTATTATACATAGTGATGCATTATGTGTAAGTGGAAGCTTACAGTAATCTATAATAATACATCATAATTTATTAGTTGATTATATTTTGAAGAAATAATCTAAATCTGTAAAGTAATTAAAGGTTTAAAATAAATGTAGTGAAGTAAAAAGTACAGTATTTCCCTCTGAGATGTGGTGGAGTACAATTATATAGTAGCATGAACATGGAAATATTCAAGTAAAGTACAAGAACCTCAAAATGTACTAAAGTACTTTGAGTAAACGTACTTAGTTAATTTGTACTTTTTTACTGTGTAGAAACTGTTGCACATCTGTCAGGTTGACCTGTGAGCTGCTGGTCACTGATTATAGTATTTCCTGTTTTTTCACACAGTTATTAAACCTCATCAGTCTCCCTGGTTCATTTCTCCTCCAGAGCACAAAGGCAAAGTCCAACTTTTGTTTGTTCGGCAGCACTTATATGTAGTATTTATAAGAAGCATACAAACCTTTTAATGAATAGTTTATAACGCTTTATAATGTTGTTGATGCAGCTTTCAGAACATTTTAAGTGATTATTATTGTAACTTCTCCTATGAAGACATTTTAAAAATATTATTACAACAGTTTTATTATTGTCACAGCTGATAACAGACTGTTTATCAGATGGATTTCTACACTGTAAAAGTCCAGTTTAACCGTGAGCTGAACGACAGAGACTCCCTCTTGTAGACCGCACTCCATTCAAAAAACTCTCACTTAAATAAAGGTGGTGCACGTCCGTCAGAAAAGCACCAAAAACACATAACACAGGGCATTTTCTCAACTGAGAGGAACCAGACTTTAATTGGGCTGATGCATAATTCAACAAACTACATAGTTTTTAAATAAAAACCCACTTTAGTTTTGCCTGCTGCCTCCTCCGTTTTGGGCAGAAGATACATGAACATGGATCAGTTCAGTGCTTGTTAGTGTTAGCTGCCATGTGTCCACTCAAACAGAGTCAACGATACAGGAAATGTGCATTTTATTAAACCAATATATTGAACTCACTCTTTAGGGAGTGTATAACAAAGTACCTCACATATGCACAAAAGATCATTCTTGACCTTGGACAGTCGTTTGGCAAATTAATGTTAAATCAATATTTAGTTTCTATAACATCTTCTTTCAGACTAGTGGAAAGAAAACATCCATAATACACATTTAGGTGTTTATTTTACTACATATTGTCTATTTGTGCCAGTAGATTTCTCCTAAGGGTGTAGGATATATAAGTATAGTATGTTATATATAAAGTGTGTGTGTGTGTGTGTGTGTATAGATATAGATTCTCAGTAAATGAGTAAATGAGCTCTACTATGTCAACAAAATGAAACAAGACTTTTGAACTTGGCTTTATCAGATTTTTGTTCAGGAAATATATGTGAATTAGTGCATATTTAATTGGAGAGGTCATCATTTTCAGAAAACTTGTAATACAAAAAAATGAATCAACTGGGGAAGTTTCATGGTGATATCTATTAGTTCATTTTTTTGCCCTGTTCTTGGGGCCTTTTCTTTTCTCCCAGCAGCCAAATGTGACCTTAAAGGACCCGTCCGTGTAGGTGGAGTTTTCCGGCTCACTACTTTAACATTTTCCATTCTGTGAAACATTAATCTAATTTTTTCAGCCAGCAGGAACCAGATTTACCAAAGTTCCCCTCACAGCCTCGCTCACCTGCGATCACACCAAGACCTTCAGAACATTACCTTTGCAGATATTTGTTGTCATTTTTTTTTATCCAAACATGATAAAGTCCAAACCTTTGGTGTCCTGACTGCTGCTGTGATCTGATTGGTTCTCCCGCAGGAGAGGAGTGTCCTGTTGAGGAAGTGGTTCGACCTGCTGACGCTGCACAAAGAAGACCTGGCCAAACTGATCACGTTCGAGAGTGTGAGTATCCTGCAGATTAAAGGGTGATTGCAAACTACATAGGATTCAGACAACAGGGGGGTTAAAGGGATAGTTCTGATATTTTTGAAGTGTGTTTGTATGAGGTTGTTATCTACAGTCAGTGTGTCACCTACAGTAGATGGCGGGCGGCGTCCGCGAAACCGGCAGCTGCACCGACCTGGACGCTCAGCGAGGTGCTGCTGTGGACGGTCAGCTTTAAGTGAACGCTATATTTAGAATATTATTACTTTACTTTCAGTCAGACGGAAAGGAGACAGACACAAACTGTGAATAATCCACAGAAAAACACTGGCGACAGTTTTCCCTGGAACCTTCTTACTAATGAAGAAATAGTTCCAGTGAGAACCGTGGATGAGTTACAGCGATCTGAAAACATGTTTAACATTAACGTTGGTGTGTGCGTGGCTGCCGACTCATTATGTGATGTTGTGTGTTGCAGGGTAAACCCATGCAGGAGTCTCTCAGCGAGATTGCGTACTCCGCCTCCTTCCTGGAGTGGTTTTCGGAGGAGGCTCGGCGAGTGTACGGCGACGTGGTCCCGTCGCCCGCTAAAGACCGAAAGATCATCCTCCTCAAACAGCCCGTGGGGGTGGCTTCCATCATCACGCCGGTGAGCAGCTAGTAAGAAGGTTTTCAGGTGATCTCAGTAGCTGCGACCAGCTGCTCTGCAGCTCGCTCCGACTGATTTATCGGTCTGCCGATATTATCGGCCGATTTCGCAGCTATATCGAGTTACATCGGTATCGGCGTATGTGTTATCTGATATGTGCCGGCATAGAAACTTTACCTTTACAGACCATAATGCAGAAAGAAATGCTTACGGTAATAAATGTTATTTGTATTCTTTATTTAAATGGTCAGCAGTTGACTGATACTGAACATACAGTACTGATGTTTATTTAACTATTTTATTTCTATTTATTCTTTATTATCAGTGTTCATTCCTAGAATTGGTTATAATGATGTTAAATATTCTTTAATAAAGTTATTTGTTCCACATAGATAAGGTCTATTTTCATTCCAGCTCCAATGCATTAGTCAGTTAATCGTTGCTGTGTTGATCCGCAGTGGAACTTCCCCAGCGCTATGATCACCAGGAAGGTGGGAGCTGCTCTGGCCGCCGGCTGCACCGTGGTGGTGAAGCCCGCAGAGGACACGCCGCTGTCAGCGCTCGCTCTGGCTGAGGTCAGCACCCGAACACGAGGATCCCCTCTAATGCTCCACGTTTAACCCTCGGTTTGTTTTCAGGTGATTTCACCAACAGCTCCGCTGTGTGACGTCTTGTTTTGCAGCTGGCAGGGCAGGCGGGGATCCCGGCGGGGGTCTTCAACGTGGTTCCTTGCTCCCGAGAGAAGACTCCGTCAGTCGGGGAGGTTCTCTGCACCGACCCGCTGGTGGCCAAAATCTCCTTCACCGGCTCCACCGCCACCGGCAAGGTTAGATCCCAACGTCCGGCCTGCAGCGCCCTCTGCTGGCTGTCTGTAGGGGTCGGACATTACTCATTATTAATAACATTTACTCAAGAACTGTACATAAGTACAGTTTTGAGGTACATGTACTTTACATGAGTATTTCTATGTTATGCTGCTTTATTTGATAACTTTAGTTAGTTTATTTAGTTGATTATTAATACAAAATATAAATATATCACCTAGTACATTTTGATGTATTATTGATTAAACCACTCATATAAATAGTCATTAAAATGAGCTCCACCTTTACCAGCTGCAACATTAAAGTGATGAACGCAACAATAATTATAATCCAGTAATATAATATACATGATTCTGAAATGGGCTATACTGCACAATGAGCACTTTTACTTTTTGGTATTTTAAATGTATTTTGATGCTGATACTTTTGTACATTTTCTTGCGTAAAACTTGTAACAGAGGATCTGAGGATTTTTTTCACCGCTGGTTTTTTGTTGAGTCACTAACTTCTCTCTGGCTCAGAAACCACTTTCAGCTGTAAAATACTTAGTGAATTACTCTCAGGCCGACACGTAGGAGTCTTTCAGTTCAGACTGACACTTACTCAGCAGCAGTTTGATGCTTGAGTTCAAGTTCTTTATTCATTGGCCATGGAAATCTTAAATCTCAGGCTCCCTCAAACAATATGTATAAGAAGAGAAACAGGCAAGTAAAATTAATAAAAAATTGAAATATGAGAATCTAAGACATAACAATATATAAAATAAAATGTAATATAATACTGTGGTAGCAGGTTTACAGTAATTATAAAATGAATAGACTAATGTAGTAAAATAAATGTATTCAGATCACTAGTTAGGAGCCGTCATTAGTACTAGTTAGTACTCCATCCATACGGCAGTTAAGCTTTAACTCGTGCCTCCTCTCAGGTGCTGCTGAAAATGGCTGCTGACACTGTGAAGAAGGCGTCCATGGAGCTGGGCGGCCACGCCCCCTTCATCGTGTTCGACAGCGCTGATGTCGACAAGGCGGTGGGCGGAGCCATGGCCTCCAAGTTCAGGAACTCTGGACAGGTAAGGTCTGAACGAAGCCCCCGGTGCTCCCCCGGTCACAGGGCGCCGTGGTCACCGTCCTCTCCTTCCTCCCGTAGACGTGCGTGTGTTCGAACCGCTTTCTGGTGCAGAGCGGCATCCACGACCGTTTCATGGAGAAGCTAAGCCAAGCGATGGACACCGAGCTCCGCGTGGGTCACGGCTCGGAGCCCGACACCACCCAGGGGCCCCTCATCAACGCCAGAGCTGCAGAGAAGGTAAACACAAAGCTACGTGGCCACAGAGGTGCTGCCCGACTGACGTCGATGTTCTTAGTCCTGAGCAGATGTTACTTAAAGTTCGACATATAAGCCGATACTGATAATATGTAATAAGAAGTGTCAGCAGATCAGTAACATGTACAGAAATGACCTCAACGTTTATTTTACACTGTAAAAAGTCCTGCTTACTACGTGTCATGGTCAGAAAGAAATCTAGTGTATATACCTCTACGTTTACCTGCTCATTACTGTTTTTTAAAATATATTTTCTTGCTTTGAAAGGTTTTTATTTTCATGCTGTTTGCTTCTATATATTGCTCTTGTAAATCCAATTACAAAAGATTAAAGATCCTGATTGAAATTTTAGATTTTTCGAAACCGTCAAATATCTGAATCAGCCTAAAAAAAAAAACACAAGACATGAAAGTGTGGCACGCAGCAGCAGGGTTCAACACCTGAGCCCCATCTGTCTCCCAGGTGGCCCACCAGGTGTCAGACGCAGTGTCCAAGGGAGCGAAGGTGCTGAAGGGCGGGAAGCGCCTGGACGGGTCCTTCATGGAGCCCACGCTGCTGACCGACGTCACCACAGACATGCTCTGCACCAAGGAGGAAACCTTCGGCCCGCTGCTGCCCGTCATCAGGTCTGTGCGACACAATTTCTTTTAAAAAGATCCGGTCGTAATATTGGAGTATATTGTATAATATTAGAGGAGTTTTAAAGTGAGCAAGGCAACATATTACTGTACGTTACAGCATGGAGACAGCACAACTTAACTAACCAGTCCGTGCTAAACACCCACTACTCTCATGTCCATATTGGCTCGACTACAACGTACGTACGAGTGCATAAAACAGACAATATTGAAATTGTTCAAACTGAAAATATATATACACGCATAAATGATCTGCTGAGGCTGAATTAAATAACATGGAAGACGTTTGAGTGTGTGACAAGATTTCTTTGTTTATTATTATTGTGCTTTACTTAAAGAAAACATTTCATGTTTGTCATCCAGTTGACTGTAAATTCACAAACTTTTAATGGAAGAAAAGGCCGTTGTGCGATAAAAACAACAAGAAAACCTGGGACAGCTGGTTGTGTTCAGGTACTGAAGACTTTGTTTGGGATTTACAGGTTTAACACCGAGGAAGAGGCTCTGGCTATTGCTAATGCATCGAATGTTGGCCTGGCAGGTGAGTACGTCCCTCTGAGCTCCTGCAGTCCAAAACTCTGGATGCTAAATGGCAGAATATATCGTCTCTGTATGCTGATAGATTCAGATATATCTTGAAGAAGAAATAAGTGATAGGCAGAGCTGTTAGACCAAAGGAACACTTGCAGTATTTTAGCAAAAACGTACATAAAGACCAACTTACTGTGTAAACTCCGTCAGCAGTTAGATCTTGCTGAGGGCAGACCAGATGTTGCATTTAAGCTTTGCGTTGTATCTCGTGCTCAGATCAGGTCTTTTACAGGTGTTTTGGAAAACAAAAAGCATTCGTTGATGGCAGCACTTTACCAAAACATGTTGGTTTTATTGAGTTTCTGTGAATCTGAAGGAGTCACTCAGTCACATCTGGCTAACTTTCCATTCGTGCACTTTAAAGACGACGTACTCTCAAAGGTTGAGACCTGCGAAGGGCTGAAGACTCGGGGGCCAAATTTGAACCACTTCCAGTTGTTTTTGGTGCTGCAGATTTGGTTGAGAAGCTGCACATAAATCTGGTTCTGACAAACTCTGATACATCCAAAATCAATAGACTTCCATCTGCCAGTCAACAGCGCCATCTGGAGTCCACGTTGGGCTCGACAGGAACTGTTTCAGACACATCAGTCAGTAAACAAACTGGTTGACTGAATTCCTTTGACTTAAACACCTTTTTTATTTTTTCTTTAAGATTGGTGAGTTGTTGTTGTTTTTTTTGTTTTTTTTTTAAGACCACCAAGTCATATGTATTGAATATTGGCCAATAAATCAGAGCCTACAGAGACCTGCAACAGATGCTCCACTTGTGCCCTCCTACTTTAAATGAAAGGTCGTCACGTTTTGAATGAAACCAGGGCTCAAGGACCCAGCTGGGGACTTCTCTCTTGGGCCTTGCTGATCGCTGTCTGTTGGTTTTAAACCATGACATGCTCTACTTTCCTGTCCTCAGGTTATGTCTACTCGCAGGATGTGAGTCAGATGTGGCGGGTGGCGGAGGAGTTGGAGGTGGGGATAGTTGGAGTCAACGAGGGCCTCCTGTCCACCCCAGAGGCCACATTCGGCGGGGTCAAGCAGTCCGGTTTGGGCCGTGAGGGCTCCAAGTACGGCATCGAAGAGTATCTGGAAGTCAAGTACATGTGCTTCGGAGGCCTCAAACCCTGAAACGGGACAGAGCGACGCTGGCGGTCCAGTGGTACTACACTTGTGTAAATGCAGTAATCATTAAAGATGGCCGTAACTGTAGAGCTCATGTTTAATTGATAGAATTGAACCACATCCAACATAAAATAATAACCCTTTAGATTAGAGTCAGGATTGAAAACATCTGTGGACTGCCCTCAAAGGATATATGAGAGGTAATGTAGGAAACTAGTCAAATTACTTTTCACAAATCAAAAAATAGATTTTATTGTCCCAACTGATTCCTGATTAGCTGTGATGGGGGGGCAGTGCTCTGATAAGTGAAAATGGGTCTTCTTAATTTCTCCTCTGTTGCCTTTTCATAAGAGACTTTTCATATGTAGGATGAGACAAAAATCTTTGAGGCAATAAGTGTTTTGTAGCATCAGATACTGTGTGAGGACCTGATGAGGGAAATACTCCCTTCTGATTGGCCAGAGGGATTGCGTTAAACCAGTTAAGAGCATAACCACTCTCCGCCAATCAGAACAAAGAGTTACTGTTGCCACGTCTGTCAATCTTTCCACTAACACAATTTACAATAACAGATTTAACATCAAAAGTCTCTAATTTTTAAACAATGTGTCCCTGATCCGAGACAAAAGTGGCTGAGAGCAGCTTCTCATTTTTAACCGTTATCTGTATGAGTTGGTGGGAAACTCTGTGTGTCTTTAAGCATTTAATGGCTCCATGGATAAGTTCATGCTAACATGTTCCAGGATGATCCATATAACAGACACGGAAATAAAGGAGCAGCATTGTTCTAGTATTGTAGGTAACACTAGTCAGTAACATTACACTGTTCAGGTGCAGAAGCAACACAAAGGTTCAATTTATGCTTTATTGTTCACATTTGTAACTTTTAGGAGAGAAAAGAGTTTGAACATGATGAGTCACTCACCTTGGATGAACCATGACAGACGCACTACTGTTAGGCTGACCTCTGACACAGTTTCATCCAGGACCGTCTCCCACACGGTGGACACTCACACCTGAACGGGCTGTTTCTAATGTTACCTGTGACACTGCGAATGAATGTTTGCTAATAAATACTCTGCACAGTAACACTAGGTCACTGCTGTGTGGTAATAAGACAGTGAGCATCTTACATTAGAGCAGATAAACACACTGATGAATCCATTCCTTACTGCTTAGCTCTCACTAAAGGAGATTAAAAAGACACGACCCTCCACACTCCTCAGATACAGATTCAGTCTTTTTATAGAGACAGAAATCCAAAGACTGACACACCTGCTGTGCCTAGTTACGGTTGCTAAGCGACGATTGGACAATCTCTGTCAACCAGCGTTCTGGAATGTTGGTGCAGACATTCCATCAGATATGAAAATAATGCACCTCTAGCCAATCAGAGTCCAGTATCGTCAGTGGTGTAGAATCCTTGCAGTTTTCTCTCGGCCTACGTGTGTGGCTCATGCTGCGCTCACGTCTTCATGACGGTTGTATGATGACAGAGTTGGTCGTGTGAGGATTAAAATACATTGACAATATAACACCATGTTTATTATATTTTATTACACTGAATGATTGCTGATGTGAGACATCCATATCGGTTTGATTTTTAGGCATTTCCATATTAGTATCCGAGCTTTCAGAATTTCAACTTCGAATTTAACATAAACGCTATTTACAGGTTGGAAACTTGTAATTACATTATCTCAGATATGACATGAACGCAGCATTATCTCTTAAAGAAACACCAGATTGACCTTTATTTTTTTCCCCACATAGTAACGCGTCACACAAGGGAACTTCTCAGTAGCACATGGATTTTGATTTAAAATGAAGAAGAATCTGCTAAGCCGTGGTAGAACAGGGAGATTTACTGTGATAAAATAATGGAAACCGCACAAAACCTTTTGTTAGATTTTTGTAAAATCATTGTGTTTGTATTGAACATCCTGATGTCCTGTGGTAGGCCTGTTAATGTGAAACCTGTATTTTTTTATGATTGAGATACTTCATATATAAATATATGCTGACATATTTGAACAAATAGGGACACATGTTCAAATTGGGTCTAAAAATAAAATCACAATTTGTCTTCTAAAATGCTGTTAATCTAATGTTCCATACAGGAGTCTTTACACACATTTTAATAATAGCCGCTGGATCAGTATTGCTGAAACGTTCATAAATACATTAAATGTTAAATACATGGCCTGGTGTTAATGTTAGGAGGAACAGTTTAATGTGTATGCATGCACTGAATTTTTGGAAGACATAAATGTCAGCATATTTATGTATGGAAAAGGAATTAATTCCATTTAAAAGATGTCATTAATTATTGTAATCTAGTAATTTAAGAAATACCTTGTTACTATGTAGATTAATGTTGGTTTAAATTTTGAACAGGTTTCGTTTTAAACCTTTGACAGAAGTAAAGACACAGAAAGCTCTGTTACCTGAAAGTAAAATTTTGTTTGCCAACGTCATAATTGCCATGTAATTGATTATTATTTCTTAGTGTTGAACAGCAGTTCTTGTATTGTTAAGTAATTTAGGTTTATTAAAAAGTAACTTAACACCCCCTGAAAATGTTTCCTTGCAGTGGTTAACTTCTCACCTGGCTGCAGGGTTATAGAAGCACATTTCTGATCTATCAGTGATGCTGGATGGAGTCAGGGGTCAACAGGATTGAAACTTTGGACCAGAGTGGGCAGAGAAACGCTGCTTTTCAGCCTAGTGTTAAATCACTCTTAAAGTAATTCAGCCTTGAGCAGGTGAGAAGAACAAATTACAGCCTAACTGGTGGAACACGGCCTTGTTCTTTCTAATTTGACTCATTTGACAGGAGCCAGGATTTTCAAAGTTTTAAAGCTGGATTAAAATAAGTGGTCTTTATCACCAATATCTCATCGTTTGGAGATGAAAGATGTCTTCTCGTCAAAATAAGATAATCTTACTATTACGAAATACGAATCTTGTTCAGATACATTTTAAACCAGCTTCATAAAACTGACAAATACGCTCAGTAGCCACTTTATTAGGTACACCTGTACAATACATTGCAATTCAGTAAAGAGCTCTGCTATAAATTCTGCCTTTACAAAGTTTAAAATGGCAATGTTGTCGACATCGAAGTCAACTCTGAATATAATGCAGTCCTGAACACCACCACCACCACTCATGGTCAACATCTCTGACAGTGTCAACAAAAATAGAACATTATAAGCAGACTAAAAGTTGACTTTATCGCAGAACAGATGTATTGATTGCATTAGCCTAGACAGGCTGGATGTGCTGATGTCAGATCAACAACACAAACCAAACCATCTCTGCAGAAGCCTAATAAAGTTAAAGTTTAATTGAGTTGAGATACGACAGTAAGTGATTTCTACCGTCCACTTTTGGTGAATACTGACAGTTTCTGTTCTTTGGGTTTGTGCAGAAGATTTTGTTTCTAATATAAATTGAAATTTGTCTTAATTGTAATATACTGTTGTCATAGTTAATGTAAAAAAACAACAAATGCATTTTGTATTTTGGGCTGGCTATAGATATTAATGGAAAATTAAAGAGGAAATTTTAATATCATAACTTGTGATGACTTTTTCATTAATTTCCATGTGGAAAGTTACTCTTTTGTTCACATAAGATCATAACTTGTTTTGGTTCAAACAATATTAAAAATATCATCTTTGGGGAATTAAGGAGCTTCATGGCTTTTTCCATCAGTGCCTTTATCAACTGGTTTGTTAACACTAAACAAGCACAGAATATGAGAAACTATTAAAAAAAAACAAAAACAAGATTGGACGACAAATGTTTGAAGAACTTCAAAACTATTAGATTCACATGTTGTCTTGTCCGTTAACGAACTAGTCACCCGTCCATCCTGGCTCGACTGTTAACAGCTGCTGAAACCACAAAGTCCTTTTTACACATTTTTATACACAACTGTTAATCAAACAAGATACAACATGCTCATTTTCTCTTTAGACAGTGCTAGGCTAGCAGATTTAGACGGTTTTTAGATAAAGCAAAAAGCTTCTCAGTCCAGTCAGGTTACAGTGGATTTCAGGTCCAGGTAGCGTTAGTCTGGGGTTGGCTGTAGTCAGAGAAACCCAGCTGGCTCTTGGATGGATTGGCGTCCAGATACAACATGTAAATCAGACAGACTTGGAGCAGTCGGAAGGCGGAGCTAGGCTAGCAGTTTCCATCTGCTTCCAGCCTTTGTGCTAAGCTAGGCTAACCCCGTCCTGGACCTCTGGACACACAGAGATTAAACTATACATCTTCTCATCTGGCTCTGGGGATTCTTCTTTAAATCATTCTTTAGAAGTCTGCATTTCAAGACTAAATATGCCATCACAGGTCGTTGATGTCATATTTTAAAGAATCGTCCTTTTTTGCCCAAATTTGGATGTTACCACTTATATTAGCTGATATAAAGAGTCACGGGTTTGTCCTCCGTAAGTCCTCACATCCTTCGAAGGAGTTTGAGCCTGAAATGGGACAGTGGTTCATTTTACTGACCTCACGACGCAGGATTTCTGGGTAATGAAGTCCTTCAAACTTTGTGAAGTTAAAATCTCTCGCTGCACCACCAGAGTGCAAACGTCCCAGATGCCTCATGTCTAGTTCACCAGGAGGTCAGCGCTCCCGTCAGCCGAAGGCGTTTCCGTTGCGGGAGGCCGGGGTGCTGAGCCGGTTCCTGCTGCGGACGGGTCGGTCCCGACTGAAGATGGTGTCCTGGTCGCTGTCCAGCTCAGACTCTGACATCATCAGGCTGGAGTTGTGCTCTGTACTGCGGTGTTTGATACCTGCACAGAGGAGAAGGGTGCATGCTGAGTGCCATTGATTTATCCAATAGGGTGAATATAGGACTGCACTTAATGGGAAAAATATGTAGTGTGATAAATTCATATTGACCCCGTATTGGCATCAAAAATAGTAAATTGGATGCCAATTTGAGATACGATAAAACAAAGGTGTAATTCTACAATTTCACAATGTCTTACTGAATAAACAGACCAGTGATGCTCTAACTGAAGTGACTCACTGAATTTGGGTCTTAGCTCCACCCTCTCCTGTTCGTCCATGTTGTCCAGGATGGTGTATTTGGTTTTCTTCCTCACCTTGGTCTGCCTCCTCCTAAACACAGTCGACAAACATCGTTACAGTTTGGAGGTAAAAAGTCTGGGATCACAGTATCGTCTGAAGGTGTGTTCACCTCTTGCAGCAGCAGATGAAGGTCCAGCTGACAGACAGGATGAAGACCATGAGCATGAAGCTGGTCAGGATGACGTACAGCACCCTCCACTCTGACAGGAACAACAAGGTGACACCAAATCCACTGAACCAAAGGATTCACTCTGTTCAATTAGATAGATACTACAAACCTGGTTATCTCAGCAGTCAGTACTGTGTCATGGTACAGGAGATAGTAGATAATAGTAGATTTTCTGCCAAAAAGTTCTTTGAACTTTTAAATGATTTATAAGTCATGATCTTTTGCATTTTAATTGACGGCTGCATTATACAATGTTCACTTTTTCAAGCAATGTGCAGGTAATACTTAATGCTGTATACATGTCCAAAGAATGCTGCTAAAACCAGGAGAATATCAGCACATCCCACAAGTCTTAATGGGAAAATGCTGCAGTCAGAATAAGGCCTGATTCAGAATATCCAAACAGATTCCAATGATTCCAATATTTCATCAGAAAACGTTTTTATATAAAACTTAATTTTTGTACTAATAATTATTGATTATAATTACCACAGTTGCTCTCTCCGTCGCCAAGGTACCGACGAATCAGATTCTCTGTCCAGAAGGGGTCGCATGTACAGTCCTTGGCGATTGGATCACACTGGCCCCGCCCCGAACAGTGAAGGAGGCACACTGAAAGAAAACGGGACGAAAAGAGATGATAGAAAGATGCCATTTAATAAAAATAAATAAAAATCAAGTAAAACTGTGTCACATGATCCTCAGCAAGTCACTTTCTAAGATCACTAGAATCGACTCATTGATTCATTTAAATACTTTTTCTAGACAGACACAAGATGCTGAATGGAGCATGTTAGTATTACTGTTAAACACTTTCTTCTCTTTTATTGCCGTTTTGCCCTTTAATAGCTTAAACGGGTCTCATCTGGACCTCATAAAAAAACAGACCAATCAGGGTTTTAATAACGAGGCTTGAAACATATTTTGCACACATGATGAACCACTGCCTCCCAGTGTAGCTTCTTATCTATTACAACCAGGCCAGAGAAAGAGAGTATCTAAAGAAAATGGACAAACTGTTGTCATGAAGGAGATTTCAGGTTACTGTGACATGGCTGTAGCAGCTAATTAAAAAGACAATCTTACAAAACCAAAAGGCATCAGTGTAAATTAATTAATATCTGATAAAAGTTCACTTCAGGCTGTTTCTGGAGCTTCTGTCTTGATCTCTGTCAGTGAGCCATGAGATTGGAATATTTGATCACAGATGTGTCACTGAGGTCAACACTAAACAGATGTATTGATCGTTAGGCGACAATGTGGCGCTGAGATCTGTTCAAACTCACAGACGGTGTCGACTCTCAGGACTCTGAACAGCAGGTAATCGCTCTTCTCTCTGAGCAGCTGGTTTCTCAGCAGACCCACGAGCCTGGAGCCAGAGATCGGCCCTGAGGGGCCCCGCACAGAGAACCGCAACACCGTGCTACACACACACACACACACACACACACACACACACACACACACACACACAAACACACATACAACAGAAACTATTCAGGCACATGCTTTTACATCTTTAAGGAAGTTAAAACACGGAAGCCTTTGATGGAATATTTCCTGTATTTAAAACAGATTTCTCTGATTGTTTTTCTTCAGAGGATCTTGTCAGTTCCCCTGCTGATCAGCTGCTCAGTAAACTGGTTAGTCGGTCGGTAAACCAGGTACCTGAGGTGCGAGTGTCCCTGCAGCGCTCGGACCTGGATGTCGCTGTCGAGGACGTGGAGCAGAGCGGCGAGCTGTCGGACCACCGTGTCCCTCTGAGCCACACTGACCTGAGACACCGACACCAGCATCTCCAGCTCCACCTCCTCCCCACCGCCAGGCTCTACGGAGAAACAGCAGGGACACACTTCACAATGAACTGGACGATTTAAAAACCAAGCGGGACACATGGGAAGAGGTCATATCTTATTAAAGACAGTTTCCATTCTCGACTTACCTGGTCGGACCTCCACGGTGGCCGTGGCGGTGCTGGAGCGCCCCTGAGCGTCAGTCACCCTCAGCTGGAACAGGTAGGTGCCCTCCACCAGGTTGGCCAGGTACAGGGAGGCCTGAGTCTCTGAGCCGTACAGCTCGTCCTGCAAACAGCCATTAATCACAGGATCCATAAGAAAACCTCTTCTGACAGGATGCTGTGTTTGCTCTGATCTAGTCTACTGCATCAGATTCCCAGTATCACTGGTCTGAACTGACCCCAGCAGCAGGACTCTGGCTGTCTCTGGTCCACAGGTAGTGGATCTCTGTCTGGTCTCCGTCGGTCACGGAGCCTCGGAGGACCAGAGAGTTGTTGGGCAGATCGAGAGTGTGGCTGCCGCTGGCGTGAGCGACAGGAGGGAGACTTATTGCTGCAGGAGGAAAGACAAGTCAGTTCTGGACTGCTTTAGGGTTCCTCAGGGTTGTACATGTACATTATTTTCATTATCGATTAATGGTTTTGTATATGAAATATCAGAAAATGTTTAAAAAAAAAATTGATGTAGAATAAATGTTCTCATCACCTTCCTGGACCCTGACGGTCAGTGAAGCGCTGTCTGTCACCCCCTCCTGGTCAGAGACAGTCAGTCTGAAGGTGTAGCGTCCCACTCGAAGGCCTGTCGCCACGGCTACAGCCTGATCTACCGCCTCCAGCTTTAACCCCGGTGGGCCGCTGGGAAAACATGATGGGAAAAAGTGAGTGTGTACTGTGAAGATCTGCGGAAAGTTATGAATCTAATAAGAAAATATTCACACAAACATACCGGACTGTTGCTGTCCTACCTGACGGCGTCCCAGTGGTAGCTGACGATGCCACGGTCATCGGTGCTGCCGCTGCCGTCCAGCGACACGCTGCTCACCGGGAGAAACAACTTCCTGTCAGGACCCACGGCGGCAACCGGGCCACGGTTTGACCCTCCGACCTCTGATACTGAGCGAAGGGAGAGGGGAGGTGGATGGAAAGGACAGAAGAAGCAATTATTTCTATTTCACAGGGACAATACAGAAACACTGTTACCTGGGGAGACCTAATGATACAGATGTAATTTTGCTGCAGCGCCCCCTGCTGGCCAGAGGGAAAATTAGAGACGGGGAGAGAACTAGAACTACTTTTCACTACGAGTCAAAGTATCTGTACTTCTGCTTGACTAAAGAGTGTGTGGACTTTTGCCTCCTTTGGCTAAACGTTAAGAAGAGCTGCTTAACATTACTGAACATAGCAAATTAATCGTGCAGAACAAACAGCACTTTAAAAAGTCCCTAACCAACTAACTCACTGAGTGAGGCTGCAGGTTATCTGAACATCCACAGCGGCATTGATGCAGAATTTACACTGGTTTTTACTTTTGTCCTGTAAATCCAGTGTTTCCTTATTTTGTTTTAACTCTTTATGTTTCCATTTGAACTTGTTGCAGGTTTAAATCTCCTCCATCAGGTGGATCAAACTGTCACATTATGACTAGAGAAGATGTGCCACTATGTCCATCACTTGCTTATTCTAAACATTAACCCTTTGAAAACGAACCTCCTGCGGTCGCTGATCTAAAATAAAAACCATAATAGCGAGAGCATTCATTCTTTCTGCAACTGACAGCTGAGGCTTCTGTCTTTCGTATCATCATGTTTGTATGTTTGTGTCGCAAGTTGATGACATCACAACATTACGTTATGCGCAGTGCAAATGTGATGACATTGTGCAGCTGGGGGTGGCACCAGAGGAGCGGAGCAGCAGGTCGATAGTTCATGTCAGAGAGATGGAGAGAAATAGGATTGAGTCAGTAGTTTTGAGTTGGTTGGTTAGTTAGTTAGTTTAGTGCCCCTGTGTCCTGATGACAACCAGTCAACAACGACTTTACACTCTGCATAAAAATGAGCACATCTCAAAACCCCCAAAAAAATACAAAGTGTTAAGAAATATTTTGTTCATGTTTCTACATTCAGAATTATTTTTTGGGTTTATTAATTAAAATTTGATGCAAACGGAGATGACAACATTTTTACATTTATGACTCAATTTCAATACTTTATCAATTACTATGGTTTATTGACTTACATTACCTTTTAGCTTAGGTACAGACTTTATGAAGCATTTGAAGATACTCCACGAAATGACATCACAATAAGCTAAAACACCAACGTAGGCACTGGCGGACCAGTTCAATGGGTTAATACGTGCGTGCATGGACCGCACATTTCAGCGTTTATATATATATATATATATGTTCTATAACTTTACCAGACTCTGCAGCGGTCACAGTGGTGGGAACGGTCATGGTTGGAGGCTTGGTGCTGGGAGTTGAGGTGGTGGTGGGATCAGAGGTCATGGTTCTGGCCGGGGGTTGGGTGGTGGTCGGTGGAGACTTGAACAGCTTCACCGTGTCTGTGGAGCATCAAGAGGACACAAACAAACACGAGGAAATAAAGACACATTTAAATTAGGATTTAAAAAGAGAAAAACTAAATAAAAGACAAGAAAATCCGCTATAAAATTGATTAAACGGGAGACTAAAAATGACCAAATAATTGTCCAAATACTCCTAAATGATCACATTTTAGGATTAACTATTGTACATTCTAATCCCGACCTTTTACAGTTATTGATCATACATTGTTTTACATTGATTTAAGTTCAAACATTCGATTGGTGTGTGTGTGTGTGTGTGTGTGTGTGTGTGTGTTCAGTACCAGTTGTGGGTTCAGGGGAAACTGAAGAATCGAGTTTAACTGTGGGCAACGTCCACTCTACAGGGTTTCCATGGGACGCCGTCAGGGGTCGATCTGCAGGTGAAGGAAGAAACCTTCAGTTTTATTTCATCTTAGAAACTTTGGGAAAAAAGATAAATATTTATGTTATGTAATTTTCTTTTGTCTAAATAGTTTCCATATTAACTTTAAAGCTGCTGTGTGTAGATGTTTTTATGTGATTAAAACTTCTTTCAAATTATTCACGTGTCAAAAGGTTTTTGATTTCTAGAAAAAATAAAACAATTCTGGTGAAAAGCCAGTTCACCTGCGTCCGTTTGTTATTTGACCACTAGTGGGCACCAAAGCACGTCATTCTAAAAATCTAAATGAACGTAAACACAGATAAATACATGCTTCAGGTCTACCTGGCTGTGTGGACGTGCTGATGGGCCAGTGGGGCGTGGCGGCGGTGGGAAGTGAAGTCCTTATATGGTCGTGCTGGCTGGAGTCAGTAGTCGGTTTCTGTAGCAGTAACAGTGTCAGTGGTGTTGAGTCAGTGCTGCTTTGTGTTTTGGTCTGTAAAAGAAAAAAACACAAAACATCAATAACATTTCTGTCGTTATATCTGGCAAACTGCAGTTTTTATACTTCAAACAAGAAACCACATATTAATCAGTTGCCTTTACAGAGAGGCAAGCTGTTTCCCCCTGCTTCCAGGCTTGATGCTGAGCTAGGCTCGCCACATCAGACAGACATGACACAGATCCGTCTGAACATCTCTGCTGAACTTCACTCACCGTTTTCTCTGCAGCAGCAGGAGCAGTTGGTCTACTGGTTTTGTCCCCGTCTCCCCGACTCATGTTCCCCCCAGAGGAGGCTCTATTCTGGGCCACGCTGCTGTCCGTCAGCGCCCTCCCTGGATCATCCTCTGCCTCCGATTGGTTGAACCCGTCTCCTCCTTTCAAGGGCGGCTGGTCGGTCGTCATCTCCACCTCCGAGCCGGGCTCT
This sequence comes from Lateolabrax maculatus, assembly GCA_031216445.1. Taxonomy (NCBI): domain Eukaryota; kingdom Metazoa; phylum Chordata; class Actinopteri; order Acropomatiformes; family Lateolabracidae; genus Lateolabrax; species Lateolabrax maculatus. Next base: position 1,225,077 of record CM062199.1, read on the forward strand.
CCCCTGTCCTCCCGGCTTCCCTCTGAATACTCCGCATCCAGCATCCCGGGGTCGGAGACGTCCTGCCGATGCCCGTCGAACAGGGCGAGGTCCTTCAGGGCCTCCAGGTCCCCGGGGGCCTCAGAGGGCCGCGGGAGGGGCCTCCAGCGCCCGCCGTACGGCTCTCCTCTCACCAAAGACTGCAGCACCAGCGTCTGCGGCGATGGTCTGCGCAGGAAGGCGAGGACCGAGTCGGCCCCGGGTCTCTCTCGGGGCTGACAGTTCTCCCTCTGCTGGCAGCTCAGGATGTAGCAGCGGCCCTCGAACAGCCAGGCCAGGTCGTAGCCCGGCAGGTCGCAGCACGCCGCCACGCACTGCGGCAGAGACGCCACGCCGGGTACCCGCAGGATACCGCTGCTCTCCACCGCTGGAGACACCACCGCCTCGGAGAAGGTCGCCCCCTGCCAGCACTGGGACGCCACTACAGCTGCAACACAAAACTCTGGTTTATTTTGTGAATTGGGACGGAGCCATCTAGTGTAGTGACAACTTTTTGTGTTTCAGTGTTTTTTTTTTCAGGAAAGTTTTTCCTTCCGTTTATGGAGTCAAAGGACTGAAGTTGTTGATGGGGTAGAGATTGTGAGGAGACTTGTGATTTATTGTTCTGGGCTGTTAAGAAAATCAACTAGACTCATAGAAAAACACCAGATATCTCTTGAAAAAAACATCCATTTCTATTAACCTCCATTTATTTTTTTAAGTAGACAGATAAATATAGTTCTGGTTGTAGAATTATGTATATAAATCTCTCTCTCTCTCTCACTCTCTCTCTATATATATATCTATATCTGTATCTATATCTACATACATATAATGTAGATATATCTGTACACATGGATCAATGTATGTATATATAAATATTTGTATGCATACAGGTGTGTACATGTATATATACATATATGTTAATTTTGTTATTTTTTGTGTTTTTTCTTCTTTTCTGTCACCGAGTGTACAAAAAAAACAAAAAAACAAAACTGTAACTGTAATTGCAAAGACATGAAATTATACAGGACATTGTGTGGTCTTACCAACTTATGAAATTAACTGCAATAAAAGTATGAAAAAACAAAAACATAACAAAGATGTTTGTAAATGCTGCACCTTCCACACTGTGAAGCAGCAGCAGAAACGTTTTCTCCCACATGGTCACTCCGTCTGAGGATCTGCAGCCTGAAACAAACCAACACAGGGCATAAAACTGTCGCTTTTCACTCAAAATAAGCCTAAACATGTGAATTTTAAGAACAACCCAGGCTGATTTAACTCATTTCACACCTTTCATAATGTAAAAATGATATAAGTGATGATGTACTACAGAGAGATATTTGTGTTGTTTTCAGCACCACGCGGCCGGACAGCGCCCCCGGGAGCCCCGCCCGGCGCCGGGACACACGCTGCTCAAAATAAACGCACCTTCGTCCCGCAGACACCGCAAACATTTGATGTATTACAATGTCACAATAACCTGTAACATACCGAAGAGTTTGGCTTGATTTCTTCAGCCGAAAACACCGCATGGCCGCCGTTACCGCTCGTGTATGTCTGCCCAAATGATGCGCAGGTTGCTCTCCTTAAAAAGACCTTCGCTCCAAACGCCGTTGAAAATTGTATCAGTTAAAGGTTTCCTTGCTCATGGATAAAGATATAAAATTAATAACACATTAATTAAAAGTGTTTCTGTATCTGTTTGTATCCCTTTCAAATTCGGCATACATTTATTACACTAAAAAGCCCGTCTTCTACTGAACTTTTAACTTTATATGTAGGTCTGTTGCAGATGCTGGCTGTTACGCCTCCGACCAACATGAGCGGTGTAAACTGGTTTTAAACCCGGGATTCGGTTACAAATCACGAGCAGTCAGGACGGTGAAACACGTAGTAACACAGGGCCTCAAGACCCGGGAACAAATGGAGGATTTAAACCTCCTTTTAACGGATTTCTGCCTTCCGCATCTTTAACGCGTAAGGAAACGTTATATTGAACGATTCGTGAAGGGAGTCTGGTGCAAACGGCGAAGCGACGGACGGGAACGTGAGCTAACGTCCGTGAACAGACACCGAGTTAATCTGTGTTTCTCCACCATGGATTTACAAAGAGAACACGTCCCCCCCCCTCTGCCCCCCCCCCGTGTCTGCCCCCCCCCCTGTCCGCGTGGACGGTAAAACACCTGAGCGCGCGCTACATGGATCCCTGACTCACCTGGTCGCGGGCCCCGGTTCTCCCGGCGGCTCCTTCCTGGCTCCCCGCAGCGGACCCGGTCCGGCCGTCAGGTCACATGCCGGGGCTCTCCGGGTCCGGGTGGTCCGCTCCGGGTCCTGGTCCTGGTCCGGGTGGTCCACTCCGGTACCTGGTCCTGGTCCTGCTCTGGGTCCTGGTCCTGGTCCGGGTCCTGGTCCTGGTCCGGGTCCTGCTCCGGGTCCTGGTCCTGGTCCTGGTCCGGGTCCGGGTCCTGGTCCTGGTCCTGGTCCTGGTCCGGGTCCTGGTCCGGGTCCTGGTCCTGGTCCTGGTCCGGGTCCGGGTCCTGGTCCTGGTCCTGGTCCTGGTCCGGGTCCTGGTCCGGGTCCTGGTCCGCCGGTTGATTTGATGACGCGCTCGTGCTGAGTTTATTCCGAGAAAACACGACATCCGGTCCTTATTTTCAAAATAAAACGTAAAGCGTGTCGCCTTATTGTATCATTTTATTCTTAAATTAGTTATTACTTAAAGTAAATCAGGACTTACAGCGCTTATATTAATTACTTACAATTATATGTATTATAAATATATAATATTAACTATGAACCATGTATTTCTGTTGCTGTAAAGTGTTTTTTTTAAACATTTCTAAATTGTATTGAATATTTCCGAGATTAGTTTAAAGTAGATTATCAATCCCTGTGGAATATATTGTCAAAAAAGAAATACATGATTACATTTACTAAAAAGAGCCTGTATATTTACTGGCGATGCCTTTCAAATTCCATACTATTACCATTAAGATAAACATCATATACGACAAAGCCATTCATACATTTGTATGCTTTTTAACACAATTTAGAATAAAATTGTTTTGTAAAAATGTGTGAACAAGTCAACCTCAAAGTGAAGTATCTGTGGCAACAATATATATAAAAATACAAGAAGTTGGGGGAACCAATTGTTCCCTGAAAGTTGCCAATTTAAAGTAATAATGAGGCTGACGAAACCATAAATGTATTTATATAAACTAATATCATTCCTGTATCACAACATACCTGCATCTACTTTATATATATATATACACACTATATACTACAATATACAGTAAATACTAGCCTTGGGCTAACAGAATATTACCACTGTATACTTTTGAATACTTTACCTTTACTTTATGTACTTCACTTACATCAGGTAATACACTCAGCACTTACTTTACACTTCTTTTGAAGGCAGACCTGTTTGATTTCCGGTTTAAATTGCACTAACTTTACAATCAGTGGCACTCTACAGTCTGAGGATGATGAGGATGAAAAATGAAGGTTAATTCACTGGAGTCTGCTAATTATAATAATTATATATATTCAATAATAAATGAGCCAATTAATAAAATGTGTTTCCTGTCCTTTAAATACAACAAAGCAACACAGAAGCAAATCAGACGTTTCGGGCTCATCCCTGTCTTTTATTTTTGTGTTTTCTTATAAAAACAAACATTTACAACTGAAATCACAGCCAGATATAAATTACAACAGCAAACACAATGTGTCTATTTTAAATACACTCCTCTCCTAAACGCTGACTGTAATCTTTCAACCAATAAAACAACCTGCAACACAAAGACAAGTCAAATTCCCTTCAATTTAACTGTGAATGAACTGCAGTCCGGTGCATTAAAATATACAGTGTGGGGTTTTTCTCTGTGACACTGGGGGGAGAAAACGGCTTCATTCTGCTGCAGTGAAACATCCTTAACTCACACAAAAACAGAGCCGTCACATTTCAAAGAAAACTCTCTTCAACAGTAAACAGTAAGTTTGAGTCAATGTTTTCACACAAAATGAGTTTGCAGATGCAGATCTTGTACTTTGTTGCTCCAGGGCACCTGCCTGCAGCAGGGAATCAACTTGATCTCTCTGTTTATGATTTAATTAATCTAGTTTAATCACTGTACCAGTAACCAGCAGACACTGAAACTGAGTCTGGGTGAGATGCAAATTGGAGTTATGTAAATGTTGGACTGTTCCTTTACTGTAGCTTCACAGATGGACTTGACACAACGAAGACGTGAATCTACAGCTCACCAAACTCAAACTGAGAGCTCAGCGACGAGTAACTCACTTTTATCTTCCGGCTGTTTCCATTATTTTATTATTTTATATTTTGGATTTGATTTTTTTTTTATTATTTGTTTTCACTGTAAAGCACTTTGTAACTTTAAGTAATAAGTTATTATTAAGTAAAATGTTGGTACTTCTGAGGTGGTTGTAAGGTCACAGGTTCAAATCCCTGCTGATACCTGCAGAGATGCCCCGGAGCAAGACAGACAGACAGACAGGTAGAGAGACAGACAGGTAGACAGCATCAGATCAGGTCAGACTGAACACTACTGAGCATGCTCCACAGGGCGTTCTGTGCCGAGTGTCTGGTTCGGGTCAAAGGTTACTCGCTGTTTACGTAACATTACATCCAATAATAATATTCAGGGTTACGATGTGGGGAACATTTTTACTTATTAGCTTTAGAATGATCTTGTTTCAGGATCCTAATTAATTTAACCACATTGTTATTCACATTATCGTGAAGAGTTTCACAGTAATGTGAATACATCTAAAATCGTAGCACAGCCATCGTTTATGTTTTGTGGCGGTAAATACGAGTCGATGAAACGCAAGAAAAACGCTGCGGCAAAATAAAAGTTCTGTGTTCGAGCATGGAGGCACAAAAGCTCAAAAGTCCACTTACTTATTTTATTTTCCTGAGGTTTCAGCCGCATCTCTTGGTCTTCATCAGCGAATGGACATCCTCAGGTGTCGTCATGTGACGCACAGTAAGTGAGGAACTTCAATCTGTCCCTGATGAAGACTGTGAGACGAAGCTGAAAGCTCCAAACCACCGGTACGTTTCTGCGGTCGACTCACGTGTATGTTGACAGACGTTGTGTTGGGCTCTCGTCACCAAACTCCACCGGCATTTCACCGTTTTAAAGATCGAGACTGTGATGTTTTTGTGATTATTTAGTTATTTTTAGAAAAATAAATAAATACGTGTATTTTTTAACAAAATTCTCAACCCAAACCAGACACTTCAGCTGAAAACAACATGGTTTTTGAAGTGTCTACACACACACACACACACACACACACACACACATTAATGTCCATTAATCCCTCCTAAAGTTTCTTCTCATCTTTTCATTTTCTACCTGAAGTCCCTTTAAATCAACTCCAAAGGGAAAAAAACTTATAAAAAATGTAACACAGCCATAATCTTTGTCACCATTTAGCAGCTCAGAGTCTGGCTACTGCATAAAGTAATAACCTGTTGATGGAAAATGTCCTTTACCTAGCACAAGTCATAAATAACTATCTTTTTTTATAATACAGATTTTACAATATTAGACAGAGGTCATAATAATCAGTAGTAAATGCAATAATGTGACGTTTTTACATTAAATTCAATTTGAACGTGTTTAAAAGGACATTTTCTGTAATTTTGATGAGTTGTTACGTTAGTCAGAAGTCAGAACGTCTCCAGCTGCTAAAAGCCTTCATGCAGGATGTTATCAGTGACGTCCTCATCCTTCCGTCTGCTCATAAAGTCAAATCATCTGGTCTGAAATATCCTCCATCAGAGACGATGAGAGCTTTAAGGCAGCGCTGACTTCTTGTTTCAGATGGACGACGGCAGTTGATCCTGCTGGAAATGTCCGACAACTCTCTGAACCTGCAAATCTCTTCTTAAAGAATCAATTTGTGGGGGTTGGTACACCTGCCATGAGGTCTCAAGGTAAATCTCTCTATAAGTCATCTTACATCAAACCTGTACAGCTGCCAACATCTCATCTACCTCTTCATCTTCATCCCGCCTACTCAGCTCCGATTGGCTCCGACCCACAACAGCAGACCTGAGCTGCTGGAAGAACTGGGAGACGTGGGCGATGATTCAGGGGTTTGAAATCTGACTGAGACAGTTATGAAAATGACACGATTGAGGAAGTTTAAAGTGATAAGTACCTCATACAACTCCACTTCAAAAAAAATCAGAAAAGGGGAAAATTCACAATCCGGTGGATCATCCCAAAGACCGACTTCATCTATAATGAGGGGTCGCAAGAAGACACTGCTTCATTTTAAGGGACACAAGCTAAAAAGGTCAGAAACAATTCAACAGGTGCAGAGATACTGAGAAATCCTGTTTGGATGGATGATCAACACCTGACCTGACCGACCAAAGGTGAACTAACTACCTAATCAAAGCTGATGTCCTACGTGAATCTTTCAGACACTTCAGGGTTCTGGATGAGCTTCTTGTTTGGTCTTTTCCTGATCTGAAGGATGAGAGCGGCGTCTTTTCTGTTCCAAAGTCCAAAATGTAAGTGGGCCACCGTGATCACATCGGAAAAAGTTCAAAACCTTGAAACTAAGTTGTAGCTTCGTATTAAAACTGTGTGTTTGCCTTCTGGAAGACGAACAGAAGACCTGAAGTTTCAGGGAGTTTGAAAGGCTCAGCCTGCCACACCAAACACACAGACAGATGGAGAGACATGATCACAAGTTTCCTGGAGTTTGAAGTCTTCTTGAAGTCTGCAGCTTCTTTTTGGGTCGTGTTTAGAGTGTTTCACGGATACTCTGCACTTCATTTTTTAAATCTGTATTGGACCTTTTTCCTAATAAAATCCTAAAGGTCTTCCTTGGTCACACTGGTAAAAAGGTAAATCTGACATCCTGCAACTCTGCGGTTAAAACATTCACACTTTCAGTCCTCCAGAAGATTCCCTTTGCTCTTCCAGGGACTTTGAGGTCTGATTTTCATCATCTGGTTGTATATTTAAAAAAAACAGGGAAAAACAAAAAGTTCACACCAGCACAGCTGATCTCTCTGGACATGCACAAACCCGAGTTTCCGCCACTTCCAGACTGCGGCGCGGATCTTGGCTCAGTATGTTAACCCTTTGTTGAGAAAAGCGTGCGTTTCTGTACGAGCTCTTCGCTCCAGCTCAGCTCCGTCCGCTGCAACTTTCAGGATCTTTAATGGAGACAAAGAGCTGCTGGATTCACATGGACGAGGCAAACAGAGCTACAGAGGTACAGCGAGGAGTGCGTCACTCCCACGTCCACCAGGAGGCAGCGGAGAGGTGAAGAATACAAGCAGGCGAAGGCAGCAGGGATCCTGGGAATACCCCCCCCACCACCACGCTGGGACGGATGCTGCAGGAGCCATCAGGGACGTCGTGTTTCCTGATAATCAGCACTCGAGCGGCGGGTGGAAGCTGCGTCTGCAGTCGACGGCTTTGGGGCCGGGAGGCTGAGCTCGCTTCTTACGGAGCTCCTCACGACCCAGAGTGCTGCTGAGCCGAGAGTACGCCGCCTTGTACTTCTTATCGAACGCAGCTGCAGGGAGGGAGCGAGAGTTAAGGATTATTACAGATTATTATTAAGTTTATTTCTGTCTTTACGCACACTGTTTCTTCCTGTTGTTCTGTGTCATTTGTGTCAATCACACAGTGTGTGTTTAAGGCAGAGATCCCATTAAATGGGAAGAAAAGCTGCATCTTCAGTGTTGACGAGGGTTAAATACGGGAATTGAGGAATGGATGTCTCCCTCTGTCTAAAAAGGGTAATTCAACATTTGAATATGTTGTCTCTTAGCATCAGTTTGGACCCAAACCAGCTGACCAGGTACCCAGCAACCTTTGGTCTGGTTTTATACAGCAACGTTCTGTGTATTTTAAAGATTAATGACACGTGAATGAGTCTCACCGACGTGGTCTTTGCCCATAGCTGCCAGCGTGAGGAAGAGGAACTCTCTGTACAAACTCCTGTCGAACACAAAACACACACAACATCCCCTGAGATTCACAAACAAACAATACACAACTACAGTCGGTCAACTCTCTGATCCGCCGGCAGTTTTACTCTGTGGAAACGGCACAATCAGGGCTGGAAGTAGAGAGAACTCAAACCTGTCTTTTGTGGAGTTTTACACAGTTACAATGTCATAAACCATAAAAAAAATTTATTTTAAGACTCCACATGCGATACATATTGAACTATTTATATTTCTATCTCTGTCCTCTCCTCTCTGCTCCAGCCTGCAGTGACTGCTGGACTCAGCCAAGTTGCTCGAGGAGCGCAGAACTTCTGTCTTTTTACAGGACCTGAATAGTGCCAAAGATTTATTTTTGGCGAAATGTTAAATGAGACATGTAGAATAAAGTAATTCTTATGAAATATCACTATTTTAAGCTTAGATTTGGTTGTTTTTCCTGACAGAAGTGTTCTGGCTTCTGGCTGTGATAAATGGTGTAATTTTGGCAGTTTTTTAAAGAAAAACATGCCTTTGGGGTCGAGAGGGTTAAAAAGTATTATAATATCACGGCATAAAACAAACAACAAATTAAAATGCTTATGTTTTTGCTCTTCGCAGTATGAACATTTACGTCTATGAATAATCAGCCCCCACCTCTGAGTCCAGGGGGAGCCCGGCTGTTTGGCCAGCGTGTCCAGGAACAGGGTGACGGCTTTGTGCACCTCGTTCATGCCCACCCAGCGCAGCACCTCCTCCAGGAAGGACAGAGTGAACGGGTGGTTGTGTCTCCGCCAGCTGTAGCTTCTCATCGGGACCCCACCTGGTGGGACGGGCGACGGGCATCTCATTAAAAACTCCAATACGGTTCAAAGTGTTGTATGAGTGTGTGTGAGCGGTGTCTTTGTCTTACTGTGGATCCTCCAGAGGATGTAGAGGGGGGGCCACTGGTCGGTGTCGGGGGTCAGGGTGTCCCAGAGGAGCCTCACCCTCACGGCTGAGTTCTCCGACTGGGAAACACACACTTACTTTAACCTTACTTTACTCATTGCTGTCATTCGCTCACATGGTGTCAAACAGTAGGATTTCTGATTCTCATTTTAAAAAGGCACAACAGTTGTGTTATGTTGTTGGTTCTGCGTATATTTTAGACACTTTTTTACTGATATTTTAAAACTGACTGTATGTAACCATGTAGTTGAAGGCTACATCCACACGATTTTCGTTTAAAAATGCATGTATGGAGGGACTCCGACTGTGTGTTACCTGTGTGAACTGGCTGACCATTGGCGAGGCTCTGACCAGCTGTAGCAGGTTACTGGGCAGACCGAGGCGCTGGAAGTACCAGACCAGGTTCCAGAAGATGATGGAGTGGCTGTCCAGGAACTGAGGCTGGGCCAGGACCGCATCGCCTTCGTTCTCCAGCAGACTCTCCAGCTCCTTCCTCAGAACCAGAGGGCTCAGGTAGGCCACCGTCACCTGGGGAGCCCCGCCCACTGACGAGCCCTGGGGGGGGGTAGAGACTATCAGTATGGGAAGTAAAACAAACAGAATCCACTCACAAGTGCGATAAAGAATTTAAATTGCGTGTTACGGTGGTCGTTCTGCTGTTCTCTGAGTAGCTGCTGGTCTCGGAGCTGGAGTCTTCACTCAGACCGTTACACTGGTGTCGCAGGGAGGCCTCCTGACCACTGGGGGGCCTAACTGCGCTCTCCACCTCGTCCTCCACGTTCCAGTTGCTGCGCTCCGCACTTGCACAAAAGGACAAAGAGGAAGACGTTATTCATCATCTCACAGTTGGCATCACGTGATCTTCTCCTGTGGCTACACATTTTCTTTCCCAAGTAATCAATCAGTCAGATCTGATGTACCCATGTGTCTGATGGGTGTTACGACAGATCTGGCTCACTGATGAAAGTCCGTACCTGCCGACGGGTCCGAGGTCACAGATCTCAGCGTTCAGGAAGGGGACGAAGGACGCGCAGCAGAACGGGCAGGACGAGTTCAGGTTGGAGTCGTCAGACGTCCAGCCGGCCATGATCTCCTCGTCATAAACCAGCGAGTTACAGCTGCGGCACAGAGAGCAGCTGGACATCAACACCTGGACGCACAGGGAGGGGAGGGAGGGGTCAGTGGCAACAACAACAGCAGCAGCAGCAGCAGACCGAGCTAACGGGGGTGGAGAAAATATGTATTCACTTCATTCAAGTGTTGTGCTTTATATACGATTTTAAATCGATTTAATTCAAATTCAATTGCGGTTCCGCACAAACTCATAGAACTGGAGTTACATTCAGGTAACTGCCATCTTATATACATCAAACAGAGAAACCTACAGAGACAAGCAGACCCGCTGTGGACAGTCCTGTGATTTAACACTACACACTGGCTATTTTCGCCTTTATGTCATCCATTTTTATATACTATAGCGAACAGCCAGTTTAGCTGGATCTGTGCGTGACGTCCCATTATTTGGCCGGATGTGAATTTAGGGGTCACAGGTCGTGTCGTAGGTTTTAACAAATGAAAAAACATCCTGGCGGCTGATTAGGCTTGAAAATATGAGCTGATTTAGATGCTAAAAATAATGCGATCCCCACAGGATCAATGTCCCTGTTGAATAGGTAGCTCTGAAACAGCTGGGGTATTATTTGCAGTTTCAGTACTAAATTTCTACACTTTTACTCTATCAGCAATTCAGCGAATCCACTAACCCGACTGGGAGACTTATGACTTAAAATCTTGTTAATGCATCGATAAAACAACCAGGATCTAAAAGTGTAGCATAACATGTGGCTTCAAACTGGATAAAAATTGACCTTTATGACAGAGGTCACTAAATCTGCAATACATATCGAATGGGAACTAAAGTACTGTGACAGAACAGAATCAGGAGATAAGTGCATCGATAACTGCTGAGGTCTTTTCCTGACAATGATCCGTTACCTCGAGGCCCGTCCCCTCTTGGTTGGCGTCCCAGGACCTGCGCAGCGGATAGGCTGGACTGGGCGCGTCCGTCAAGTCGAGGTCACTTCCTACAGACAATGAACTCTGAGAAAACACGACACGGCAGCAGATTATTTAGTAACTGTGTAAACGTCACCACGGGGGAGAAGTACATGGTTAACATGGTTCCTGTTGTTGCCGGACCACTAAAGGCAGAACGCTGCTGTGAGGTCGACAGCAAACAGTTTGAGCACACACATGTCAAGCAGGCGGCTTTACAGATCTTATAATCTCCAGAGGAGGAAGTACCCTGACAGGACTCACATGACAAAGGTGAAGTATTCTGGGAATAAACAGGTGGGCTCACACTGAACTAATCTTAGCAGAGCACAGCCGACCAACACCATCGTGTTTCATACAAGACATGAGTCTTATCAGGGACTCACTGTTACCTCAGAGTTAGTGTTTTCATTATTACTCACATTTCATTATTCTCAAAGAGAATCAAATAAAATGTCACTGTTTTATTTGATGACCTTCATCAAGACCTTTTATCATAACTACCAGTTACGTTGGATATGTTAGAAAACACTGGACTAGAAGCCTAAAAGTAGACGTCCTTTGCCATTTATTGAAATCAGAATCGATTCTTTATCACATTGAAGATGGTGAGATTCCTAAAGATTCCCACATGTTCCCTTTTAAACAGAAACAAAGAAACTGAGAGTAAAGACGACACTTTTTAGACACAAACGGGCGAACCTCTGAGGTAGCGTTGACCAGCCTGTCCTTGGCTTTCAGCAGAGTTTCAGCCACCTGGGCCTTCCTGGACTGCCTCTGTTCAGACACCCGTCGTCCTATCCCCCCTCCTCCTCCTCCTCCTCCTCCTCCTCCTCCTCCTGGTCGCCGGTCGTCCACGCTGGCGGCTCGTCGGACAGACACTCGGTGTCTGGTCGGGGTGAGAAGCTGCTGGAGTTTCCCTGCCAGACCTCCTCGGCTCGGGGAGGAGACGTTGTTGTAATTCTCGTCTACAACCTTATTCCTGCCGGCCGAGTCACGTGGTCCGACAGGTCTGGAGGTCAAAGGGCAGAAGATGGAGGACGTGAGGTAGACTGACCTACAATGTGCTCTACACCTGAACAACAGCGCCGGGGTTACTAGATTATGTTAAACTGTTATAGTAATAGTATCATTATTCCTGCGTTTTAACAAGAATCTAGGACATTTCTCCAGAAAGAATCCCCTTTATTTGCAGTTTCAGTGCTTTTCCTCTATCAGCAATTTACTGGAAAGGAATTATGCTTTTTTGAGGAGCGGCTTTTGGTATCTTTAAATACTGAACATTACACTACTGTTTCCCAAACTGGGGTACACAAAGTGAAGTAGGACACTGCTGTTTCACAGTCAAACTGCCTGATTACATTTTTAAATTCCAATGTTTCCCATAGAAAGTTTGGGAAACATTGGAACATTCAAGAGAAGTTGCCATCAAAAACAGAGAAATTAAAAATATTACTGAAAAAGGCAAAAGAAGAGTTAAGATCCATTAATCCATCCATCAGATTATTCTATAAAAACAGACCTGCCGTCTCTCTCCGCTGGCTGGCAGCCGCAGTCCGCCTCCGAGTCGGCCGACTCTGCGCACTCTTTGTAGAAGGTGGAGAGGCAGACCTGACTCCTCCGAACCAGAACAGCACCAGGGGGCGCCGGAGGCGGGGTGGAGGCGTCTCTGCGTCCCATCGGAGGTTTACGGGAGACGGCGTCACCGCAGCCGTTGGTCCCTGCGTTACGCAGGATGGTCTTTTTGCTGAGCTTCACCTCTGTGGGACAGAAGGGACACGACTGTGATTAAATCATTTTCATACTTTCTGTGCTCAGCCTCTAATTTTATCATATTGACAAGAGATTGATCTAAAGAGAATATTTGAAATAGAAGTTGATTTATCTTTTGTTTCATCATTCCTGGGCACAATCTGTAATGATTAACGTATGGCACATGGTGAACATCTCTTCACCTCGTCTGCAGGTAAACCCTCCAAATAAAGGACGACTGGATTGCAGTTGTCAAATAATAAAACTGTATGTATACCTTAGTTTTTACCAAATAAAAGCCCCAAATACAGAACATAGGTGGATAAACCTGCCTGTCACATACACGCACGCCAATTTATTCATAACGTACATTTCCATCGCTTTAACTCAACAAATTCGTGTTATTTTCAACACTTTGTTGTTCTGTTTCAGTCACTGTGCTTGTTTGTGTGTTAATGTCCCGGCTAGACTCTATTTTGTAGTAACGCTACAAAAGGGCTTTTAATTTGAAAAGAATACAGGAAGCTGATCAGAAAACAAGGAGGCTTCATACTAAAGTATGGAAAAAAATCAAAAATAAATTCTCAAATAAAGGCTGTGGCCGACGATGAAGGTGAGGAAGTAAGTTTACTGTCAGTCGGCGTCTTCATGCTGTTCAGACTGTTGCTCTTCACCAACGAGCCCGTCAGAGACTCGTGACTGGAGCTTTCTGACAGGCCGCTCCAACTGGACTGACGAATCAGAGTGGAGTGGAGGCGGGGCCTCGGCTCAGGGTCCATCATCGCTTCTTTTAAACAAGAATTAAAAAAAAACTTACAGCATTTTCTTCACTGACATACAATTATACAGAAAAATACAAAAAAAAAAACAATGATTCTCTCTGCAAGAAACACTTAATGAATATTTTCTGACCTCCCCGCGAGCCCACTGAGCCGCTCTTGTGACGGCATTTGATTGGCCGTCTGAACTGTGCCACAGCCAACAGGACGTTCCTCAGCTTGGCCCAGCGGAGACGCCCGCCCTGACTGGTGGACGGCCACTTGCTCTCCAGCACTGCCTGAGGACAGACGACATCGGATTCAACCACATCTCTCTGTATCAATTCCAACATGCATTGATCTGTTGTTCTGCAGCATTACTGACTTCTCATAAAGTATGGAGTCCAAAAACTGACAAAAACATAAATACATCCATAAATGATCAGTTAAATAATAAAGGAGGAGTACAAAAAGAAATAAAAGGCTTCATACTTTTCCCATAACTTCCAGCTGATTTTTATCTTTAACTAGTTCACTTCATTTCTCAGTTTCTCTAACTGGATGGGTGTGTCTCTCTGTGTGTGTGTGTGTGTGTCTGTCCGTGTGTGTCGGACCTTGTTGTAGTATCCGTAGGTGATGGTGTTGGGTGTGATTCCAGCCTTCTTCATCTCCAGCAGAACTCGAACGGCGAGGACCGGCTGACCGTACTGACCGCACAGCTGCATCAGGATCCTGTAACACACCTGACACACACACACACACACACACACACACACACACACACACTGTGGTTTTATCATTTATATTTAACGTGTCTCTGGTTCTGCTTTAGTTTCCACGGTTCCACGGGGACGAGTTCCTGGAGCTGAATCTGGGCTCTGCTCAGGAGGAGACACTGATGCCAGGGGTCCCACAACAACAGCAACCACCATTTTACTACGGCACCGTGTGGAGCGACGAACTACACTTTAAAACAGAGAACAGTTAGAGATGGACGAGGTTTTTAGGAGCTTTAGGAATGTGGAGATTTTTGTTTTTGTTTGTTTTTTAGGGAATGTGGGCCGAATAAGGATGGTGATAATAAAGTGGTCAGAATCTGAAGGCTCTGATCGTATTGGTGAAAGATAAAAAAAAGGCTGTACTCGATAGAGATGAACTGTGTTACAAGACTTATGTTTTTGTTTTGTTATCCACCAATTTTCTTGCATTTTCTTCCACGTATCCGGGCCTGGGCCGTGGTGGCAGCAGGCTAATCAGGATATTCTACAGCTCTACCAAAAGAAGGCGTCCAGGAGGATCCTGGAGCTCCTCACACTATACGCAACCTTCAGTCACTTCCCACAGCTCAGGACCACAGGTGAGGGTTTGAACGTAGATCGACAGGTTTCACCCGCACTACTGCTGAATCCGCCTGTTGATCTCCATTTTACTCTCACAAGACCCCGAGATACTTGAACTAACCAACTGGTTTATTTATATTTCACATATTTGATGAGATGTGATTCTGACGTTGAGCTTGTTTGTTTTTTACGTGTTGATTTGTTCTGGTGTGAGGATTGTGGGTCTCTGGTTAGTTGAGAGCACTCGTCGTTGCCCTGAAAATAAAACTGCCAATGTTTGTTTTTTAATCTTGTGTTATGCTTCGTTTCATCCGTTTTCAATGTGTATCTTGTGTATTTTTGTCGCTTTCTCCTGCCTGTATTTCTTCTGTCGTGTCTTTTTTATCCTTCCCTCTTAAATAAGCAAAGCTGAAACTTGGTAAACTGGTTCTAAAATGCAATAAAAACGCCAAACTACAGTACAGTAAAAACACGCAGGACACCCCCTGCAGCAGCGACCTTCGACCCAGTCGGCGGCTCACCTCGTCCGGCAGCACCACCTTGCGGTTCTCCATGTGTTTGAGGACATCGTACGCCGCGTGCAGCGCGCGCACCTTAGCGCTCTCCGCCCGGACGAAGGTGGGCAGGTAGATGAACCAGAGGCCGTAACAGTGACCCAGCAGGCACTTGGACCACATGTCCGGCACCGCTGAGTACTTCTGGGCTCGCTTCTGGGCCAGCTTGATCTCCTGAGGGGCAGCGGATGTCACATCAGATACACGCAGAGGAAGAACAAAATGTTTTTAACCAAGCAGCATGAGAGGAGGATTCACTACAATACAACAACAGGCAGATAAAAAGACACTTCGGAGTAAGTGCTTTATATAATGTGGTTACTTTAACACAGTCTGTGGCTCCTGAATATTGGATGAGCAGTGAAATATTGATACAAATTCATTAAAATGAAATGAAAGACTGTTAACAAGGTTCCTCCTCCGCTCTTCAGCCGGGGAAAACTAGGTCAGAACGTAAAACCGCTCGGTGGTTTGGAGGTTAGGGATGCACCGATCTGACTGTCTCTCCTCTTATTGATCCAGATACCTGAGAGCTCACACTGACTGTATTTAATGCAGCCTGGTCGACTGACACTCTGTCCTCTGAGTATCTGAATATACTGATTATCTGTCAGTCCAGGTCCAAAAGTATCAGTGCATACTTCCTGTACTCGGTCATATCAGGCTGGACGCAGCTCATTCCAAACTATTACTTACTTTTTGTACTTTAAGTATATTTTAATGCTGATAATAGTATTTCTACACATTGCTACTTTTTAAAAGGGACAGTTCACCCCAAAATCCAAAATACATGTTCTTCCTCTTACCTCTAGTTTTATATACTTTTGATTTTGGGGTGAACTGTCCCTTTAAAAAGTAGCAATGTGTAGAAATACTATTATCAGCATTAAAATATACTTAAAGTACTCATAATGCAGAATAATATGTATTATATTATTACATTGTAATTATTGATGCATTTTCAGCAAGGCTCCAATAAAGTCTTTATCCATAATAATATATATAATTTATTTATTGAGTATATTTTTGTTTTTAACTATTATAAAGATAAAAGAGAAAAGGGAGCAGACGTACAGACTAATTTAACACATTCAGTCATTAGTTGCAGATCGAACTGTTTTTTAAGGCTGTGTGTTGCTGTACCTGTTTGGTGCGTCGGGGGGCGGGGCTGCTGGGGGCGCTGCCCTTGGCCGGGACCCGGAGCTGGTCCTGGGGCCGGTCGAAGAGCTCCGGCTTCAGCGCTGGGAAGATTTCGTAACTGGACACATAAAAAAAAAAAACCTCATCAGCGGATATAAAGTTACACACAGACGCACAGTTTAAGACCTCCTCAGGACCCCGGACCTGTAGAGGGCGGGACACTCGGACCCGTCAGGCTCCTGCGGCTCCTCAGGGGGCATGATGAAGACTGTGTGTTCTCCGCCGTGAGTCTCATCCAGGTCGATCAGCCTCACCTCCTCCGGCTTCTCCACGTCCACCTGGTGACAAACAACAACCAATACACTCATTAGACGACCTTTATTTTGTTAAACGTGATTTGGATTTTGTTTTTCTTGGCTTGGGCTGGACAGCAGAATATTTCCTTATTTTCAGTAAATTACGGTAATTTAGTTTTTTTTTTTTTGTTTTTTTTGTTTTTTTTTTACATTTTTCTTATTATAAACAGCTTCAAAACAAAGATTATGTTCTTCTATATTTCCCCTCTTAGATTCTTGACCTTGGGAGCAACAGTGTGACATTAAGCAACTTTTTCAGGGACTTTAAACCACATCCCACGGCCTTCATCGGTGCTGATGAGGCTGTGAGGTGCAGCAGAAAGCTCCACAAAATGTACAATAAATAAATAGATAAATATCCAGGCTAGATTGCCTTCATGTTGCCCAGACGTGTTTTGTGTTTGTGGACGCCTGGATATTTATTTATTTTTTTTTTTGGTGGAGTTTTCTGCTGCTGTTGAAAGTGCCTGAATAAGCAGACGACAGTCAGAAAAGAGGTGCAGAAGTTCATCCAAACTCAACACTTCCTGCAGCTGACCGAGCTTCCGTTCTGACCTTTTGGACGCACTCGTCGAAGAACTCGAGGCAGGCGTGTCGGTCGCTGACGAAGGAGCACTCCTCGATGAACTGAGTGAACATCTGAGTCCTCGTCAGCTGACTGTAGAACTTCTGCTGCGTTCGATCCCGAGACTTCAGGAAACCTGCAGGAGGAAGAGGAGGAGGAGGACGAGGAGGAGGAGGGGTCAGACACATTCGTGATAATATAATGTATCTTCCAGTGTGACTTTGGTTTGATTTACTCCAAGTGTTAATGATAATTATCCTTTTATTTGATCCATTCTATTTATTATACATGCTGTATATTGACACTATTGATTGACCTGTGTGTTAATGTCTGCATGTGAACCAAATGTCCTCTGGAACAGTAATAAAAGTTGGTGCCAACATTTGGTCCAAAAACATTAATTAATCTCAGTAAAATCTGGTTTTATTTCGATGCAATTTGCTACAGACATTCATGGTCCCAAAAAGTTATTGTAATATCAACACCCCAAAAAACAAAATGTTCTAAACATATTTGTCATTTTTACTTGATATGTGGCAAAATCAAATAATTATCAAAATCATAATTAGGGCTGGTCGACATGGTTGAATCCAATATCACAATATGTGATCCCAAACTCTTTGAAGTCTTTAATTATCCTGCAGGTTGCCCTGAATCATTATTTGGACAATCGAGAGTAAAGTGAGCGCTCACCCTGCAGGTTGAACAGGGAGCTGCAGTCGGTGGTGGTGTCCGACGGCGCCTGGGTGATGGGCAGCAGGAAGGTTCGGTATCCTCGCAGCAGGCAGCTCATGAAGCGAAGGAACGCCTCCTGGATCTCCAGCTCCAGCTGCTTCTGACTCCTGTAGATCTGATCGTAGTCGGTCAACAGGAACTCCAGCGTCGCCTCCTCCTGGCCGGGAGTGCAAACTGTGGGAAGACAGCAGAGCGTATATTTAATATTAAAACACTCTCTGCTAAGAGGAAACGAGTCTATATAAGATTCAAATATGTATGTGTTTGTGTGATATACCAAATAAAAAAGGAAACAAGTTAGAAAAAGGCGAACTGTTGAGGAATGTTTAACATAAAACAGCCTGTTGTGTTCTTTTGCTGCAGTCTGTTACTTTATTTTGAAAAGCGCCGCCAATCAATCGTGTGATTGGCCGTTTGGGGCTGTCACTCACTCTGCTCCAGGGTCTTGTGGAGGTTGGTGAGGGTGTTGAACAGAGTCTTGCCGTGCTTCCTGGGTAAGGATCGCCACGACAACGGCTTCTTGTCCTCCAACCTGAGACACGAGACAGAGGGGAGAAAGTTTCAGTCGTCACCGTGCGTTCAACGTTTCCGGTGGCGCCCAATCAAACGGTGTGGTGGCGGCGGACTCACTGGAAGATGGTGTTAGTGTCCAGGTCAACACACACCACATCGGTGGGCGGGTCGTACAGGTCGAAGTAGCTGGAGTGGACGCCCACGATGAAGGGCATCGGCGCCAGCAGCACGTCGGCCATCTGCAGCGGACACAGAGGGATGTAGGGACACAGCCAGCGCAGGGGGAAGCTCATCTGGAGGGACGGACAGATTATTATTCAGACCTCATTACATACAGCCAGCATGAGTGTGTGTGTGTGTGTGTGTGTGTGTGTGTGTGTGTGTGCGTGTGTGTGCGTGTGTGTGTGTCTTACGGAGACGAGGGCCTCGCTGACGGAGGTGAGGACGTCAGGGCGGAGCGAGTGCAGCAGCAGTTTGTGCTCGGTGAGGACGGCGAGCAGCAGCGTGCAGGCGTTTTCTGGACCGAGGTTCTGCAGCAGCTTCAGGAAGCTTGCACCGCTGTCACACACACACACACACACACACACACACACACACACACACAGGTTACAGGTCATAAACAGGACGCCTGCCAGTTTAATACGGTTTTAAAAACAACAAAAATAGATAATTTCATACATGCTGAGGACACTTTTACTGTGTGTTGAGGCTAACTTTGTGCCTTTATTAAGACCCGATCAATGAGCAGGACTGATTTATGTTCTCATTGGATATTTATATGATTTTTGTAGCAATGCGATCAAATACTTTGATTTGTCATTTATTTTGTGTTCTGGATTAACCAAAAACAGATATTCCCATTAATATTATCCTTAATAATAAGAATAATAAAAAGAAGATTCTCATTAGAGTTTCCAGAAAAATTCACTACGTTGCGCAACATAATCTATTATGATCAAATTAAAATAATATATAGTCATAACAAAATGACATATACTGTGATAAAAGATTGTATCCATTTCACCCACAACTTCATACAAAAAAATTCTCAAAAAATGTCCTTGTTCTAAGTGTAATAATAATAATAATAATAATAGTAAGAAGAAGAAGAAGAAGAAGCAGCAGCTAATTGAGAAAAACACCAATCAAATCGTCCATCATGTAAAAACGTCCCACATAGACCGAGCCGTAGCTCTTGTTGGTTTGGGAGTTGACGTGTTGGTTAGGCGGCGCAGCAGTAAACTGACCTGAGAGGCAGCGGAGAGGAAACCGGCTGGCAGAGCAGCAGGTTGTCATACGGAGAGAGCTGGAGAACAAACACACAACGTCACACACAACCACAAGTCATTTACTATTTAACTTACTACTTCTTATTAATATTTTTGGCTTTCGTTCGTTCAGTTATGAGACGATTTTACTCAACAACTTTATACCTGGATGGTGAATCTAAAGGAAGTAAATGTGTTCGCAGGCAGGGCAAATCTACAGTTTATCTAAACAGCTTATCAGCTAGTAAAAGAGAAAGTAAACTCAAATGTCTGTTTGATTGAACCGGGAGGATCTACTGAAGGTTTAAAGGGATAGTTCTGAATTGAAAGTGGAGTTGTATTAGTTACAGTAGATGAAGGGAACTCATCGCTCTCTGCACAGCACCAGACTCCTTCGAGATAAACTGTTAATATACCTCTCACAACACGGGAATTGCTAAAGTGCCGCTGCTTCGTTACACGTCGTAACACGTTAGTTTGGATCCCAAACTGAAGTGTTAACACCAAAGTCACACCATAACCTATCAAATAATAATCAATAAACTAACCGATTGATGCAGCGAACACCAGCGACTCACACCTTCTGCGAGGTAAAATTACTGTTATTGTCAGAGGAGTCTGGTGGCTTTGAAGAGAGCTTCAGTTCCCTTCATCTACTGCAGCTAATACACTGACTATGGATAAGAACCTCATACAACCACACATACAAATCCGAACTATCCCTTTAAGGTTTAACAGAGGACCCAGCTGTTGGAAGTTGGTGAGTAAAATTATGTTATAACTGACCTGATTTTATATTAACAATTTTATTATAACAACATTTAGAGGAAATATTCACACAAACACAAAATTAGAAATCGATTGTCGCCCATGTTGTGATGATTGATATATTCAGCTGAGTGAAATCACATCCGAGCCCGATTGATCATCAGTTAATTACTTTTTAGTGAAAGAATTATGACAAGAAATGTGCCCGCTACTTAGAAACGATCTTTAAAAGGGCTGTTTCTGATTGGGCACAATTACCCGTTTCAGGTTGTGACCAGATCAACGCCTACATCCTGTTGGAGGAGGGAGCGAAGGGTTACAGTCAGAAGTAATATTATCCCCTGCTGGTTTCCTCTGATCCTGTTTTTATAAACCTTATAAACCTTTTTCCAGAAGCTCTTTGTTGTTGGGTAATTTTCCATGAACGCCTTGAAAACTGTAGCAAAGTTTCTTGAAGAGGAAAATCCAAGAAACTTCTGTGATTATTATCTATAGACACATATCTAGCTATACATTTTTAATACGATAAAAAAATGAATATGGTGATAATGCCGAGATACATACACCAACAGTAGCGTGGCTAAAGGGAAACTGCCAGCACAGTTGGCGTTACTTAAGTAACGCCTTATTCCAGTAGCACGGCTCTATAACGTTAGAGATATATACAGCCTATACATGAAGAGTTTTTTAAACAGTTTTTACTGAATAGTTGATTGCAAACAGTTTGGTGCAATTGTAAGTTCTTGAAATTAATAATAAAATGGATACCCTGAAACATCGTGATATTCACCGACAACTAGCACCAATGCATTAGGCAAAGCCACGGATATCCGTAACGATGACGGATTTGAGCTGATACCAGTACCGGCACCCAGCGGTACCTTGAACTGGTTCTTTACTCTCTCTGTTGGTTTCACACTAAGGTTTTAACTGTTCACTGTGGGTGTCTTTACTTTTCTACCTCTTCCAACCAGTGAAAACTCTTTTCTCTGCAGCCGTGCTCTTCCCGTCTGAAGGTTCATGTTATCAAACATCACAACAATCAACATTATCACATATTATTTTTGATGATCCGACGAGGACCAGACACGCCACACTGTAGGTTCGAGTCCCGGTCCGTACCTGGACGAGGATGCGAGGCCGCTGGGGGGAAGGAAACGGGACGTTGTGCATGAAGCTGGAGATGTGCCTGCAGAAAGACAGAAAACACACCAATCAGTACCCACGAAATCAGTCACACACATGCTCCAAATCACGTACAATAACAAAGGAATGTGATTCATATTTAATCACCACCGTCTCTCAACAAACAGGACAAGTACTCAGAGGTCTGTCACAGGATGTATTATTCATCAAGTGAGACTCAAAAAAGCCTCAGTGTTTTAAGTGAAGACCTTCCTTCACCGATAAATAAGTCTTCAATTAAACGGCCGTATGCCTGCAGCAGATCAACGTGTAAAACAACCTGAACCCGTATTTGTGCACTGACTTTTCGAGCGGCAGGACGTGGGGTCCGGAGATGGAGTATCTGTAGACGAAGGTGAGGAACTTCTGGAAGACGGTGAAGAAGGGCCAGTGGGAGAGGACGCAGATGCTCTTCTTTACCTGCAGGCTGCGGTTGGTGATCGGCCGCCGGTCGACCACGCTGAGCAGCCCGAGCCTGACGCTCTGCCGCTCCGACAGCAGCTCCCTGGAGAACGACTCGTAGAACTGGATGGCTGCTCCGTAAACCTGCAGGGAGACCGGGGGGGGGTTCACAAACTGCTTCTATTTTGTTGTTTTGATTATGATTAGTTCAAGGACAGTTGGAAAATTGAAAATGTGCCGATAACTTCTATTCTTACAGCTTCTGGCTGTGATAAAGAAGAAAACATCCTTTAAGCCTGCCAGCGGGTTGTGGGGTTCAGAGGGTTAATCAACCAAACAAAATGGAAGAATTCTCCACCCGGGGTTCTTACTGTTCCCCTTAATCAGAAATGTGTGTGTGCGTGTGTGTGTGTGTGGTCGCCTCTCTGACCGACCTTGTCCCCGCAGGCGGAGGTGAGGACGAAGGTGGAGAAGACGGGCAGCTGGTACTTGGTGTTTAGAGGCCAGCTCTCCACGGTGACGCCCATCGGCAGACAGAAGACCGGCACCGACTCCGGCAGAGGAAACGCCTCCAGGTCCTCCTCCGGGTACCGGCTGAGCAGACCTGCAGCACACAGCGGTCGGTCCGTTTACACTTTAAATCTCAGCGTGTGAAGCAGTGTGAGGTGCAGAGGACCGACGGATACTCACTGGCCTTGTAGACCAGGGCGTTGGCTTTGGCCACAGCCCTCTTGTAGCACACAAACAGAGCTGGACCCCACTGCAGGCAAACACACAAAGTGATATATGTTGAAGTGTATTTCATTAAAACAAACAGTGTTCTAGAGAAAGAATTCAGAGAAAAAAAGTCTTAATACAGTAAGTGTTGATTTATTTCTGACAGACTAGTAATACTTTATTTTAGAGAAACTATTTCATGTTTATTTTCATTAAATTTTCTTTAACACAAATTAATCAACTTAATTTGTTGGCTTACAAGTGTAAGCCAACTTCAGCTTTTTGAAGGATGTTTGAGACTTTATTTTTTATGTCAGATTTTCCCTTTTTAGTCCCTTTCATTTGCTGTTTGAATCTCTCTTTACGTCCCTGAAAGATGTTTATTGTGAACCATCTGCAGGAAGGGTTGAGTTTCATGTGCAGCAGCTTCACAAACAGCAGAATGATGAAAGTGGCCCCAGAACTTCTGCTCTCTCAGAGCGCTGAGCTTATTGTGTTGATGTGTTGTTCATTACGCCAAATCGTCCTCCCGGTACTCACCATGCCGGTGTTGAGGTTCTTGTCGACGCGGCAGAAGGTGTGCGGGGCGACCTCTCCTTTGCTGGGCAGCAGCAGGGCGATGTCAGTGACGCCCAGCGTGTGGAGGCCCTGTGAGTCCAGAGCCCGTCGGTACATCAGGAACACCCGGTGAGCCGTCGGGGCGCCGCCGGAGCTCAGGCTGGCCGAGCGGCTGTAGGGCGTCGTCTCGATGACGTACCAGCCCTGCTTCGGCTGCTCCTTCCCCTCATACAGAACCCTGCGGGGACAGGTCATCACTTGGTAAACGGTAGTTTGAGAAAATATGAGATTTCGTTTCTCACTTATCAAATGCAACATGAGCCGAGATGTCCGACATAACCAGAGGAAGAAAAGGACGCCACCAACAGAAACAACCGCAGGAAGTCTAAAGAAAGAGACATCACAACCTGCCTGCCCACTCAGGCGTCACGACTGATCTGCAGAGTATTTCCGCAGGTTTATTTCAGCTCATCTGTTTAACGCATCGCTGATACAGCAGGACAGGAAGAAAAGGTTGATTAAGAAGTTATATTACCAGATTGTTAGGATTTTTCAGGCTCTGTGTTCAGGGATCTGTTACTCCTATTATTATTATCATTATTATTAGTCTTCCATATGAGGGGATAATCGTGCTTTTAGCGACAACATTAGTTTACAGCATATATTTGTTTACATTTACTCCAATTTTCCCCATTAAAAATGTGCTGAATCAGCGGTCAGCAGCTCCTGTCTGCAGAGGACGTACAGACAACCATCACTGGATCACTTCCACGATGAAGAAAAGTTATAATTCTGAGACAGGTTCTGCAGCTATTTTTATGATTTCTAGGCTGATTTATGGAGTTTTACTCGTGATGGACATCAGAGATAATGATATCCTCGGAAACTCTAAGTCACACTATCTGAATCTAAAAATATCTCCCAGCGTCTGATCAAACCCTGTCAGGACCCTGTGGGATGATTCATCTGCTGAGCTAAATCTTTGTGATGAGGTTTAAGTCTACGCAGCTACACTCCTAAAATGACAGAGAAAAAGATGTAATCTGATGCCTAATGTAAGAGGATTTGCCTCATTATCCCCCAACACGAGTGTAATCCAGAGTAATTAAACAGCTGAACATGAAAGAAACAATAGAGAGGAGTCTGTGTGACGGTGATGGAGTCCAGGACACGACTGTCCGCCCACCACTGCATTACATAATCCGCTGTATTATATAAGCTTAAGCTTTAATATGCATCACAACAACTAAATGCACTAGACCTGATTTCTGTATGACAGTGCTGCTGGTTTCTGTTCATTTCACATTGACCCAGCAGAGTCATTTACAGTACAACATGCCGCCCTGGTCTTTATTATTCATTGTAACAGCACTATACTCCTTCAGAGAGCGGCCGTCGCCACCAAAGCGGCAGAAGAGGCACTGGAGCGAAGCTGCCCACCATCTGATAAGATGTTGCTGTATTTCCTTCCTCATTTCACAGAAGACAACGCGACGACATCTGCAGCCAAGAGTGACTCTGCAGCCAGCGGGGGGGGGGGGGGGGGGGGGGGGATTATTCTCGGAGCGCCGCGTCATCGCTACGACAGAAGCCAAAGTTAAAGTCATAACGTCAGCGGCAGACACTGAGGCTCTGGTGTCTGTCTGTTCAGTCCTGTATAAATCTGCAGATCTTATTTTACTTTCTGTATATAACGAGAGCTGCAATGTCAGAAGATTAAACAGCAACTAATCGATAATCAATTAATCATTTCAGCCAGTTTTCAAACAAAAATAACATAATTTGATGTTTCCAGCTTCATTCCTTGTTTTAACATTATAGTAAATATTGAACTATTTATATTTCTGTAGAATAAAGTGTAGAATAAAGTGATTCCTATGAAATATTACGATTTGAAGATTAGATTTGGTAATTTTTTGTTGGGTGCACATGATTAGTTCAGGGATGGTTGGAGAATTTTAATCCAACGATAATTTCTGTCTTAAATAATAATAAATGGTGTAATTTTGGCAGAGAGTTAATCGATTATGAAAATAAGGTTAAAATCAGAGAATCAGAAATAAAGCCAAGTGTGTCTGACCCGAGGTCCAGTATGGGCGGTTTGTCTCGTCCTCGGCGGTAGCACAGGTACAGGTGAGGGTTGTTGATGAGGCCGGCGCTCAGCTCGGCCGAGTGCCCCCCCAGTGTCCTCTCGATGCAGGTGAAGCCCTCGGGCACTTCCTCCCCGAGCCCCCGGGCGATCACCGCCAGGTCCGTCACCGACTCCACCGCTCGGCCCGACGAGGACGAGGAAGAGGAGGAGGAGGGAGTCGAGGAGGAGGTGGTGGGGGTCTTGCCGTCCTCGTCCAGGGGCCTCCAGGGCCCAGCAGGGTCGAGACCCGCCACTACAAAGTAGTCCACCAGCTGGGGACATTTCTCCTCTGTCATGCCGCCTGTCTGCCCTCCACTGCAGAGAGAGAGGGAGTTAATTATTCAAAGGTGGGCTGAACTTCAGCTGGTCCTACATTCATGCATTCAAAGAGAAAGGTGTGAAACCTTTAAAAACATTTAGTGAGATCTGTGCCTCCTGCAAGCCGATTATATCCAGGGGGACAAAACCCAGCAGAGATACCAAACACTGAAATCTGCAGTTACAGAATGTGGTAACTGTTTGTCCACGACAGAGGAGACTGTTGACGGACTGCGAACACCTGCCAGGTGAGAGTCACGTGGAGCCGGACAGCCCCCTTACTTTTACTGCAGGTAACAAAGTAAAACTCTCTGCAGCAAAGATGGTTGATGGACCTGCTGTTCTTTTCAATTGTGCTTCCAACTATCTACTACTTATAATAAAACGTACAAATGATGAGACTTGTGACATTATATACATAATTAATATTCATATAAACTTCAAAAACGTACTATAAAGACAACTAATGTCATTTTTCAATAATCTATTCCTACTGAAAGGTGCCCAAGCCTTAAATCAGTCAGCAGTGGTGCTAGCTCATCAATCAATCGATCACTTGTAAGTCTGGGAAAGACTCGATTCCATGTGGAGGAAGAGAAAAACACAAGTTTTTCACTTAACTTGGGACGGATTTAACAAAACGTGACCGAGTAGTTTGACGTAGAACTACATAATGTGAACAATCTTCTACAGAACAAACAGCTTCTGTAGAAATATTATTCTGTATAACAGTCAAACGTATTATGTTTCTACTCAACGTTTCACGTTCTGCTGCTTTTGAGTAAATATTTATCCGTCTTGTACTTTGTCAGCGTCGTCAACGTCTTTCACGCCGATAAAGTTCACTGAGGTGAGACTGAAGTGAAACTAAGGAGGCCGAGAGACACTGAAGCAACACAGGAGCTGCACTAAAGATAGATGAGACACACACACACACACACACACACACACACACACACACACCATGACTCAGTGTCCTGGAGGTCGGCGCCCTAAATCTCAACAGCCAATCAGAGAAGAGACTGCAGTGACTCTTCCGTTTTATTTATTTCTTTTCTGCTTTAGTTCTCGTTACATTTACATCTCCACACTCACTCTCCACCACAGTACACTCTCTAGTGTTTTATGGTGCTTTATTGTATTACAGTTTGTATCTTGTACTGTTCTGTCTGTATTTTTTTAGTTTTAGTTTTATTCATTATCATCTAAAAAAGATATATTGCACATATTTAGTAATATTTTTTCATATTCTGTACTGTAAATTATATTTACTACTACTTAGCACTAGTACTTTAATACTACTATATTTATGCATAGCTGATCTCTGCACCTTGCACTACTTGTCTGTACTTGTCTGTACTTGTTACGCACCAAAACACCACAGCAAATTCCTCGTATGTGAAAACTTACTTGCCAATAAACCTGATTCTGTTTCTGATTTGTTGTTGTGTTTTATGTATTTTAAAGGCCCATCTATGGACATTAACTTCGGCTATAAAGGCCGTGTGTCGTCGGTTTAAACTGCGCTATACAAAAAAACATAAAGACATAAAACAGTAATGCCAAAAAAGGCAAAGCTGAATTGAGGAGAGAAATCACAGAGCGATGGATGAGAGACGGGGACAGATCGGCCGTGGTGGTGTTTATTTACAAAATCAATATGTGATTAAACTGCCAGGGTGCTGTGTGTGTGTGTGTGTGTGTACAGAGAGCAGTGTGTTATAAAAATAGGATGTGCAGTGATGCCGTGAGATGCTGAAAGCACTCTTATGTAACTGTGAATGTGCCCTCTCTCACCCTCCATCCCCTTCAGTTCGCAGCCTCGCTCTGGTTACAGAGACTGAGACAGACGGGGAGAACGGACGTGACCGTGAATGAATCAACACAAACCTCAGGCCTTCTGAGTTTAAACTCAAAATTCCCCCAAATGTTGTCCAGTCAGTCCAAAACCCAAAAATATTCAGTTCACTATAATGAAACCAAGAAAAGCAGCAAATTCTCACATTTTAGAACCTGGAACCAAAAATGTATTTAGCCATATTTGTGTTTGGAACATCCTTGCGGATGGACAGCAGACAAAATTTAATATTTCCTTCACATTAAAAGCTTTCCACCAGCAAACCAGTGGGAGGCTTTTATTGTGAAGTCGTTTTGGGAAATGCAATGTGTTTATGACCGACTTATTTGAGCTTAACGTTGCTTTTCTTCAATAAAAACTGATTCACACAAAACAATGTGGATATTTTCTGTGCTTTTTGGTTTTAAATATTGCAGGGAGGAATTAGTATTCAGGATGCAACTGTTTCAAGACTCATTTCAAAGGTCTTAATGGTAAAAAGTCAGACTTGTGTGTCTGATGTTTCGTCCTGCGAGGGGACAGCCCACTCATCGCTGTCACCACGGTGTGAAAATGAGACGTTAAAAAGGACAGAGAGGAGGAAGTGGAACAAACAGGGCAGGGTCAGAGGTCAGCTGGCAGCCTGTTTCCTGCTCATCAATGACTTCCTGGTGACACGGCAGCACATGTGACAACACGGCAGCGCACACCTTTATTTCTTTAACAACAACATCAGTGTGTCACACGTTTGAATCTGTTTGTATCTCAGATTCAGCTTCACACACTCTGCAGCTTCACACACTCTGCAGCTTCACACACTCTGCAGCTTCACACACTCGTACATCTGTGACGAATCTACACGCGTACATGCACACCACCAGCCTTACTGTGAACAACGCCAGTAAATTCAGTAAAAACAGTACAATGGGTAGGAAAAAGGGAATGTTTTTGAACGGGGACATAAGTGCAGCGCATGTCAATTGGCACGGCAGCTTAGAAGTGCCTAATAGCGGAAAATAGGACGGAGGTGCGTCCTGATGAGTTGACACGTGTGAAGATGCCAGTGGCATGTGGGCTTACGCAGAAAACAATGGCTGCAGTGGGTTTTGAGTTAAAAACAGTCCAGCTGAGGCTGATGGATGTCTTTAGTTCTGCAGGTATTTGGTCATAAATCAAAGTACTGGACACATTCGCATGTTGACCTGATGATGGCGCTAGAGGCAAAGTCAGAGGATCAATACAGTTTTTACAGTTCATCCTGAGGGGAACACGAATGTCTGAGGAAATACCAGCATTTAAAATCTTCCTTCAGTAAAAGAACAAAAGTATTTGTATCAAAATAAACTTAAAAGTACCAAAAGTGAAAGAGCTCATTATGCAGAATGGCCAATTTCAGAATACCGTTTATTATATTATCGGATTATAATCATTGATCCATTAATGTGTTCATCACTATAATGTTGCAGCTGGTTATTTGAAGTATTTTATATACTGCTGGGTAGCTTGAGTTTTAACTGAGATTAATACATCATAACTTATTTGTTGATTATATTTCATATTTGAAATCTGAACCTTCAAAGTAACTAAAGCTAGAAAAGTAATGTAGCGGAGTAAAAGTGTAAAGCAGCAGAAAATGGAAATAGCTGTGTGTTGATCACCAGCGTTTCTCACAGCGAGACGCCCAAAGTTTAGTTTAGCTGACGATCTAACGAGTTCAGTTCATTTATCACCAAAATTGAAAGTAAGAAGATGAAAATTCGCTCGTTCCTCAAACACGCAGTCGGTCTGTTTGCTGCAGTGAGGAACCTAAACATGTAAACGTGGCTGCTGGAGACGCCGCCGCCCCTCCGAAGGCGTCTAAACTTCACCTGCGAACGTCTGACGTTCAGCTGCTCTCTGACAGAAAGGGAGTTGTCTGCTGAAAGCTGAAATAGCTGATTTCATCACAATCACTTCCCTTTTTATTGGCCCATGTGCAACAATGGAAACCTCGCACATGCACACACACACACACACACACACGTCTAAATACACACCGGAAAGCCCAGAAAAATGAACCAGATTTCCTCACTGACAGAGTTCACTACCGTTCACAATGTGTCAGTACGACCAAAAAACAAAATCACATTTCTGTGAACATCAACAGTTTTATTTCCTATTTAAATGACCTTTCAGAGAAAAGCAGAGCTGAAACTTTTCATCTGTTGATCGATCGTTTCGGTCCCGAGTGACGTCTTCAAATTACTTTTGTTAATGAAAACTATGACTAGAATATACTGTGACGATATCAACATGCAATACTGTTGATGAAATAATGTGGTTTAAAAATAATAACTGCAGCTAACACCTGACCACTGTAGATAGATTAGATATAATCTGATGACTGAAAAAGACTGAAAGGTCAACAGTTTTCATTAACTAAAACCTGACTCAACAAACAGGTTAGACAACAACCACAGAGCACAATATATAACATATTTATGTCTTATCTATGTGTTATACAAATAAACTTTAACTTGACTTGAATATAACGAACAGACAAAGACACATTTTCTGACCTGCTTGTAGTTTTTTTCAGTATCTTAATACCAAAGCAACACTTGTCAGAAGTGAAATGTGTACCATCCTCACAGTGAAGAACATGCTGTACAAACATCCACATCATGTGCATTTCCACATTAACAGCTGTCTTAATGTCAGTGTCTTTGGCAGGTAGTTTTGTTTATTCAAATGACACCTGAAGCGAAGCACAAGCCCTGAAATAGTTCTCCATCACTCCTGTGGTAAAGAAGAAGTGAGACGCCTGAGAGGAAGTCCTTCTCAACTTTATCTAATGAAACTGTTATAAATACAACAGAGGTTCAACTCTGCACCACTCACTTCTGTTTCTGAGCCCTTAATAACTCTTTCATTTGCCACCTTTCACCACTCTGCATCTGAATATCACAGAAACCTGACAACCTTTCTCCGGAAAACGATATTATTACTAACAGAGAAAATGTTGGTGTTAACACTGGGTTAAAACGGGGCCACAGACTGAACCAGGTGCAGCCTATTTAAAACTAACTGCTGCTGCTTTCTAAACCGCTGACTCCTTCATCAACGTTCAAGTCTGCTGACAGAAACAAATACAGTACAGAGCCGCATTATTTAAGAGATTTAACTAAAACGTCTGCTGGTTTGACTCTAAAAACACTGACTGAGGGAGGATCAACAGCCTCCGCCTGCCCTCCTTATGTGTTATAATTCAGCATTTATATTGAATTTAAATGTTTCGATTTAAACAAACTTTATTCCTCAAGGTTTGTTTTGTATTCGAGAGGATCAGTGAGAACGCTGAGCTGTTGGATGGAGTGCGTGGAGTGGTTTTGCTCGCTGTCAATCACCAGATTTTGGCTCTTTATCGTCGTCTTTTGTCTGCTCACGAATTCGCTGACTTCCACAGAACAGAACCATACAAATAAAACCGTAAACGCTTCCGTACGGCAGCGTGACGTCTTTGTTGCTGTTCTCATGACCATGTGAACAAACAAGAAAAATCGGATCAGGGCGATGAATGTGAACTGAGCACTGAGACCTGCAGGGTGACTGAGCCCAAAAGTCCTTCAGATGAAACAATCTTGAGATGGAAATATCACTAAATTGGTCACACATGCACACGTAGGCCACAACCTGTGACCAGACGCCACAGTGGAATACAAATGTTGGGAACTGCAGCTATAAAACAGTTTTAGAAGTTCCTGGTCAAAACAGGAAGTGCTGCAGCAAAAGAAGCCTGATGATATAATGACCACTGGAGAGAGAATGATGTTTTTATGTTAGATAGTCAGGTACTGGGTTAAATATTAAAAAAACTTCTCAATAATACAACTCGACAGCAACACAAACTACATCCTCCAATACGACTGATTTCAACTCTCTCACTGTTCTGTCCGTCCAGTCAGAGTTTTATCCTCCAAGCTGCCAATAGATGAATGAGTAGTGGCTGCCACACATGACTATCAGGATCCGGATCAGCCTCACGGGCCATGTATCAGGGTCGGGTACCGACTGCATCACGTCGGTACGACAGAGTACGGGGCCACATTTCGGTACCTGAGAGCATCTGGGCGAGAGAGTCGGCTAAGATTCAGGATAACGGGGGGAGTATTTTAGTTTGTTTCCTGGGATCAAACAATTCATTTATTTAATAAAATCAGGCTAAACATTACAATTAACTTAAGTTATATGATAACCACCAATAAATAAAACAACTTGTAATGGCTAGTAAAAATTGACTTTGGGCAAGTAGATTTCTGAACGACTTTCCCAACCAGGGAGGTGAAACCTATGTCCGAAACCTTAGTATGAATCCAATAAAGAGGGTAAAGTACCGATAAAAAAGTACCGTAGGGTACCGGCAGTGGTTCGAATGTGAACCGTACCCAACCCTACCACAACTCCAGCTGTTCCTTTGCTCTAAATGTACTTGGATGTATGAAAAAGACAAATAAGCAAAAAAACAAGAACAAAGCAGAGCAAAGATAAACATCAACATTTAACAATTATCTACAGATCAATAACTATGTATGTATGTATGTATGTATGTATGTATATACACACACAAACACACACACACACAAAAGTACATATAAAGGCCTACATAAAAAAACAGAGAAAATAGTGCAACAGTCCAATGGTGCAGACTGTATATATTGATTATCACAGATAGTGAAAGGATGTTCCTGTCCTATCACCTGTCCTGTGCTGTTTGTGTGCAGTCCTACCTGAGAAGCTGTCACAGTCTTTAGGTCTAGTTTTGACAGTGTGTTTGAAAAGCTGCCACAGGAAGTCAGTGGTGCTGCGAGGGAGAAAAATACAGTCAGCTGTGTGTCAGCGAGTGAAAAGTGCAGCAGAGAGGAAGGAAGGTGTGAAAAGGTTTTGTTTCTCTTTTTAACCAAGAAGTGGAGGTGACATCTCCACCTCAAACACACACACACACACACACACACACACACAGCGGGCTGAGTGTGTGTGTGTGTGTGTGTGAATCAGGGCTGTATGTGAGCTGGTACGGGGGGGGGGGGGGGGCATGGATCACAACAGCTCTTTGTCTCCTCTGGGTGTCATGGCAACACATCAGCATCACGATGTCGTCTCTCGACACGTTCAATGAGCTCATTGTACACGACATCGCTGCAGGCAGGGTCACATGATCGATCCCCACAGCCCAGAGGACTGGACACAACAACACGTGTGCTCGAGGAAACTCCTGCACTGTGAGCACGGCAGTCAGTGATGGACAGATCGCACATTATCATCATCTATAACTTCAACACGAGACACCTGAGCGACCGCAGGGACGTCCCAGTCTGATTAAACCCACTCTGATTTAATAAAGAGGGATAAAAAGTATGAGAAACAGCAGGTTTCGGTGTTTAATATTTTGTCATCCCTGTGATTATAAGACATTATAGCTCTAAATATAAAACATATTAAGGACATTACGAGTGAATCACCACAGAAACCTGATTAGAAAAGACAACAGAAGACAGAGAATACAGAAGCAAAGTGTGTGGATGTGACAGATAAATAAGAGAAATGCCCACACGGGAAAAACCAGAGTGATAAAAACACTTTGGATAAGATGTAGAAAATGAGTCATATTACTGTTTGTCACACAGCAGCTGCTCCTGGACCCTGCAGGTGAAGAAACGACAGTAAATCCTGCTGATTTCATCACTTTCAATAACAAAGAAAAGCCTTTGTTTTACGTAACGACGACTTCTTCTCTCACGTCTTTTAGTTTCGGTATCTGTCACCGCTCACGTTGTTCGGTGAAGCGTTTGTGTGACAGCAGGAAAACCTCAACGAGTTTCACATTAACAAAAACAACGTCATGGGGAATTCCAGCGGTGAGGAATCCATCGCCTGTAATCTCTCTGTGCAGGTTGAACTTGTGTCCTGTTCAATGTGATTCTTAAAGTCTTTCATTACCCTTTTCATTTTTTTTACTGTAGGTGCTGATTATAATAACGATGGTTATATAGAATTCATGTAAAAACAATAAGGAAAATTCATTATTATTATTGGTATATATGACTTTCTACCACCGTACACACACAATCATACACATAAACACGTGTCATATTAAACTCAGTTAAATCACTTTTCTTTGTCTCTCCTTGTGCATTTTTTTTGTTTTTATTGTATCTGTAAAGACACTATTAAGTCTTTTGTTTTTGCACCAATAATAATAAAATAAATAAAGTCAATGAGAGTGAGCAGAGTGTTTTTTTAGACATGAAACTGAGTTAGAAGTTTAATTACAGGGGTACGTGTCAGGTTTCTGTACTTTCCTTGGAGATTTTTCTACATTTGAACACCCATATCTGAACTTTTACTCCTCATATCTTCAACACAGGCTCCTGGCTCTAGTTCTGATATATCTGAGGGGAATTAAAGATTAGACGAGAGGATTCCCATCAGTTTCTTTAGTGCGACCGGCTGTGCGGTGACTGAGCTGTACTCTGAAGCCTGTTTGTACTGGAAACGTTTCATTAAAGGAAAAAGTCAGTTTTATGTTTTGTTTCTTTTTTCCCGAACCGTGACTTCAAACCGAGGTACGTACCGAGCCGTGGTTGTTGTGTACCGCTACACCCCCTCGCACTCAGGCGGCGTGCGGGGGTCCGGGGGCCTCAGACAGGCGAACATGGTTCAGCTATTTAAAGCCTCGTCAGTGAACTCAGGCCTCTGGGACAGTTTGTGAAGCTCTCTAAACTCAGACGGAGCTCCTGGAGACCAAACGTCTCCGACAGCAACACTTCAGCGTCTCCGCAGTGAACAGTAATCATCCTCCAGCAGCAGACCTGGATTATGACACACAGACCCAGACCGCAGAGCTGAAAGTGGAGGAGCTGAAGCCCGCAGACTCCTGAAGGAGATTTAAATATCTGGGGTCTATATTTAGTCCGTCCACAGAGGACCGAGAGGACACGCAGCCGGTTTCCAAAATTAATTCACAACAAGCAGAGGAATAAACACACACACACAGCGGGCAGGTCATTTAAATAATAATAAGCCATATTAAAGTGCTGTTTAACTGTCAGTCAAGATGTGACCTGTCTCCATGTACTGTATCCTCTCTTCACTAGAGGAATAGAACAGAACATCAGTATTATTAACACTTTCCTTTAAAAGTTAACGAGCGCGGACATTTTGTTGTAACGTCTGGTATTTATATATTTCCTCATTATTTCCTGATAAAGAGTGTTGAAAATAGATGTTGGTGCTGAGCCGCTCGGATCCTTCACACATCTCAGCTGGTGAGCAGTTTGGTTAGTTTACCGACTGACGTCGAACTGCTGTGTGGAATTCTTCCTCTGCTCCCGTCAACATTTATATTTCATTTCCTTAAAGTGTTTTCAGTTTGTTTCAGGCGAAAACCCTGATGGGAGAAATACAGTAAATCTGATTCTGTATTCAAGAGGTCTCTGAACTGCACTATGTTGAAGGAAAAATGTGTGTGTGTGTCACTCTTTAGTTTTAGGATATGTATAAACAGTACATGTGGACATGAGGACAGAAGACGGACAGTCGGGATGAGGGGCGTCAGACCCAAAGATGGACGACTGTACAAACTGCTACAGAGGGATTTCAATGGACATCCTGAAACTGGATCTCAGCACATAAACCCTGTGTGTGTGTGTGTGTGTGTGTGTGTGTGTGTGTGTGTGTTTGTCAAGGTGGCTGCTGGAGGTTTGCGAGATCAGCAATAAACTGCAGGACAGGAAGTGTTCAGGTCTTTCACTGCAGTAAAAGTACTAATACACACTGTAAATACTCTGTTACAGTAAAAGTCTGTGAGTATAATCAGTAAAATACAAAGTATTGATCGTTTGCTTTGTAAAAATAGTGAAAATAGTGAGAAACGGCGTCACGATGAGCCAGAGCCCAAAGTGACACCTTCACAATGCTTGTTGTGTCCAACCAACAGTCCAAAGCTCAACATTATTAAAACACATTCACATGATTCAAATCATTCAAAGGAAAAGCAGCAAATCTTCACATCTGAAGAACTAAATGAGACGCTTCATGTGTTCATGAGTTTGGCAGAGCAGGAAGAAAACTGAAAAATCTTCTGTCACAGATGGAGGCTGAGGACGGAGGTCGGCTGCTGGCCAACATGACAGAGGGCGAACACACACACACACACACACACACACACACACACACTCACACACACACACACTCACACACACACACACACACTCACACACACACACACTGATTTCACTTTCAAGTCATTCTGCAGATGATCTCATCCGAAGAGAAATACGACACCAACAACAAGAGTCAGTCTGGATTCCTGCATCAACAACGACTGACAGCAAACAGGTCAGAGGTCAGAGGT
Organism: Lateolabrax maculatus; assembly: GCA_031216445.1. Classification (NCBI taxonomy): domain Eukaryota; kingdom Metazoa; phylum Chordata; class Actinopteri; order Acropomatiformes; family Lateolabracidae; genus Lateolabrax; species Lateolabrax maculatus. Next base: position 1,261,395 of record CM062199.1, read on the forward strand.
CACAGGACCACGACAGGTGACATCACAGATCCAGGGGAGTCTGTCCAATCGTCGACTGATCGTCGAATCGTGTAGCAGTCGGCAATCTGACGCTACCACCAACTCGAGCGGAGCTCCAGACTAGAGGTCTTTACGGGTCCAGAAAGACCCGGAACCGATCCTGACCCCAAAGCTGGTCCCAGACCCACGCGGACGCCACGAGATCACGCAACCGAACCCAACCGGGAGACACGGACCCGTTCGTCACGGACTTCACAGCTGATCGCAGGTTAACGTTAATTTAAAAGTTGTTGGATTTCTGTTCGTTCTCTCTCGCTGATCGAGACGACGCGGCCGAATCCACTCGTTACTCTACGTCCACCTTGTTGTCACGGTGACAGATGCGACTCGTTCAGAATCAGTTTTGCACTTTTGTTGCATCGAGCACAATGAAGAAAACTTCGCCTGTTTGAACGACGCTGTGAGTGTTTTTAATAGAATTACTAATGATTTATTGGGAGAAACCAAGCCGTCAGACATTCAGCACCCCCGTACAGCCCGAATGGAACGATCCTTTGTTTTTTTCACTGCTCAGTCACAACTCATCTGTCGCTCGTCGTTTGCTTGTCGTCCTCTCAGAGTAATTACCTGATTATGTGAAGGCCGGAGTCGAGCTGTAAACATTTCAGTCCAAAACCCAAAAATATTTAGTTCACTATAATGCAAGACCAGCAAAGGCAGCAAATTCTCACATTTAAGAACCTGAAACCATAAAAATGTGGCATTTCTGCTTGAAAAATGACCTGATGATCAATCTGCAGCCCTACGTGACAGACTAACACATAGTTGGTGCAGGTCTGCACCTGAGATGTAAAGAAAAACACCTGATTCACCCTTTAAATCTGATTATTTCCACTTCCTCAGAACAGAAACTTCCAAAGAACCAAAGAACTCTGACTTCTAACAACCTGATAAAACCTCTGAGGGCAGGAAATATTCATGACATACAATACTAGAAATCTTTAACAGGCATGTTAAGGTCCTCAGAGACCCCCCCCCCCACATCCAAATGAATAACAGTGTTGCGTAATAGTCAGAGAACGCAGTGGGAATGTAGAGCAGCGAGTCTGCAGGAGGGAATGCTGATTTAACAGTTGATTTAAAGGTTTCCGCCCACAGAACAGAGACATGCAGGGTAGCTGAACTGGAAATGTGTTTGTCTGTCTACGCTGTCTCTCTCCAGGTGCATGCTGGGACATGCTGCAGCCCCATGCTGGACCATCTGGTACTAAAGTGGAACGATAGGTGGAACTAGTATTCTGATCCTTCACCTGAGTAAAAGTACTGCTATCACACTGTGATGGCTTCACGTTGTTCTGTACCAACAAAGCAACAATGAAACCAAAGCAGTTCCTCGTCTTCTCCTCAGGGTCCCTGAAGGATCCTCTGATATGACAGCACCCTCCTCCTGCACCGTCCTCAGTCTGCAGCGACAAGAGGCGACACGTCCCGGCAGCGTTATCTCAGGTATCCGGCCAACACAAACACGCTTCACCCGCAGAGCGGGCGGGACGTCCTGTTCTCCCGTGGGCCCCCGAGTATCCCAACAGACTCACAACCGCTTTAACTCTGGTTACCTTCAACAATCACAAGGAAACAAACTGTCCGTCACATCACAGAGCAGATATCACAGGACAGTAACGGAGGACCTCTGCAGTGACGCGTCACTGTCCCAAAGTATCCAGATCCTTCAGTACTAACACGACACTGAAAATACTGCATTCAAAACCTTATTTCAGGTAAAGTATGTGAGTACTACCAGCTAAATGTACCTCAAATATTAAAAGTTACAACTGAAACCTAGGGTGAGGTACTGCGGTACCTTTTCTCTGTATTTTACTCTCTCTGTTGGTTTCACACTAAAGTTTCAGACACATTAAATAATCCCACATGCTGTTTCAGTCCTAAATATTTAGGAAAGGAATCTGAGAGCCAGTCAGTAACTGAGTGCTGGCTAACGATATTCAGAAAACAGCCCAGTGATTCTCCAGCTCAGCGTCCTCTCGCTCCCAGGCACCGACTGATTTAACCTGAATCCGTACTCTACGCACAGCTGGAGAAGAATCGGCTTCTTCCAACAGACAAACGTCCCTCTGAGATCAGTCCAGTCCAGACCGGACGGGCACAGAACCAGAAATCAGTCGATCAGTGGAGGAAGTTGAAGCATCAGTCTCTGGTTCCAGCTGTTCTGTTTTCTGAATCTCTTTTGGGGTTTGGACTCAAATCATCAGATTTTTTCTGTTTTATAAGTTTAAATGAATAATGTTGGCAGCAGTTCAGGAGCTTTCAATCACTTTTATATAATTTAGATTATAAACAAGGTGAGGTTCATTTGTCAAATGTTCCTGATTGATCTAAGAAAACTATTTTTTCTTTAAACTGAAGGTTGTTTGAGTCTGAAGGCAGAGAGGCCTGTTGTTGCTGTTGGTTAAACTCTCAGCGTGTTCGATGTATTAAACTCTGCGAGTGAAGCGGTCGACTCCTCCTGCAGTTAAAAGGCCTCCAGAGGGAAATTAAAAGCCCACAATTCATAGAGGCAACGCGCCAACGCCAAGTTCAGGCCTGAGGATGAAGAGCGGAGGGTCTGCGAGGCTCTCGACCTGAGGTCGCCCAAATACCTCAAACATGAAACTGCAGCACAGAAAGATTCGGAGATATTATAAATGTCTCACAGTCGATCAGCAGCAGCGACCGCCGGCTTTAATCACTGCAGCTCAACACAGAACCAGCTCTGCCCCTCGCCTATCGCCCGTCCCTCCACGCGTCCCGGGACGTTCACAAACTGATCCGGATCAGAAGCTGAACCGCCTCAAGTGGCTCCGTTCAACAGGAAGGAGCCAGTTGTTGGTTTATAATTATAATCCACCTGATTGGTCGGGTGGAGAAGATCGAGGAGAAGATCGAGGAGAAGATCGAGGAGAAGATCGAGGAGAAGATCTTTGTACGCGCGGCGTTCTTCTACCTGCATGTACAATTTTTCTACGTTTTATTTATTCAAACACACGTGCGCATCGCCGAGGACGGAACCGCCGACCCGTCGACTGATCAGCATCGTGTTAGATACTCAGACCTGAACGGAAATCTCCAAACACAGAAACGATTCAGATAAAACACCAGCAGCAGCCTCAGTCTGCACCCCCCCATAAAATCATTTTCAATTTTATTTTGCTTTTAGCAGTCAGTTCATGTGGGTCTGACTGCAGACAGACAGACAGACAGACAGACTGCAGACAGACAGACAGAGGGTCGACAGACAGACAGACAGACAGACTGCAGACAGACAGACAGACAGACAGAGGGTCTGCAGACAGACAGAGGGTCTGCAGACAGACAGACAGACTGCAGACAGACAGACAGAGGGTCTGCAGACAGACAGACAGACTGCAGACAGACAGACAGACAGCGTGTTAACCTCCAGTCTGCAGCTGATGCAGAAAGCTGCACTGCAACGAACAGGCCCCCCTTTAACGCGCACACACACTGGGTTCCATTATCGGACACGACTCAGCTCCGTTTACCCTGGTTCGTTTGTGGCTGTGGATCGTCCGGAAATGGGCCTCTGTGAACGAGCTCATCGACGGTTCGCCGCCGCCGCCGCACCGCGATGGAGTCTCCGAGCGGTGGTTCCATTATCGGACGCAGACCTGGGTTTTGCGGATGTTTCGCGTTTTTTTTGTTTGTTTGTTTGTTTGTTTGTTTGTTTGTTTTTTCTCTTTAACGCGACTCTGAACCCGCAATGCTTCAACAAGCCGAATCGGCTGCCCTCGTCCCACGGTCTGCACGGTTCAAACCTGCAACGCACGAATAAGACATTGACAGTAAACACCCCCCCCCCCAAACACGCACGGGTCCTCGCGGAACTTTAGCGATTAAAAACGGATAAAAACGCGCGCAGCTCGCGGGATTTAGCGCCGCTTCTCAAACCTCCCGGGACGGAACCGGGAGGAGGCGTGTCCGATAATGGGCGCACCGAGGTTACCGTTAAACGTTACGCCTGTTTGACGCCCGTTAGCTCCCGGTGTTAGCCGCCCCGCCGCCCCGGCGGCCGCGTCCGACCGACGCCGTGAACCGGGACCCGGGACCCGGCGACGGAACCCGCCGGCGGCGGGACGACGGCGCTCGTACCTGGTTGTCTGAGCTGGTTTTCCCCGCAGGTAACCGCACGGATCATGTTCAGGTCATTCTCCCACATGTGACGTCCATGTTTGCTGCGCGAGGAGCCGCGGCAGCCAATCAGGTTACAGGCCGCACCACGCACCGCTTCCGGCGGCGACCTCCACAATAAAGGTCGTGCGTCTGTCCACATGGTGCGTTTGTTTTTAAAACTTCACACATGCTTACAAGAATAGATAATAAGAAGTAAAGTAAAAGACAAAAACGATCGAATACAACCGAGGAGGGGGCAAAATCAGCAGCAAAAGAAAAATAAAGATGTTTAAAGAAAGTCACAAGTAGAATCTAAGACATAAAATAGTGCAGGAGTATAATAAAACATTAAATACAATATAGTCAAATAAAATATGAAGTATAAAATGTAATATTGTGTTAGACAGTAATAGTAAGATGTGTAAACTGTAAACAGCTTGTGCAGCAATGTGGTATATATATATATATATATACAAGATGGATAAATATATGCTGTGATGGGTAAACTGCTTTAAAAAGGTAGTAGATAAATATAAATCCTGTGATGGTTGTTAACAGTAAGTAACAGGGTGGAGGCAGTGCAGCAGAACTGTATGTAAGTACCAGTACCACAATGCACAGTATAAATACTGCATCACAAGTAAAAGTCATTAATTTGAAATCTTAGCTGAGTAAGTACAGAAGTATTAAAATCAAAATGTACTTATTGTAGATGATATGTTATTATATTTACAGGTTTGGATTATTAATGCTACTTCATTGCTGCTTGAATTACTTTAAACAGTGAAGTCAGCTGGTTTAGTCCAGGGGTTCCCAACATGGGGGTCAGGCCCCTCCAAAGGGTCACCAGATAAATCTGAGGGGTCGTGAGATGATTAATGGGAGAGAAGAAGAAACAAAGTTCTGATTCAGAAACTTATATTAATATTTAGGACATCATTCTAATCTTTGATTTGTAGTGAAGGGATTTATTTAAATGAAACCACCTGAAACATTGAGAGCATCTGAGAGTAAAAGTACACAAACCCCAGTGTGAAAATACTCTGATACAAGTAAAAGTCCTGCAATAAAAACATTACATAAGTAAAAATAACGAGTTTACAAAATAATTTCACCTCCAGGTCCATTTAGTAAACTGTTCTCTGGAGATCCTGTGATATGAATATTGTACAATGTTATTTTATTTTTACTACTGATAAAGCAGCATTCAAATGTTTAACTGCTTTATATACATTTCATCTATAAGTAAATTAGTTTGCAGCTAAATCTGGTGCAAAACTTCTATTTTATAAATGTCTTTAACTGTTGATTATGTTTTCTGTAACATTTATCTCCTCACATTAATCCACATTATGGTCGACAGCCTTCAACACTGCCAGATATATCTTTAATTATTTATTGCTTAAAAAGCTGCCATAACTACTTTTAAGCCATCTTGTCAACAAATATCCGAAAACCCATAAAAGCAAAACTAATCAATATGTTCCATTGTTTCTGCTCTGCCAGCCCTCCAGGATCAATTCGTGTTCAAACCACGCTTTTATTTTGAAGCCGCAGCGCCTGTGTTTCCGGTGTGATTGTGCGCGTCTTGACGCAGCAGCAGCTGTTTAAACTCACAACGGCACAATAACACGCATCTACTGTCACATACTGCAGTATATCTACTGTGTACTACAATATCTACTACAATATCTACTGTTTACTACAATATCTACTGTCACATACTGCAGTATATCTACTGTGTACTACAATATCTACTACAATATCTACTGTTTACTACAATATCTACTGTTTACTACAGCATCTACTGTCACATACTGCAGTATATCTACTGTTTACTACAGTATCTACTGTTTACTACAGCATCTACTGTCACATACTGCAGTATATCTACTGTGTACTACAATATCTACTGTCACATACTGCAGTATATCTACTGTGTACTACAATATCTACTGTCACATACTGCAGTATATCTACTGTGTACTACAATATCTACTGTGTACTACAATATCTACTGTCACATACTGCAGTATATCTACTGTGTACTACAATATCTACTGTCACATACTGCAGTATATCTACTGTGTACTACAATATCTACTGTTTACTACAGCATCTACTGTCACATACTGCAGTATATCTACTGTTTACTACAATATCTACTGTTTACTACAGCATCTACTGTCACATACTGCAGTATATCTACTGTTTACTACAATATCTACTACAATATCTACTGTTTACTACAATATCTACTGTTTACTACAGCATCTACTGTCACATACTGCAGTATATCTACTGTGTACTACATTCTCTACTGTCACATACTGCAGTATATCTACTGTGTACTACAATATCTACTGTTTACTACAGCATCTACTGTCACATACTGCAGTATATCTACTGTGTACTACAATATCTACTGTTTTCTACAATATCTACTGTCACATACTGCAGTATATCTACTGTGTACTACAATATCTACTGTTTACTACAGCATCTACTGTCACATACTGCAGTATATCTACTGTGTACTACAATATCTACTGTTTACTACAATATCTACTGTCACATACTGCAGTATATCTACTGTTTACTACAATATCTACTGTGTACTACAATATCTACTGTCACATACTGCAGTATATCTACTGTTTACTACAATATCTACTGTTTACTACAATATCTACTGTCACATACTGCAGTATATCTACTGTTTACTACAATATCTACTGTCACATACTGCAGTATATCTACTGTTTACTACAATATCTACTGTCACATACTGCAGTATATCTACTGTTTACTACAATATCTACTGTTTACTACAATATCTACTGTTTACTACAATATCTACTGTTTACTACACTATCTACTACAATATCTACTGTTTACTACAATATCTACTGTTTACTACACTATCTACTACAATATCTACTGTTTACCACAATATCTACTGTCACATACTGCAGTATATCTACTGTTTACTACAATATCTACTGTTTACTACAATATCTACTGTTTACTACAATATCTACTGTCACATACTGCAGTATATCTACTGTTTACTACAATATCTACTGTTTACTACAATATCTACTGTCACATACTGCAGTATATCTACTGTTTACTACAGTATCTACTGTTTACTACACTATCTACTGTCACATACTGCAGTATATCTACTGTTTACTACAGTATCTACTGTTTACTACACTATCTACTGTCACATACTGCAGTATATCTACTGTTTACTACAATATCTACTGTTTACTACAGCATCTACTGTCACATACTGCAGTATATCTACTGTTTACTACAATATCTACTGTTTACTACAATATCTACTGTTTACTACAATATCTACTGTTTACTACACTATTTACTACAATATCTACTGTTTACTACAATATCTACTGTCACATACTGCAGTATATCTACTGTTTACTACAATATCTACTGTTTACTACAATATGTACTGTTTACTACACTATTTACTACAATATCTACTGTTTAATACAATATCTACTGTTTACTACAGTATTTACTACAATATCTACTGTTTACTACAATATGTACTGTTTAATACAGTATTTACTGTTTAATACAGTATTTACAACAATATCTACTGTTTACTACAATATTTACTACAATATGTACTGTTTACTACACTATTTACTACAATATGTACTGTTTAATACACTATTTACTACAATATCTACTGTTTACTACAATATTTACTACAATATGTACTGTTTAATACACTATCTAGTGTTTAATACACTATTTACTGTTTAATACACTATTTACTACAATATTTACTACAATATGTACTGTTTAATACACTATTTACTGTTTAATACACTATTTACTACAATATTTACCAGTAATTACCACAGTATCTATGGTTTACTACAGTATTTACTATTTAAAAACAGTATTTTATACAGTATTTACCATTTACTACACTATTTACTGAACTATTTACTACAATATTTAATGTTTACTACAGTATTTACTATTTGATACAGTATTTACTATTTACTGCAGTGTTTACTATTTAAAAACAGTATTTTATACAATATTTACTATTTACTACAGAAATGAATACAGTATTTACTGCAGTACTTACTGTTTACTGCACTATATACTGCAGTATGTACTATTTAATACAGTATTTACTACAATATTTAATGTTTACTACAGTATTTACTACAATATTTACTACAGTATTTACTATTTACAAACAGTATTTTATATTTACTACAGAATTTAATACAGTATTTACTGCAGTATTTTCTCTTTACTTTGTCTGAAATCAGCAGAAGGAAATCTGCTCTTAACACAAACTGTAAATTATTAATCTTATCTGTACATTAATAAAGATACAGTATATATGTGTGTGTGTGTGTGTGTGTGTGTGCGCGCGCGCGTGCGCGTGTGTGTGTGTATTTATACACAGAAAACTGCCACATACCACTACACTGGAGTACATTTACATAGATTGACTATACTGCAGTATATCTACAAAAGGAATATATTTAAACTGTAGCATATTTTTATTACAGTGTATTTATACATGGGAAACATTATACTAGTACATGAACACATATTAAACTGTGACAGTATCACTATACTGCAGTATATTTATACAAACAGCATACTGGATTATATTAATAATGAAAGTATAATATAATCCCTTTACTGTATAGGTATTTTCACAGTGTGGTATTAGTAGTTTTACTGCAGTAGAGGAGCTGAATACTCATATAAATACTTGTATATAAAGAGAAACAGACTCCAGCTGTTCCAGGTTTCATTTGTTTATTTTCTGGAAAACATTGTGAAGGTACAGTCTCTTTAAAAATCTCTCCTGTGAGCTTCAGAAGCACCTCTGGGTTGAAAACAGATTCATATGTACAACAGACTCGACATTCCCTGGTTATTTATTACAAGGTTCAAATAAAAATCTCAATTTATTATTCAAATACAAAGCAAAAGACGGCGAACAGACGCTCATTTTATTCTCCGGAGCCTAAAAACATGAAGACTAACAATAACATTAATAATATGAGAGCAATTAATATCATACATCAATAAAAAATATGAAAAAATATGAAATATGGCCTTTAACTGATCCCTAATCTGCACGCACACAAACACACGCGCACACACACACACACACTCTACCTCGCTGGTCAACAGCTCCCCCTACTGGCAGAGTCTGGAACTGCATGTTAACTCACAACAGGTTTATTGCATAACGTCAAGATCACACACACACACACACACACACACACACACACAGACACAGACACAGACACACACACACAGACACAGACACAGACACAGACACAGACACACAGACACAGACACACGGCTGGGGTGACGTCAGTGTTACAAACGCAGGTGGGTGAATTATGGGATGAATTATTAAAAACTAATAACTAAGTTTTTATTTGAAACACGTCTTGTTTGGATCTTTGACCTTCTGAGTGACGTCTGATGTCACAGAAACGACAGAGAGCGTAAAAACAAAAAGATTCTGCTTTTAAAACTATAATATTTAAATCCGTTTCCTTCTTCTAACTGATGAAACTGTCCGACCCGACTGGAAGTTTAGTTTGTTTAGTAAATGAGAGTCAGACATGCAGACGAAATACTGATCCAGACACATTTAGGGTTTTTCTACTGACACAAATACAAATACACTGAATGTATTTCAAAAAAATAAAATAAAAAGCAATGAAAGGGAAGAAAAGAACTTAGGAAGAACTCTGTCGACGTGTTTGGAAGCTGATGGGGACAAAAAGTTTAAATAAAATAAAGATTTTAGGGCGAAAAAGTCATGAAATCAACTTTCTGTCCATAACAAAACTCAAAGTTTGACCACAAAAATCCCAAAAGCATCAAAGACTCGGAGCTTTGCCGCCAGAACAAAAACAGCGAGTTCATCTTCCAGCTGTAACGTTTCATCCAACATGCTGCACGGAGCGACCCCCCCCCCCCCCCCTCCATCACTTCCTGGTTCACCTGGTGAGGTTCCACATGTGACCTGCCGACTGTCTGCAGACCTTCAGGCACATTCGTCATTTTTCTCTTATCGATCACGACCTTTGCGGCCTCGTGTCCGCTGGCGTTCACTTCTCTGGGTTCTCAGACCTCGCTGTCTCCACACCTGGAAACTCAAAACCATTTCCTGAACTTTCCAAACCTGCAATAAGCCATATTTCCAGGAAGTCAGTGGAACATTTATCAGTTTAAAATCAATAAGTTTTTTCTTCTTAAATCAATAAAAATAGGACTTTGTCAGATTAATGTAAAAATAAGCTTTTTATTACATTTTCCAGCTCTTAAATTTGATGTAAATTTAATGAGAAATATATTAAACACTGTTGCTCTTCACTGCTTCCACTTTTCTTGTTTTATTTGAATAATTTCAATAAAATGTTTTTGATGTTTAGTTAAAAAATAAAGTTTTATGCTCTTCTATCCTGTTAATCGTCGTATCGCGACCTTTAATCGATATGATTAAATATAAAAATATTACCTCAGTTTTCTATTATTGATGATTGAAATGGAAAATGGATGTTCCTCAGACGCCGAATCTGAACCAAACAAGGACCATTCAGAGTGTGTGTGTGTGTGTGTGTGTGTGTGTGTGTGTGTGTGTGGGGGGGGGGGGGGGGGGGTACTCTACATGCTCACACAATACACATGCAGCAACTTTCATGATTCACAAGCTGTTGTTCAAAAACTCTCCGGCTTCAAACTTCTACAGGCGTTTTTTTTTTTTCTTCTTCTTCTCTCGTCTTAAATATACTGTATTTTTATTTTTAAAGATATCATCTTAGAAATTATATACATAACAGATTTAGATTTAAAAAATAAAGAACGTCTTTATAGTCAGAATAATATATTAATAATAGGAACAGGTCGCTGCGCTCCGGCCCCCGGCGGCGGCGGCGGGGGGGGGGGGGGGGCTGAAAAACAGGCGCAGCAAGTGCAGGCAGAGAGGGCGGGGCTAAGGGCTGTCAATCACAGTGACTGGGGTTAAAGGGCAATCCCGCCAAAAACTGTAGGTGTACTCCAGGACACCGTGACATCACTGCTGGGTGTGGTTACAGGTGCAGTTGAGGATTATTTTTATTACCAACTAATCTCTAATCTGCAGATTAATCGATTAAACGTTTGTATCTCTTAATTGTCTAAAAATAGTGACTCACTTTACAATGATCAGAAAATCCTGGAACCAAGAAACGTTTGGCAGGAAAAGACAATTTAAACAATTCATGGATTATCAGAATAGTTGCAGGTTAATCTTCTGTAACTAATCTGGATTAGATCTGGAGCTACAACAGAAAACAACTATTTTAGAAATCGATCCATCGCTTTAGTCCTTTTTATTGTTTGACCTGAGCCTCTTAAATGTGATGATGTTCTGTTTACATCATTGTAAACTGAATATGTTTGAGATTTGGGCAAAAGACGACGTTTGAGGACGTCACCTTGTACATTTCTCTCTATTTTCTGACTTTTTGTTTTTGACTTCTCAGGGCTTTGTTCCTGAGGGGAAAATGTCTGTTTCGATAAAATAACATCACCCAACACTGGTGGAATTGCCCTTTAAAAAATTGACCTGAAAGGGCATTAAAGCTGAAGCCTGAGGGGCAACTGTAACTGTCGTACAAACATTTCAAACGGGAAAAAGATGCAGATTTGTGAAGTCAGGGTTCCTAGAAGAAGCCTCCACGTTGATTCTGTTTCTTTCAGGAACCCTGCTTCCCATCAGCGTCTCCGCCGTCACACAACAGTCAGTTTCCTCTTCCGGATGCATAACTTTTCTATTACAAATGCAGCCAATCATACATGACTGCAGGCGAGTGCATGCGGTGCATTGTCAGCGCGTTCCTCTTTGACTTCTCTCCGTCAGAGGGAACGTGGACGCGACGAGCGGCAGGCACACGAGGCTCAAACACACCGAACCAGATCGGCTGAAACACGACGCAGCAGAAGGTGCACGTCGGCATCTTTGTGGCGTCCATCCCAAAATCTCAGAGTTGCTTAAATAAATGCATAAAGGAAACAACTGCGTGGAGGTTTTCTTTGTTCCCCTTGCTGCACACGCTCGTGTACGGACGGCGGCTCGTGATGTAAAGTTTTAACTAGCTGGCAGTGATGGGAAAAGATGAACCCAGTGATCACAGAGGACGCTTATTCTCTCTTTTCTCATGTGCTGAACACTGAAATGTCTGCAGAATAAATGGCTCAGATTTGGTGTTTCTGGTTGAAAATTCCAGTTTTTTTGTTCTTTTTCAGACGTGTAGGTCAGTGAGAACCACTCGATACAGGACGTTCAGCTCAGTGCGTCCTTTATTATACTGACGGGGCAGAATTCAATCAAATATGGACGTGTACATCTCGCCCTCACTGCCTGTTTTTAAAAGAAAAACAAAAGAGGCGTTGTTGTTTTTGCTGTTTTTCTTATTTTAGTGTATTTTTAAACTTGAAGCAGGTTTATCACATATTATAATAATGATCGTTTGAGTTCTGAAGAGGTAAAACTCTTCAATAAGTTTGTGAAGAAAATGTTTTTTTCCTTCTTTATCATCTCACAATTACTTTACATTCATCGATCTGTAAGCGCTGACCACGAAGCAAAACTAACTTTTAACCAAACTCAGCTCGGTTTTAACGTGTCTTTTCACGCCGAAATCACCAAAACTGTGCAGCAAACACAGAAACAAAAGCAATAACAATAGTCGTTTTTGTCCTGAACCGCAGATAAATCGACTTCTTGACTCACAAAAGAAGCTCAAGCGTTTTGAGGAAAGCGTCCTTTGTGATCACAGTTAACAACTGAATGGTTTAAAGCTGCTTTATTTGGACACAAATAAACATTATGATTATTCTGATAAGTCAGAGCGGCGAAAAGGAGCAGCATATTGGGGGTTTTAAGCAACTTTGATTTCTTTTGATTCATGTAACTGAGTACAGACCAGTTTGGTCTCAGGAGATTCTCACAACCTGCTTCAGGCTGGAAAACTGACATCTGTGACTGTTTTAAAAATATATAGACCTCTAAGTCATGGCTAAGTTCCTGTCAAAGTGGCTGATAAAGCAGAGGAAGCCACACATTTCTGGCCTCCGCCTGCTGGTTATTTCCTAACCGAATGACGGTTTGGGGTCAAACGATCCAAACCGATCGCTGGAGCGACAGGCCGACACGGAGAACAGTCAGAAAGCTCAGGGATGCATAATGCTTTTTCAAGACTTTCCAAGCTGGTTTTTACAGACGGTTTCTTACACAAAGCCGACATCACGTGAGCGGTTTGTTCCTGCGTGTTTGCATTCACGCGAGTGCATTTTTTCATTAACATGCAGATAAGACTCGTACAAGCTAATGCCTAAAAAGAGAAGCGTCTCGGGTTTTTTCTTGACTTCAAGCATTGCGAGAGCGTTTTCAGATAAGTGCCTTTTGACAGAGAACTCCCCCTCCTTCAGTACAGAAACCTCAGGTCCTTCATCGTCGGCAAAAAGACTCTCGGAGATTCCCAAGTCACTTCCAAACCTCGCTCTGCAGACCGTCTGGTTGGGGGAGTGGCGAGAGGGCGGCGGAGCAGCGCCGACCCCGGTTCCTCTCCGCCTCCGTCCGGGTGTGCCGTCTCTTCCCACCGAGCTCCTGTAGCGGAGGGGGGGGCGGGGGCCGGTGGGGGTCACTTCAGCCGGTCGGATCGGAAGGAGTCCTCCACGGCCGGGTCAGCGAGCATCAGGTCGCCGTCCAGCATGTCCAGAGCCAGGGGGTCCATCCTGAGCGGGTCGTCCAGGGAGAAGGGGTCCATCTCGAAGCCGGGGACGTGGGACAGGGCGCTGGCGATCTCTTTAGACAGACCCGGCGGGGAGTCGCCTGCTGGGAGGGAGGATGTTAGACTTTCACGGAAGGAAACCAGGTAAACAACAGAACAATTCTTCTCGTCTTTTCTTGTCTTTTTAAATTACCTTTTATTACTTTAAATGTCTTTTTATTAGCTGAGAGCGAGACATTTAAGTTTCTTAAGTTTATGTTCCCTGTTTTTATTCTTTTTTTAAATAAAGCTGCTTTACAAATAAAATCTATACATTTTTTATAAATATATATTACCTATAATATAGTTATTATTCTCAAGGGTGAGCAGACGTGGTTGAAATCAGTTTTATCATAACTGCACATATAAAATGTTTGAATAGATTAAGAAATGTCCAAGAAGCCAAAGCGGGGTCTTAAGAGTTGCTTGTTATGTTTTTAAAAAAAGCTCAGTAATGTCCTCAAACAGCTGCTGTAGTTTTTAATCAAACAAACAGGAGGAAATCGTGCATTTGTTGGGGACTATTTTCAGCAGCGGATTAATCCGCGTTTGGTTCTCCAGTGACTTAATTTCCTTACGCTGTATGATAACAAAGTTTTTCAAGTATGTACGTTTATTTAAAGATGCAGTTCAGAAGGGGAACTCTATTCTCTATATAAGTCTTACTTTCGAAGGAATCCACTTCTCTTTAACTAGAAAGTCGTCTAGTCTTCACTTCCCCAAACATCTCAGGTCCACAGTCAGGAAGGAGCACAATAAATCAAGCCTCTTTCAATTTCTGTCTCATAATGTTGTAATCTTTCCATGTTTTTAATCAAGTCACTTTACCTACTTGTATCCTTTTTAATACGTTTAGTTTGCGTTGCTTTAAACTATTCAAGTAGAGGCCTTTTTTCTCTTTTTTAAACTTTGCTAAATCACATGTTCTTTGATCAAATTGAATTCTTAAATCAACATTTGCCTATTTTAGATTATAGTTTCTTCATGTTTAACAATATAGTATAGCGTATAACATTTAATATTTGAGGACTTTTGTTAAATTAACATGTTTATCCTCCAAATAAGTTTTTGGTATCTGTACCGAGGCTCAGGCATCGTATCTGCACAGGTACGACACCAGCTGGTCTCGTAAACACTGGCTGATACCCACCAGTAAGGATGATGTTGGGCACGTTGTGTCGTCCGTCCCCGCCGCTGTAGTTCTGGTTCTGGTTGTTGAGGAGCTGCTGGTCCCCGGGGTCCTGCAGGACCAGGTGCCCCTGGGTGTTGGAGGGGTACTGGTTCTTGTCGGTGCTGCCGCAGCTCAGACCGCCGTGGTTCAGAGACAGACAGTCCCCCTGGTTGTCTGCGGTGAACTGGACCAGACAACAGATATGTTAGGTTATGGTGATTTATTTGCTGCCTGCCCTCTTTCCTCTATACTGAGGATCAAAGAGGTAAGATAATATATTAAGTATAATATTAGAGGCTTGTTCTGTCATTAAAATATAGGAATTAACTTTGCTTGGTTTATGTGGTGTTGGAGAAATAACTGTTTGAGTAACTACAGGCCATGTAAAGACCAATAAATGAGAGTAAACCCCGGCTGAGCCACCCTAAATTCATCTGGAAGCCTTTAGAGCTCCTATTGAACCTTTGTGAGGCCTTTGCTATGTTCTCCCTAAACTCCCTCCTCACCTGGGTGAGCACGTCTGGTGAAACATCCCTGGGAAATCTGTGAGTGTGCAACCATGTTTGTTTTAAGTTTTGCAGCTTTAATGGTCCTCGTGTCTGCACTTGGAAAAGCAGAAGAGGCTCCTTAAGCGCAGACAAAAGTCAGAAAAGGGAAAACTCGTTCCAGAGTCGGTGTTGTGTGTAGAGGTGAGTAACACTTCGTCTGCTGTCTGACAGCAAAGCACCTGACCTCCTCCGGGGGCTCACCAGGTCTTTCTCTCAGAGGTGGAGACCGTCCCAGGAGCTACTTAAGGTGACAACAGAAACCTGTTTTGTTTTCTTTAAGGTGTAAAACGTTTGCTTCCACCCGACTTTTAGGTATTTTGTGCTTTTATTTGTGAGTGGACAGAAGGGGTTTGAATCTCTACAGTTCGATTCAGATTCAGAGAACTGCGATTATTATTTCTATACATGATGACTACTTGCCACTATTAAAACATTAAAACAGCATGTAATGATCTACTTTAAAATAAACAGATCTCTTTTTATTAACCTTTTAAAACCTAGCATTGCATCGATGCCACAATATGGTCTGTTCACACAAAGTAATGCATGATACACTGCGCCAGGAAGAAAGGGCAGGTTCCCCTGAATCACATCATATGATTCATATTTTATTTATATATATATATATATATATAAATTATGATGACATCATGTGAAGGTGTGCGGTTACCTGCTGGTTGGATTTGCCCGTGAGCTGGAGACTCAGATAGGGGTCGTCCAGTAGAGAGCTGAACAAGGCATCCTGGAGAACATCAAAAACAGGTCTCGATTACACGACACTGAAACTTCAATAAACATTTTCCCTCCTCTGGTATTCTGCTTCTGTTTACAGTTTCTTGAATGCATTTGTTTTTATTTTGTAATTATTCTATTCTGTTCTGCAGATTTTCCTCTGCTATTCAATGCTATTTCTTATTTATATGT
This sequence comes from Lateolabrax maculatus, assembly GCA_031216445.1. Taxonomy (NCBI): domain Eukaryota; kingdom Metazoa; phylum Chordata; class Actinopteri; order Acropomatiformes; family Lateolabracidae; genus Lateolabrax; species Lateolabrax maculatus. The sequence continues at coordinate 1,278,071 of CM062199.1, forward strand.
AGCTACTGTTGGTTTTATCTGTATATTCTTTTATTTAGTAAGTGACCACAGTCAAATATTGACACATTAAAGTAATTTCGGTTTGTTTAGTTTGGCTTTCATGCCCGCTCGTCTCTCCCTCCCTCTGACTTATTGTCTAAGGAGGTATCGAATTAGTGGAGAGTCAACCCACAAACATCTTGTAATGAAAGACATGAAAAAAAAAAATCGACTTGTAATGTGTGTTGGCCCTCAGTTGAGCCTTTTCTGTCCAAACAGTTCAGATTCAGAACGGACAAAAGATTACAGACTAATGCTCTTAAACAATCTAAGGCTCCGCTTAAATCACCATGTTTTGTGAAGAAGCTCTAATCTCTGTTTAATTCCAAGTAAATCCCAGAGGTTGCAACATTAGAAGCCAGGACGCCTCCCGGTTTGCTGAATGAGTGATCAGGTGTCACGATCTCTCAGTACACAATGATTTTTACTCAGCAGACGTCCAGAAATAGCATCAGGTGCTGTTCCTCTTTCATTTCACCTCCACGTTACATCACACACGGGGAACACGACACCTACACCTCCGATCCTTACAAATGTTGTGATGTTTTAAAATTTGATTTTAAAATGGAGCCTTTAATATGAATAAAAACATTTTGTTTGTTGTTATTATTGCAGCAGCAGTGACATTCAAAGCCTAAGAGAATGTTAAACTAAATTAGCACATGTGCTCAGATAACTAAGTGGCACTCACTAACACATAATTGGTCTAAACATGTGTATGAGGATCTATCAGAACATCTCTGCCTGGAAAAAAAAGGCAAACAAATCAACAGTGAATCCAGGAAAGATGAAACAAATGAGAAATGATTATGTCTGACTGCGTTACACAACTGAACTGGTTTGTACAGGCCAAGTGATAACACTGAGCATGACCAAATTAATAAAAAATGATTCAATCAGCTAATTCAATAACACATTTCCACTTACTAAAAATAGTGCAAAGGCATTCGCAAATGACACAGTGTTTTTGTAAGACAGCAAAACAAATTAAAGGCTCTTTATGACTCAAAGTTATGAAGTTTATTTGGTTGAGTACTCACTAGTGTTTTAGAAGGTTTGCTCCATAAGATCCATCATTATGTTTTTTTCTTTGATGAGTTGTTGTCTTGCACTAAGATTGATTTTGTGCGATTATCAGCGTGTGTTTTCTGAGCTCTCAGTGTTCCCTAACAGTGGTCCAAATACAGAACGCATGCTTGATACTAATTGGTTAAATGGGTGACCTCAAAGTCTGTAGTCATGGAGCTCAACGTGCCACGTCTGAACAACAAATTCCCCCAAAAAACATAGATACAGACTGAAGATGACGTGTGTGAGGAGACTAAATGGACCCACGCTTCCGTATTTTTTTGTGATGTTGACAGAAACAGGTTGAGGAAAGCCTGAATAAAACATTTAACTTTTGCAGACGTTTCTCCTTCTGAGTTACCCAAAAGGTAATTAGCCACCACTGAGTACAAATCACAGTGTTGGAGGGGAGTGTAACTGGGCGTTGAGACTAAAAACAGCACAGCATTAAAACAGTATTTGTGTTGGTGTGGGCATGTTCCTGTAGGTTTCTGTGAGGCGATCCAATACAACTCATGCAGCTATAAGCACCCTCAGGTGGGCCCACAGTCAGAGGTGTGTCCTTCAACGAATAATAAAGAAATATCCAATAAATAAATCAGTAGAGTAACCAGCTTTCATTTTTAATCTTTATGTGGACCTTCAAGCTCCCCAGAGGTTGAACCCTGCTGATTTCGGTGACTTCCTGACTTTTCCTGCAGCACCACGATCAGGAGAAAATGCTACTTTGGTCAAGCAGTAGTTAGCTGATGGCCCTGACATTTACTGAGGATATTCATGCTCCAGCTGAGGATGAATCTTGATTTGTTTGATGACCTCAACTTTTCCTGTTACGTCACTATCAGGTCAAAAACCTCACTTGTACACAAAAAAATATTAAACTCTTAACGTGCAGATTGCCACGAAAATGTCTGAGTACATTCCTGCTTCTCAGAGGATAAAGTGGTTAGATTTTAAGTGCCACATGAGCTCAGGACAAACATTTTTAGCTCCACTACTGGTGAGAGTCTGAAGTCCTTTTCCCACGTGCACTGCGACCCTGAACTTATCTGGACGTTACTCTGATCTGTACGTGAGGACGCAAATGTCCGAATCAGTTGGACCGGACATTAAACTGACTTTAACCTGCCAGCTCCCAAGTACAAGCAGGTCATTGTCCGGAGAATTCACAGCAAGTGAGTGGGCGTGTTGATGCCTTCCAGCAGTCAGCTCCTCTCATCCACAGCTGCTGTATTTTACACATGCAGCCAGCTAAAAGCTGCATTGTTGTGAGAGAGGACTTCCGGTCATTTCTCGTACAATAAAAGCAGTTTTATCTCTGGTAAAAATCTTAAAAACACTGAATTACAACCTCAGTGTTGTCATGTCCTGCCTCCTCCTCCCCACACCTAAAGCAAACGGCGTATTTCCAGAAGGTGAGAACACGTCTGAAACAAACAATCTCCTGCTGTGTGCTACATGTGTGAAAGGAAACAAATGTCCAGAGTTTATTTGTGAAAACGGCTTAAGACTAAGAACAGATAAATCATCTGTGTGTTGTTTGTTATGTCCTTCACTTCCATATTACAGCTGCAATAAACACTGTCACCTCTAGGGGGCACTGGAAATTTCACTGTGGTCATTGCTCACACCTGATTTACATGAATAGACAGTGCTGTAGTTCCTTACATTGTAGAGGTCTGTGGCCAGGTTGTGGCTGATCTGCTGGAGCTGAGGGAGGCCGCAGACTCTCTGCTGCTCCGCCTGCTGCTGCTCCGCTTCCTGTTTGACCTGACACTGAGAGGAGCTCTGGATGCACGGATCCATCGCCCTCTCGTTCTTTATCAGCTGCGCGTTCGCCGTGTTCACCTGCTGCCCCATCGGCCTCTGTTGCTGCAGAGAAACACATCATAATCACTATGTAAGCTGAACTGCACAGGTGAGTATGTATTATATGTTGAACAAATGCATCTATCTTTATCTAATCCATGTAATCTACTAATCTGGACAATCTTATCTCCTTTCATTTGACCCAGCGTCCTACCGTTCCAAAGTGCTGCTGCATGTGCTGGTTGTGTGTGTTGCGTAGATTCTGCAGGTGGAGCTGCTGCATGGACTGCTGCTGCTGCTGCTGCTGCTGCTGCTGCTGCTGCTGCTGCTGCTGAGCGTTGGGCCGCGGCTGCTGGAGGCGGTGCAGCTGTTGGTGGTGGTGCTGGCCCAGTGGAGAAGGCTGCTGGCCGGGCTGGGAGCCGGGCAGACCGGGGAGAGGCTGGTGGGAGCCCGGCTGGTGCTGGTGGGACTGGCTGAGAGGGTACGGAGGAAGCCTCTGGTCCAGAGGCAGTTTGCTGGTGTCCAGAGGGACGCCCTGAAGGGAGGTGGGGTCGGATGTTAGCACCAGTCTTCAGATATATACTTTCATCTGTTTTGGATTAGTTAGGCAGGTTTCACACTCAGCATATTTATGGAAATACACTTTCAGCACTGGAACTTTCACATTTAAATACCTGACAAATAAAGATCATCAGATGCAAAAAAAATCTATTTTACTCATTAGCAGACTCATCGACATATCTTGATCAAATGAAGATTAATAATGCTGATATGAACCCACTTCGACCACAATTAAAAAGTTGTCACCCCAAAATACCAGACAGTGAAAATAAGCTTTCTGAGTCTGCCTGTTAAATCACATCGATTTGATTTATATAGCACCAAATTATATATTGCAAATCTGCCTCAAGGGTTTTTCACCCTCTGTCCATAGACCAGTCAGGGTAACCAAAAACTCCCTTAACAAGGAAGAAAGGTCAGGAAGATCAACACAAGAGGGATCAGTTGTCAATAACAACAGTGAAATTACAATATGGACAAACATTATGAAATATTAGGCAGACAGATTGCAAACATGAACGAAAAGTATGAATCCGGGAAAACGTCAAGCAACAACTCATTTCTATTTTACTGCTCAGGATATCAGAACCTGCGGATATTAAGGGGTCCTTCTAACTAAATGACACTAAATATTGAGTCTTGAGTGAGTTATTTTTTTAAGTATTAATGGGCTTAAATCGGGTCAGAACACACATCTGCCAGGACCTTGTCTCTACCTGCCAGCCTCAGAAATATGTCTGGTATTCAACATACAGTATACGCTGATGTACCTGTGATAAGCTGAAAATGGCTTCTCTCTTTCTGTCTCTCACTTTTAACTTGTCAGGCTTGTTTGTGTGTTGGGAGAATGAATACAGAGAGAGAGAGAGAGAGAGAGAAACATCACGTCTTGTGATGTAAAGCGTCTCCACGCGTGGTTCATGTTCATGTTACCTGTGTGATGGAGGACAGGGTGGGGGAGATGGTGGGGGAGAACTGTTTGGGGTGATGCCTCCGTGACTCCCCTCCCATGGGCAGGATGAGCGGGGAGAGCTGTGCCCGTCTCCGTGGCGACGTGCTGAGCGATGGCTGGCCCTGCCCGCTGAGCAGCGGCGAGTACGAAGAGGAGCCGCCGCCCACTCCGCCGCTGTAGCCGGGGTTACTGCTGGACACCGACTGGAGGGAGGAGTTACTGAGGGAGGAGTGCAGCGATTGGCTGCTGAGAGAGGACGGCAGGGAGGGGGAGGAGCTGAGGGACGACTGCAGCGAGGGGTTGCTGAGCGACGAGTGCAGGGAGGCGGAGCTCAAAGAGTTGGAAAAGGAGTGGCTGCTGAGCGATGACTGGATGTTGGGGTTGCTTAGTGATGACTGCAGGGAGGGGTTACTGAGCGTGCTCTGTAGAGATGCCAGGAGACCTGAGGAGGCAAAACAAAATCAGTAATCAGTTAATGGATTACCTGACTAATCGTTTCAGCACTAATCAGGCCCGGCTGCATCCTACACCTTCCAGAGAAAACAAGATTATTTTACTAATAAAAGTGGGGAGAAGGAAGAGACCCGTTGAAATATGACTCCACAACCAAGAGTAGCAGTGAAAACAAACACCTGAATGACCAGGTGAGCGACCGGATCAAGCTCCAGCAGGGCGAATAACAAAATATGCCAATAATTAAAAAAATCAGCTTGTTTGTGCATTTGTTTGTGATTTGCGGCTCACAGTGACAACAATCAACGGTTTAACAATAATAGGATCACTTAAAGTCATCCATCAGCCACCTTGAATGGCAAATAGACAGGACACATGCCCCCAGAAAAAAATAAACAAAACTCTTCCCATGAATCACTACCTTGCAACGAGCACTACAGGAGTTCAGTCTTTTCTCTTCTTTGTCTCCGTGGCTTCAGTTTAAAATACACTGACTGTCTGTTCGGGGACTCGGCTCCTCCCCAGGTGATCTAAGCAGGTGAAAACATCAGCTCGGTCCTCAAACACTCCCTCCTGCCTTCACTCACTGCACCTCTTTCCTCCCTCCCTCCCTCCCTGCTCTACTTCTTTTTATACACACTCAGTAGGTCAGGTTCATCCTCAATCTGCATTTCATGTCTGACCTAAAACCAGGAACAAGACACAGAAAAGACACCAAAACTCCCTCTTGCCAAAACACAAAATGTTGATAATATCTGCCATTTAAATAAACACTTTAAACTTCAGCTACTTTAGTTTCACAATTAAAATGTGAACACAAAATGAGACTCTACACAAAACACCACTGAAAACAGGTAGAAGTACATGTCCAAGAATAAAACAGGCAAATTATTCTTTCCACATCGACACAGCTGCAAGGAGCCACGTGACAATAATTATTGTCAGCTGCTCTTGTTTGTGAGGGTCTGAAAGTGCAACCGCCTACAATGCAAAATTAAATAAATTAATCAATAAGTAACCATGAAAAACACCATGTCTGTAACCAAAGTCATTAGGATTTATCCTCTGGGTGCCAAATTGAATGGCTGCTAGTTTTATTCCTGTATACTCATCATGGAGCCGACTGTAAATGTATTTTAGTTCAGTAAATTTCAGTTTTTCCAGCTGCTGCTGAGGACAGGGACGCCCTGACAAAAGGTCTGAGTCATTGTAGATTGATTTGCACCAAAATCAATACAGTTCTTGTGGACTTAGTGGTTGATTTGTTAAGTGTATGTAATGACCGACATGGCCAGAGATCCAGTGGGAGGCATGAATGTTAAACATCATCTGCTCATTAGTGTTTGATGTTTCCTGCTTAAAAGTGTAAATGTTGGCCTAATGGATGTGCTACAAGCAACAGTAGAAGAGATTCCTCCTCTGGTGACCGTGAATATCAACAGACCATTAGTTGCTCTGGAGCAAAGCGTTGAACTGATGGACAAACCCCTTCACGAGCACGGGGTATCTTTTCTTTTTGAGAGGAAAAATGATTATTCTTAGCACTTCTGTTAAACCACCAGTTAGACTGAGAAGCTGTGTGACATGACTTCATTAAAATTGTAAATCCTCACACTCCTTGGTGCTGGGAATTAACACATTTGTCTCACACATTAAAACTAAACGTTGCCAACTTTGGGGTTTTCGGCTCGGCCTTCCCCCATCGAGGTGTCGGTCGATCTGGTTTACAACTTCATGAAGACAACATGAGGATCCAGACTCAGGTTTGGAGAGGCGGCCTGAGCCTGAGCTGACAGGCAGCTTCCTGCCTGCGGTCGGTACAGTCACCTCACAAGCGATGAAACACGGCTACATTTTCCGACTGCACTTCCACCCATGAAGAAAAAAAACCTCCCTTTTCTCTCTCAGAGGCTAAATTTAGAGCGCCGCCCCGCCGTACATCCCCCTTCGTTTCATCTCGATCGCTCTCACCCACATACTTCCTCTGCTAACCTTCACATTAGTCACTTAGCTGAGGCTTTGATCCAGACACATTTACAACGACTGAGCAGGCGGGCAGCTCGGTGTGCTGCCCGAGGACACATCAGCAGGATCTACAACTGCTGTGAGAGGAACTGAACCGCGACTCTTTGGTGTTCTTGTCTCTTTATCTAGTCCAAGTGCATATCTGAATCTTAACAGGCAAGTGAAGACAGCAACAGAAAACTACACTACACTCAAGTGAGATGATTTTAAAGGATAAGATTGACATTTTTTAATTCATTTTAATTTAATCAACAAATTCAATGAAAACACCAAAACTAGCTACAGTCTGAAACTCCACTGCCTTAGAAAAACTATTAAACATACACAAAGCCATAATAATTTATTTATTATAAATTTATTACAACTCATTTTCAATATCTGATCAGCTAACTATGTATTTTACGGTTCACCTTCATCTAAATAAGTCTGTGGCGTTACTGTGTTCCCGGATCTCAGATATTAACTAATGTTTTAATCGCTGATAGAAATGATGGACAACACTACGAAAACAAAGTCTAAACAATAAATATAATAACTCTTCTGGACAGGCAGAGAGGAGCACATACAGACACACAGGAGGGCAGGGAGACTGTGGTTAGGGTCGTGTCACCAGGTAACCCCACAAATCCCCTGAGAACATGAATCCTCACATGACTATAAAAAAATAGGGATGGATAAAATGGATAGAGAGCGGAGCGGAGTAGTAAGCTCCAGTAAGAATAATATTGATTATAGCCACTTTAAACACCAATAATTGTCCAAACCTTAGAAGGACCAGTGTGTAGGATTTAGGGAGATCAATTCACAGAAATATAATATCAATATTCATAAGTATGTTTTCAGTTATATATTAAAATGAGCCCTGCTTATCTACGTACAGAGCGGGCCGCCATGTTTCTACAGTAGCCCAAAACAGACAGACAGACAGACAGACAGACAGACACATACATACATACGTACCTGGTGAGTGGTGGTGGAAGTTGCCGTTGCCTCCCTGTGCGTTGGCAGTGTTGATGCCCAGCTGAGTGAGGGTGGAGGCCAGGTTCCCCGTGCTGCTCCCCCCGCTCAGAGAGGAGGATCCCGGGTAGCCAGGCTCGTCTTGGTCAAGCGGTGTGGGCAGCGGGGAGGGGAAGTGGAGGCTGGACAGGTCGGGCAGCGAGCCGCCGGTGTTGAGATTCGACGGGATGCCGTGAGCCGGTGTGGACGGCTGCTCTGGGGACGTAAAGATACTGAGAGAAAACAGAGGAGGTTTAGATCTTCCTGGGAAACGATCATTTAGAAGTTATATAACTTAGCAGTCTCAACAATAATATCATCTCTGGTTAAAGGCTGAAAAGAACATCTGGTATGTGATGTGGCGTTTGGTTTTCTGTTGTTTCCAGAAGCAACAGGAGCAGCGGAGGAACTGATTCCTGCCTGAAGGGAGTCCAGAGTAAAAGCATCTTGTTTCTGACACAACCCTCGTTCAAGGGACGAGCTGAATTTCAGGCCACACCAAAGAAATGTGCACAGTGGTTAGGACATAATTCAGTGTGTGATGGAGTGTGAGTGCGCGTGTTCAGTGGTGTTAGACTTACTTGATGCCGGGGACTTCACAGGACTTTGGTCGGGAGGACAACAGAGGCAACTGGAGAGAGAAAAAGATGCAAAACTAGTAATTTATCTTCTGAATGACTGAGAAGTGAAGAGTTTTCTAAATGACCGTTGGTAATTAAAACTGTTTTGACACCAGATTCTCAAAGTTTAAGATACTGAATGTTGTTTTTGTAAAAACAAATAGAATTTAATTTGGTTTATGTATTTTAGTCTGTCAAAGTTAAATTCAAACCTTTAACACACCTGCAGAAAAAAATAGTTTTAAAAACAACATTGAGGTTTAAACAGATAACAGAATATTAATTAAAGAAATAAAAAGAAAACATTGCAAGAAGAAGAATAAATCTTTTTTTTAATGTCTTTACCTTCTTGGTGTCCCAGGGTTTGAGCAGTTTTCCCTCATCCAACACATTCTCTTCAATGGGGGGGACAGGGTACGGAAACACTGAAGGACAAAACACCGAAGTCTGTAAATAATATGTACGCATGTAATATAGAGCAAGTGTTCTAGCTACTCTTGCCAGAAGCCAGTTTCATCGTCACATATAAACGAGGTAAAGGAGATTTAGAGCCAGTGAAATGATAAATACAAAGCCTGTAGTTGTATATCACCCTTTGGGAACATGTTTAAATAACTGAGCATTAGTAATTCTAGTAGCCACAGAAAAAAATAGTCCTACAAGGCTCTCACAAGCTCACGCATGGGTTACAAGGATGGTTTTTGTTTTGATTTGTGAAAACTCTCAAAATGATCAAGAGGGGAAAATGATGTCATGCTGCAAATCAAAGGTTTGCATGTGGCACATCTAATGAAACGAACCCCTCCGGGCTCCTTTGTTGCTTGCCAAATAAAATTTGCGGAGAAAGTAGCGTGTGAAAGTTACAAATGTGACTTTTTGACCTGCTTTTACAGCCGGAAGCAGGACCAAGGTTCATACTTTTAAACTGAAATATGTCTGCGTGTATAACTTGAGTGTCACACACATAGCAGGGCACTGAAGTTACAGGGTGGAGGAGTCTCACAAGCTGAAATGATTCGCCTATTGATTGAAGTCGATTGACAGAAACTTAATCAGCAAGTATTTGATAATTGATTAATTGTAAAAGTATTTTTTTCAAGCACAAATGCTTAACATTCACTCATCAAGCTTATTAAAAGTAACGGTTTTCTACTTTTTCTTAAATTATAGTAAACTGAATAATTTGGACTCTCAGACATTGTCTCAGACCAAACAAATTCCAGAATAATCAGCAGGTTAATCAATACAGAGAATAATTATTAGTGTTTTTGTAAACTCACCATTCATTTATACTACTCAATATAAACTACATTTTTATTATTATCTATTTAGTTACATTCTCCACTTTTATACAACCACAGGTTTTGTTTGTTTTTGTTTTTTTGGAAAATAGAAATTTCAAAATGTTAAATTTGAGCCCTGAAACCTGACAGCCGTGTGTGTGAATGTGTTCGTATTTAACTCACTTCTTCTGTCTTCTCCGTCGCTCTGACCTGCAGGATCAGACAGACAGAAAAGGTTTTACTGATGCTGGAAATATCGGCTTCAGTTTATATTCAGAACATCCTGATTTTGCCGGCAGCCGGAGGAAAACCTGTTTAGACTGAGATCTTTATTTTGAGGAAACGCGTTCAGTCAGGCCAGAAAAGTCATTTTAACAATGAACAGGTCGCCACATCTCATCCAAAATACAGACGAAAAAAACCCCTGTGATCACTGAGAGCTCTCGTCTGACAGAGATCACACCATTTTCACTTCACGTCAATGTGGTTTCAAGAGGTCACATATGAATCAGCTCGAGGGAGACGATAGTAGATGATTGACTCTTCTTTGGTCAAACTTCAACACAAACCTTTCTACACGACATGATGAACAAGGCGCCTGCTGGGCTGCTATTGGTCTTTCTCTCTGATTTTCAAACTAAAAAGACGTAGCAGCTGTTCTGGAAATGTTTCTCCTAAACTATCAACCAAAATATGGATAAATCAGAGGCGCAAAACAGGATATAACTTGCTTTTAAAAGTTATGAGCAAAGTTTGTGAGTTTGGATGAATTATCGCCTAAAACGAGCTGTTCACAAACTGAGCTTGCAAGATAAAATCTGGCTGAGGCATCCCACAGGGGTCATTACTTGGCCCACTTCTCTTATGCATACATGCTGTCTTCTTCAAAAACTACAACGTAAACAATCATTTTTGTATTTCTGCTAAAGCAAATTACTCCGTCCAGCTTGTGAAACTAGAAAAATGCTTCTCGGAAGTCTTTCGTTGGATGTATAAAACTGTTATATATTTACATTTGAATAGAAGACATGGATCCGTTTTCATGGATGTTTCCATTAATCTCAATGGCTGCTTAATTTCTTAGAGAAGAATTTGGGAACAGGTTTTAATCCCTTTATTTCGTCTGAGTCGCATATCAAAAGATACCAAACATGCCTTTTCTCCCCATTTACGTGACTTACAACAGATGTCTTCATTTGGTCCAAAACAGAGCACCCAGAGTACTCAACAGATAAAATATGATCATTTCACACTCCCAATACATACATACCCAAACTTATTTAGCCACTGAGCTACCCTCATTAAGATTAAGTTTCTAGTTATAAAGATAACACAACAGACTTTAAATCCCCTGTACTGTTCCAGCAGCCTGTGTATGTTATTGTGTAGTGTTTTTGTTTAGGCGTGCTGCCTCACCCGTGCGTCTGTTGCTCTGGGGGGTGAGGGTGGGTCCTCCCGTGGTGAAGGGGTCTCCGGTGGGAGGGTTCATTACGCTGGTGTGGAGGGCCGAGTCAGAGTTGGTCCTGAGGGGCGAGAGGCAGAAAGTGTTAAGAGGGAGAGAGAGGGAGAGAGAGAGAGGGAGAGAGAGAGGGAGAGAGGGAGAGAGAGAGAGAGAGAGAGAGAGAGAGAGAGACTTTCAAAGAAGTTGGAAGGTCGAGTGAGTCTTCATCTCCAACAGTTTGATACGAAGGTAAAACACAAACTCACAGCTGATGATACCAACCGAAGCTGAACTCACATGTTCTTCTTCCCACACACTCGAGCGGGACATTAATCTCCACAAGATTTTTTCAGGAAGTTTAGACCAATAAACACTGAAAGCAACTTATATATACACACAACACACAACACACCACAATTGTTTAAAGCATTACAGACACTAGAACATTTTAATAAAAAGACCCAGTGACTAAATCACAGCTGTTCCTGGTTGGATTCTGCAACAGAAAATTGGTCTCTCTTTTTGGTCTCTTGAAGTGAGCCGATAAGTGACAAGCCTCAGTTTACTTTCAGTGTGTCCTGGTCTTTATAGCACAGATGTGTTTACTTTACTTAGGAGCTCAGGTAATGCAGATAAAAGAGAGTGGACTAAATAGAGGCTAATGGAGAGCGCTTGAGAAAGGAGAGACATGGAAGGAAGACTTTAGAGAGTTATTTTGGGGATTTTTGATGGTTTAAAAAGGCAGAAAATCAATCAATCAATCAATCAATCAATCAATCAATCAATCAATCTTTTAATCAAATCAGCCGAAGAAGGAAGAAATAAAATATTCCAAAGTGAAGTTTGATAGGACACATTCTCATTTTCACCCGCGTATCTTTATTCTGTACAGGACTCACTTCCAGTCTCATGGTGGGAGCTGGAGGCTGGCCAGCAGAAGGAAGGAAGGAAAGAGGGAAGTAAAGGGAGGGAGAGGAAGAAGAGGATGAGGAGGATTCACCTGTTGAGTGCAGTGGTGGGGAGACGAAACAACTGGCTTTTATCCCCGGGGAAGTTTCCGGACCAATTCCTTTTCATGATCGACAAGAACAAAAAGTTATTTTCCTCCACCGAGCAAGAAACATCGAAAAGAGGAAAGGAAAACGGGGAGAAGAAGAAGAAGAAGAGTGGGCTCGGAAAGCAAACGCAAGCGAAGGAAGGAGAAAGATGGAGGCAGCGGGCGGAGGGCAGAGGGAGGCTGGCGAGTCACCTGACACGAAGCACGAAGGCCTGTGAAGCCAGTGCAGAGTTTCTCTGTGTGTCCGTTTACCAGCAGATTAAACTGATTAATATCTGTTTATAGGCTAATCTGTATCATGTGTATTATGCAACATCATGACAAACAACAAACAGCAAATTTGTGATTAATCTGTTGATTACTTTTTGCTTAAGCTATAAAAAAAATTGTGAAAACAGTCTGATACGATTCGACAAAGCCCAATTTTACATCTTTAAATGTCTTGTTTTCTCTGACCAAAAGCCCAAAACCCAAAAGATATTCAGTGTATAATGATGCAACACAGATAAAGGCAGCAAAGCCTCACACTGGCCAAGTCATAACTGTCCCGCAAGTCTGCCAGTAGCAGAGAGAGAAGACTTCTCACTTGTATGCCAGTGTGACACAGGACACATTGAACTTGGTTCTACTTTAACTGAAAGACAAAACTCTCACTGTGTTGTATGCAGCTGAAAACAACTTTCTCCTTTTAAGCAAAGCAAATGTTTTATTGCTGCTGCACGGATCACATTAGGCTTGTTAACTGTAAAAACTGTCTCAGAAGCTTAAATAAGCCTGAATTAGTTCTACTCTAAATTCTTAGTGCGACCTTTGTTACCTCCAGTACAGAGTACCAGGCCTTTATTAAACAGGCCTATTTTATCATTTCCTCTGTTTTATAACAATATCCCTGTTATACCCTGTATCTCATTGGCTGTTAATGCAAACTCAACGCGTCCGTGTTTACTGATAGCCTTGGATAACGTTGGGAAGTTGTTTTAAAAAAAAAAAAAAAAAAAAAAAAAAAAAAAAAAAGCATCGAGAGATGAACCGACATTGTTGGGTTTGGTTATTGCGAAAAATATGGAATAACTCCAGACTTATATCGTCTAGCTGGCACTAACACCACAGAAGAAGAGCACAGACGAGAACTGGACTAACATTTGTTTTGACTAAAACCTAAAAGCTAAACCTAAAACCAGTTGCCAAATCTCTGTTGAATAAACACGCTCCTTTTGACTTTATGTCGACAAACTCTGCTTCTCTTGAACTGAGGCCATTTGAGCCTCGACGGACCAGAAGCAAAAACACAAGGAAGTCAGTTTCTCCTCTCGGGCGACTGAAGACGAAGGGCAGGTTGGGGTCGCTCTCAACTTTACCAGAAAACCTGATGTTTAGAAAGACTCGGGGCTGGCGACCTGACAGAGTGGCAGCTGGCTGGAGGAGTCGAACCTAAACAGCCTTCACTCGTCAGACTCTAGGAAATGGCTGGAGGTCACTTGCCAGCCTAATGCGAGTGTGTCAGTGTGTCGCCATGCGCAGTGGACCTTCTGCGACTGTGGACGGAGGCCAGTCTCTCTCTGAAGGGTAATTGTTGTCATGTTAGAAGAAAAACCAGGAAGAACGCAGGCGGGCAGGCGAAAATTAAATGACTGGAATGAAGCAGAAAACAGAAAAAAAGGCCAAAAAAAAAAAAAAAAGAAAGAAAGGCAGATTCCCAAAAGGAGAACGGGCACAAAAAAGAGGGAAGAACTGAGAGCACTTCAAAACCAAGTGAGGTTTGGAGAGACGCCGGCTAAAATCAACTCTGTTTCCTGTTAGTTGTCTAGAGGTTAGTGTTGCTGCCGTAGAAGGAAATGAACCGAAGCTGCGGCCTCAGTAGGATCCATGAAAACCTTTGTGAAGCCTCAGTGTCACCTCATGTGATTCTGATTCAGTCTGGAGCCACAGAGAGAAAGCAGCCCTGAGGCTGGTGGGGATTCAATGTCTCGCTCAGGGACACTTCAGCGGGGGGGGGGGGCTTCAGCTGAAGGACAGTTTTCTAGAAACTGCACCTCAATGCCAAAGTCCTTGTTTGGTTTTTGTTTTTCAACTTCTATGTTTTAATGTCGTTTTCACTAAGAAAAGCCTTGTTGAAATGAGACGAGTACCTGGCTGATGTCACATAAAACACTGGGTTTCTGCAGGTTCCATGAAGCCAGAGACACAATTTATAATCTTATACTACCTGGAAATTCATTTAATAATCATTTAAAAATGTCAATTGATGCGTGTTAAAACAATCCCAATTCTAGGCCCACTTACTAGCTTGTTCTGAGGTTTCAAACACATCTCACAGCAAATGGAAATAGCTCAGGGTTCAATGAGTGATCCAAGTATAGAAGCGGAGGACGGAAACCCATTTCTGATTCTTTAAGACGGACTTTACTGTTCTGTAAAATGTCTGGAGTCACCAAACAAACATGTAGGAGTGACGGTGGACCTTAAGTTCTTAACACTAAAGACAATTAGGGGACTAAAAAGCATGTAAGACATTTGTTTACTTATTTTTTGTATTATATTAGATATTTTCTTATTTAAATCCATTTCTCCATATTTGATTTTAGTTTATCTTTAACATATATATAGAAATACAGAGAGGACAATAAGCTATAAACAACATGTGCCTTAAGGGTCAAAGATCTGAGCTGAAAAGGTTCAGGGACGTTCAGAAGCTGTGGATTCCTCTGAGGGGAGATGGATGAGAATCGTCTGCTTGTGTTCAGACTATATATATATATGTGTGTGTGTGTGTGTGTGTGTGTGTGTGTGTGTGTGTGTGTGTGTGTGTATGTATATATATATATATATACACACACACACATATATACATATATACATATACACACACATATACACACATACACACACACACTCTATACTTTCTATACATTCCTCAAAGTGAGGTATCAAAAAAATATCTCTGGTATTGGTACTGAACGATATCAGCTCTGTTTATGGGTTCAAAGTGTATTTCTGGAAGCAGACAGGATGCAGATTGTGCTACTTATCTATTGATTCATCTAAGAAACAGTATGTGGAGAGTGAAAGAATATAAATATATTTTAGGATGTTTCAAAGCTTTGAGTTTCAAGGGCCTGCAGACACCGCTGAGATATAGTTTCACACTTCTGTCTTTGTCTCATCACGCTGTGATGTGTCTTAAACCCATGAGGTTTTGGGTTTTGTAAACCGTCCGAGGTGTCACAATAGCTTCAGAAAGGTTTCAGAGCAGAAAAGACTCAAACAGGAGGCATCCCAGCGGACAGCCGTGTCTCCATGGATGACAGACAAAGGGGGGGGGGTTAGCAGACAGTACCTTCTCCAGCTGGGGTCGGGAGGCGGGGACAGGTAGGCAGAGTTATACGGCGAGCTGTCCACCTGAGGAGACGGCCGGTTAAGGAAACACACTGATGACACATTTTCCTGTTCTTTCACTTTCTGTTTCCACTTCACATGATGGACTCTGGTTTCAATAGGATTAAAAACTTCTCTTTCTTTACTGAATTCTAGTGAACATTAAGGGGCCGTTAAACAAAGCCCACTGTCCAGTATCCAATCACAGCTCCTAAACCTGGAAACTGGCCGAACCCTCTCCACTTCATCCAGCAGATGACAAACTTATAAAGGAGGAAGTTTAATCAACATTTTTTGTTCCGTCTTCACTGCGGAGCTTCACACTTCAACGGTTTCCAGCTCCACTCTTTCACACTTTTTACTCAACAGACCGGCTGTTTTCTGCACAAATCCAGGGTGATTTGAGCGACTCAACTTTCAGGCTTTCCCTTCCTTTAGATGGTGACTCTCTCTGTTTCTGCATGCCTGCATCAAGACTGAAGATGGTTTATTATTATTTCTCTTACTTTATTTTATCTTATTATTAATTTATTCTTTTTCTTATGTGTGTGTATGTTTTGTTTATTTCTGCAGTTTGTTTTTTGTCATTATTATGAATTGTAATCCCGAAAGCAGACAAAAACAAACAGATGTCACAGATGTCTTTTCATCACAGCCGCAGAGCCTCTTGAACCCTTTTTCCACCGCAGGAACTGAACCAGCTGTAATCGGCCTCCTGTCACCTCAACCTTTAAAGATGTTGTGTTTCTACTGTAGTTTGAAAACCAGGGCATTTCATAAAATTAAAATCCAAAAGCGGGACCTGCTATGTCCTTTTTCTGTGCTGTTTGGTAAGAGAGTGAAGTAAGCTGTTGTAGGACAGCCACAATGTAAGAAGAGGAGCTGATATTTTCATTGATTTTCACATTGATGCTGAAATCAGGTTTGGCCAGATTAACCTGCTAAAGAACCAAGTGGCAAAAATGAGCTACTGGGTCCTTATTAAACTCCTATTCTCTGCATTTTGTGCAATTTGTACAGTTTGTCTATGCAGGAATACGACCAGGCTCCAGATTTGTTCTGTTTTTGATTTAACAAATTAATTCAACAGTATGTATTATATGAGCACAAATTGAAATTATGAATGTCCTTACACAGGGGTCCATTTGATGACAGGATCATCATCATTAATCAGATAATTAAGCAGGATTCATCTTATAATGTCAGCTGACATCCTTTGGTGGTGCAGATTACCAAAAGATTAGTGCAAACCACACGACAGGCAGTAAACCTGGACTCTACTTCCAACTGTAAAACTACTTCCAATCAACATAAACATAAAATACACTGACGCCGCCTTGTGCCTTGCTTAAGGGCATAAAAACCCCTCAGTGATAAACATCACTACCAAGACTGCTGCTTCCTAACAGTCCATTCAACACAGGAAACAAGTCGAGTCCAGATCAGTGTTCAGCCTGCAGAGGATCTTTGGAACAAAAGCATGTTGTGTTGCTGCCGTGACCTAAAAACAGATAACTGTCCTACTGACAAGATGATACAAAGCAAACTTTACACAAGATAAAATATCGCTTTGTATTAGAGCAGTGCATTGTTTGATGATTTAGATGGATCTGACAAGGGACTTTACAGAGTAAGAAAAAGAAATACACTGAACCTGTTGGACTGGTAAAGGCCCAGTTGTTTGAGGGTTGTGGAGGTAGACATCTACTTAAACCAACAACCAGTTGGTTCAGGTCTTTTTGTGAGATTTCTTGACTAAAATAAATCCATACAGTAACTTCAGGCTTATCCTTTAACAGCCTGCAGATTTAGATTTGACAGTAGACTGAAGGATACTTGTCGGTTGCGGTACGGTCGGACTGGCGAGATGAAGCGGCGTTCCCTCTGGACTCGCTCCACCAGACCATGATGCCGAGTAGACCGGTTAGACTCAAGAGTGGAGGGGAAGGAGCCCTGAGACAGAAAGAAACAGACATCAGATATGGTTTTCAGTTCATTGTGTACGTTAATTTAACATTTGTAACGTTGTTTACAGGAGTAAACTAATGCAAAACAGGAAGGGCAACACAGTTGGTTGTAAAACCATTTACGGTGGTTGACTTTGAATTTTAAAACTAATGAGCTGGTTTGTTTCAGATATGATAGGAAACTGGTTCACTGTTTTTATTCCAGGGTGTTCGGAGGAGTTACAAAACAGAAGTGCTGCTCATATGATTTATATCTTGGCCCTGAAAGCAGCTCTAATTTCAGCAGCCAGCTGCTGCGGGGACGTCAGACAAAGACTTAATTTGGAGGAGTTGTAAAATAGTTCATACTGCAACTGTTACAGCCTAAATATTCCAGGACAACTCATTGTTTTATAGGATATTATGTGCATTCGGTCATCTTCCAGGCCTTTTCACTGACTGGAGAACTGTATCAAACGATGAAAAGTTTCTGTTTGTCAGTTTGTTAGCAAAATATCTGAAAACATGACAGATTTGGTTAAAATTTGGATCCACCAGTTTGTGTTGTGTTATGTTGTGTTTATGTGCTGGTAAAAAGAAGCCAACTCCGCTCCATAAGAGTGTTGCTTCGCTAAGAATTTTTCTTGGAAAATCAAAACCTGGAAGAAACTCGACACACCTCCCCCAAATTCCTCCGAACTCCCAGTGGAGCTCAGTGGAGCTGAGAGGCCGAGAAAGATTCCCGCTACCTGCAGCCAAATTAATTTCATCTTGGTGTGACCTCAGAGACAGAGGAGGAAGAGGAGGGACGCCAGCAAGCCAAGGCTGAGGTTCAGCTGTGATATTGGCGGAGGAGACGGAAGGAGAGGCGATGATATTGATGAAAAACCTCCATTACAGAATGAGTTTGGCTCTGCAGAGCTGACGGGAAACTCTGATGAGTCAGAAGTGACGAGCTGAAGGATGCAGACTGAGGTGACACAGCAGACTGTCTCCTCAAAACACCACATCATATTCATAGTTTTCTTTCTGTGTATTGATCTTCTTGTAGAAACGGAGGTAGTATTCGCAGATGTAGTAGAAACAGGAATAGCAGTAGTAGTAACGGACCAGTAACAGTGGGAGCAGCAGAAGAGTTTAGCTTAATAGTTTCAGAGGTACCGGACCAGAGTAGTAGAAATAAAAGTGGAAGCAATACTCGTGACTGTCCCGGTGATAGAAGTAGTGGCAGTAGTAGCAGAGGCATCAGTGGTAGTATCAATACTACGAGTACTAGTTACAGAAACAGAAGTCATGGCAGTCAGTAACAGAAGAGTTAATGGAATCTTAATAAAAACTAAATAAAGAAACACAAGCTGGGAGAAGATGAAGGAGGTGACATCAGAAGTGAGAGCATGGTGGCTGTCGGTCACCTGAAAGTCCTGAGGGCTCCTGCCGATCTGGTTCACGTTGGGTAGCGAGCCGCCGTAGTACGGACCCTGACTCCTGGCAAGACGGACCTTCTGGGCCTGCAGCTGACGGGACGAAGACGACAAGGAAGACAAAATAAACACATTAACAATCTAACAATAAATCAGTGCTTTACCAAGAACGACACAGTGTACATGTACTGTTACTGCGAGGAGCGCTGACATCCTGCCATAACGCTGTGATAGTGCCCTCGCTTTAGTGTAATAACTGGTGAGTGAAAACTAAAAATGATTTGAGGTTACTCCACATAAATAAATAAAGTAAGTAGACATTGACAGATATTTGCTTTTTAACACAAACAGCTTTGCAAATATAAAGTATTAATCTGTGATAAGACAGAACCAGGCTACCTCAGTAACATCCATCAAGCCTGTGTTTTATTTTATTTTAATTGACTGCAGCACGCCAGAGGCTCCCTGTGCAGTGCACCACAGGCCCATCCATCAGGGCCAGCCCAGTAAAA
Source organism: Lateolabrax maculatus (assembly GCA_031216445.1). Taxonomy (NCBI): domain Eukaryota; kingdom Metazoa; phylum Chordata; class Actinopteri; order Acropomatiformes; family Lateolabracidae; genus Lateolabrax; species Lateolabrax maculatus. The sequence continues at coordinate 1,297,629 of CM062199.1, forward strand.
CCAGTACGTCTAACTGCTCTTACTGTAATTAAACAGCACAAACATATCAGGGGAGAGCCAACAGGAGAAAGGACCCACGTGCATACATGTATAAAGAAGTAACCTGATTGTCCTACCCTCGCTGTTCACCCTCGCTGTTCACCCTCGGGCCTCGCGTCGCTGCACGTAAATGATCCATTTGGCGAATCATTCACTTTTTAGCCATTTGATCAGAGCGACTGACAGTTCAGGTCAGCAGCGTCAGTTCAGACGTCACCAACATTATAACTCAGCTGTCACTCCGACAGATGTTAGCTCCAGGCTAACAACTGGACACATAAGTCACAGGACACCATATCGTACACAGATTAACAGACAACAGCTTGTAGGAATAGAAAGTAGTCAGCAGTAAGTAGGAAAAGGGGCAAAGGTCACAGCGCCGTGATAATACTCTGCAGTCCAACCAGGAAATAAAACAAGAAATCTTCCCAAATTCAAAGTATCAGGTAAACAATGACAGCTCGGCACTGAGTGGAGCAAAATGTATTCATGAACTGTATTAAAACCCATATCAGTCCGCTGTGATAATACAAGAGTAGTTTCCTAAATATAATAACATCCAGCCAAATGTCCGACGGCTATATGAGCAGAAAAAACAATAACTGTGATGTTAAAAAGCTGCAAGAAACTCCATTTTGTCCTGACAAATGTTTGCATGCATGTGTGTCATGTGTTGTAAGTAGATCAAATGGTCCAGTGGGAAGACAACTAACCGCTAGTAATCAATGAAATACAGCTAAATTATGGCTTTTGGGTCTTAAATTTGACAATGTCATTTGGGTTCTTCCTTGAATTTTACTTTAGTTTTATTTTAAATGGCTGCTGATTTTGTTCAAAGCCCACTGCTGACTTCAAACCAAAATCAAAGAGAAGCACGACTCCACTGAAGACCACTAAACAGTAGCCTGGTCTTTCTCTGGACAGCAGAACAAATTTAATTTCAGTCGGTGCTCACTGTCTGAGCCTCATACTGTGGCTGATAAATTACGGAGCATTTACTGCCAGCTGTTCTGATTTTACTGTAAATCTACTTCGTTTTGCTGGATTTTTTTGGCCTGGAGGGGAAAATAGTTGAAACACAGGAATGTCACATTCTAATGTTTTTTACAGCATCTTTGCATCATGTTTACGTCTCAAACTTGGACTTCAGGTGGGAAAAGGTTTAGAAACAAACAAAACAAGCTTCACTGCTGACCTGACTCCTGACATACTGTCTGTGATCGACACTTGTTTTAAACCTTCTGTGAACCAGATTCCCTTCAAACAACGAGGAATGACTGAAAAATTAAACGTGAGAAAATGTTGAGGTTTGCAAACCTATAAATATAAGTATATATTTACAACACACACACACACACACACACACACACACACACACACACACACACTTCCTTGGAGAGTGTGATGAACTAATTTAATCTCCAGTCTTTCCTGTCCTTGTTCTGTATCTGCTCATGTCCTTGGATCTCTGCAAAACACTTTTGTAAGACTCCAGTGTGTTAAAAGCATTGGCAGGCATCACTGAATCTCTGCAAACCCAATAAACTCAGACGAACAGCTTTGTTTCGAGGCTGCTTCCATGCCAATGTTAATGTAGCAGCTATCATAACAGCCTTTTTGTTTCTGCTGTTGAAACGCTGCTGTTGTCAGTGAACTAATTATTGTCCAGAGACGAGAATCATTCCCAAAGTAAACTGGTGGATTAGTGACGAGGTTCAGCCAGGTTCGGTTTGGGTTTTAATCATTCTCTTCTCTTCAAAATAGAGTTTAGGCTGTAAAGTTGCTCCGAGTGAGAACAAATAGAACTCAGAAAGTGCAGACTCAGACCTTTGATATGACAGGAAACTGACAAATCACTGGAGCTGAGTCATTTATTGAAGAGCTCCATCACCGCCACTGAAGACTGGTCTTGTTCAAACTGTAATGAACTCACACAGAGTGTCAGAATTAATCATTTCAATAAAATCTGAGCTGAAAATAAAGACAAACATTGAACATATAATGGAGTTCAAAAGAGCCAGAATGCAGCAATTCTTCTTTCCCTTTATTCATAATCGAATTGAAGACGGTTAACAAAGATCTGTCTTTGTTTTGAGTGAGGACGTTTCAGACAAACTCCAGGAATCATTATCACAACCCGACTAGATTCAGTTTGGCTGCGTTCACCAACGAAACGCTGAAATCCATCCAATCAGGAGAGTTTGCAGTTCAGTTTCCTAAACACTAAAACGCCAAAGCTGAGAGGAAATACAGTTAAAACAGCTGCAGAGGTGAGATGAAGAAACACTGATCTCTTTCTAAGAATATCTTCCCTACAAAACAAAAAACAAAAATGACTCAACAGCCAACAAAGTGCTCAGTTGCCTCCAAACGCAGACAATAACCACTGTTTGCAGGCAGCACTACACCTGTAATACAGCAACACAATACTTACAAAGTGGGAAAACACCAAACACCACATAACATCTATACTTTACGAGCAGACTGTACAGAAGATTGTACAAAACACAGCTTTATTACTCATCACTCTTTTTCAAATTAGTCCCCTTTTATACAACGTTGTAAGCACATATGTATGTACATTTGTATCCGCTGCCATTATTCTGATAATTGATGGTCAAATAAACCCTCGTTCAAGTTTTCCAGCCTCCTCCTGAGTACACTGGGTCTCCACACAAAATTTAAGTAAACTTAAGTCAGAGAAAACCAGGATACCTCGCAGTCTATGTGGCCTTTTAGTGTGTTAAAATGGCCACTACAACCTTTTTACTTAGGGAAACCGTTCCAAATCATGCATCATTTTACTACTAGTGATGCACAAACTGGTATCAATACTGACCTTACTAAACAAATCTAATATAATTGGAATCTGGACAAGCCTAAATGCCTGCACACATTGTTTATTATATATTCTATTTCCCAGCGCCAACATGCGTCAGCTGACCTGACGCTTTAACTTTATGTAATCTGGTTAACAGTGTGGAGGACGTGCAGGATCACATTAATAAAGCTGCCACAGATCATGCAGACAACACGTTAAATCCCCCGTTAACCAACCAGTGAAACCTCTGAAAGTCCCTGTTCCTCCCCGAGGCTCCAGAACTCAGTATTCAGCCCTGTAGCTGCAATTATCACTATCCTGTGAGGAGAAACACTTCTTTAAATAGATTTAATTAGATTTTATGAGCCACAGAATTAGGAAAAAAAATAAAAAGGAGCATCTTCAACTTATCTGAAAACTTCAAACTGAAATCACCAAAACTGAATATTAGCATATCAGCTATCATGGCTCATTTGATTTGAATTACCACCCACACCACAGATATAATAAGTCAAAATATTGCTGTCAGACTGCCTACACTGTTTCCATTTCCACTTTAAATACTTTTTTTCCAGACCTCTGACTCCATTTGAAATATTTTACTAAGATGTGAGCTGAGTCTAGCAGGAAAACATCAGTGAACTGTATATTAATTCAGATAATAACTATAAATATATGTAAAAACACAATTATATCAACCTTAGACAATCCTAAGACAAATATACAAGAGGCTATTGCTGCTCTTCTTTCTTTCTGTCTGTCTATCCACCAACATACCCACCATACTCATTTATCTGTAATAACCCGAAACTAACAATTATTAATTATAATTTAATTATGGATTAATGTGACAATTGGAAAAACACAGAAGGGGGCAACATTAAATGTCCCAACCAACAGTCCAAAACCCGAAAATATTCAATTTACTTTAATTTAAGACGAAGAAAAGCTGAAATTTCTCACATTTGAGAATCTGGAACCATCAAATGTTTGGTATCTTTACTTGAAAATGACTTTAACGAACAATTGAGGAGCAAAATAGCTGCTAATTTCCTTTCGATTAATTAATCAACAAATTGCTGCAGCTTTAATCCCGATATTGGTTGATTCAACGGTCAGGATCTGAAGAAATAGATCCCTCCGCCTTTTAAAAACACTGGTTACTGGTCACAACAACAGCCATTCTGCGTCATCGGTACTTTAACTTCTGTATTTCAACATTGTGTCATTACTGCTCTCCGGAGGAAAATTAAAAGTGTCTGCGATGCTTCAGCCTGAGAGAAACGACATATCAATACTGAACAGCTTCGACGTGGAGCTACTGCTGCTACCAACACACACACCCTGATGCCATTAGCTGATTGGACCACCCACACACTCCTGCTGCAGTGTGTGTGTGTGTGTGTGTGTGTGTGTGTGTGTGTGTGTGTGTGTGTGTATAAAGGACAGGGGCAGAAGGAATTCCCAGAAGAGATGGTACCTAAAAGGGTGGTACTGTCAGTAAATGACGGAGGAGGAGGAGGAGGTGTGTGTTTGTCAGAAGCCCCTTTCACACATGGAGTCTGAAACAACAATCGCTTTCATTGTCAATTAACCAATCATTATTTTTACAATTCATTGATCAATTATCTGGTCTATTAATCTGCAAAAGAACAGTGAAAAGCCCCAGGAAAGAGGAAGGACATGTGATTGAGGAGTGAACTAACTGTTGAGACCTTTATCTAATAAATAAATTGATAAGAAAACGAGATACGTAAAGAAACCCATCTGATTTATTACTAATCAGAATAAATCACAAATACTAAGCGATAAAAGTTGGGTTAGATGTTGAACATTATATTAATCCTTCATGAAGAAGTTTAGTTTGTGCTGCTGTGGAACATTTGTGTTATTACTGTTTAGAAAACAGAAAAATAATAAAATGATGCCTGCTATAACTTCCCGCAAACCCAGGGAAAAGTATTAAAGTTGCTTGTTTTATTCGACCTACACACAAAATGCCAAAAAATATTCAGTTTACTGTCACATATGGCAAAGAAAAGTGTAAAATCCTCCCATTCAAGACGCTGACACCAGAGAAGGTTTAACATTTTTGTTTGAAAAGTGATTAAACTGATTAATCGCCTGTTAAATATTCATTGCAGCACTAGTGTCTCATATTTATTTGTCCCTCATGGACATAAATGGGATGAACAAAACATTAGAAACACCTCTTTAACATTTACCGCAGGGCTGCTGGATTAGACTACATCAGGTTTAGTTTAGTGATACCTAAATAAACTCAGAAAGCAGAAACTGTCTGTATTAATATTGTGATATTTATGAAACCTCAGCACTGTGGAGTCCTGACGCTGAGTACTGAAAACCAGTTAAGTGCTGGAAGTTGGCACTCAGTGCTCCGATTTTGTTTTCTTTGTTTGCTTATTCTTTCATCAGATAAGTTAAGTCGGAGCCTTTCTGGCAAACCTCAAGCTGCCAACGGACCAACACGATCGATCAACGTGAGAAAAAACGTCTTTACGTGTTGTGCAGGTACCACCGTAAGTTAAGATTCAGAGAAAAGTACTTTTTCTATTAATTAATTAATAACTAATTGATAATTTAATATCAATTAGGGCAGCAACTAACAAAATGTCAGAAAATAGTGAAAAATGACTGATATTTCACATGTGAAAAGCTAAAACAAGTTATTCATCACATTGATTCAAAGATCATATAAAAATCCAGTAATCTGCTTATTGATTCACAACATCGACCCCAACAGTCTCACACACCGGGAGACGTTAAAGGACAGGAACCACGGTACAAACTGCGTATGTATATCGTCATATCGCCCGACGCCCCTTTAGTGTCTTCTACGCTACATATAAATAACACTGAAGTCAGTAGTAATAATAATAATAATAATAATAATAATAATCCAAACCAGGATTCATCCTCCTGCCTGTTGTCTCTCACCTGAGTTAATCTCAGCCAGCTAAAGTCAACACAGGCTGTGATTGGCTGACAGGTCACCTGTCATCATGCAGAGCTCCACCTGATGCACCTGAGCTGCACAGGAAACTCACACCTGATCAGATTTGTGGGTTATTTCATGAGTCGCTGTGCAGCCCTGTTGAGAACCTTACCGATTCAAATTATAATGAAATATTCAATATATTAATAAATACTGGAAATATTTACCTACTGTGTATAAGTTTACACAGTAACATATGCCAAAAAAAGCCTAAACCAATCATTTATATTATATAAAAAAACAAGAGCTCAAACAAGAGAATGTTTGTTTTTACCTGATGAACACTTTACACTTAAAATTCACCTTTACTCTTAGCATCCACTTAAGATGACTTCAATTAAAACACATCACTCAATTATTAAATAAGTGATGATGCCACAAAGGAGTGAATTAAATACGCTTTAATAAATGAGTTATTCCGTCTTTTGACAGGTGGACAACTACAGGCTCAAACCAACACATCCTGGTTTAGTTAATGCAGCTAAAAAACACCCAGCATTGGTGTAAATTCAGTGTAACACAGCTGGTGCTTCACGTTAAGGCCGCTGACTGAAAGCTGAAAACTAAAGTTCACAGATCTGATGAGCTGAAATCAAACCAGCTGAGCGAGAGCCCCGGTAATCACGACCCGACCTGCGCGTAAAGCCCGTCACGCCAAAGTCCATTCAAAAAATGTCACAATAAAGTAAAGCGTGCTCGTTAAAGACGTAAACCAGATAAATCACGACTTAAAATGCTTCGTTTGGGTCTATCAACCAAAACGGCATAGCTCCGATTCACCAACAAAAACCAAATCTTTAAAAAAAACTAACTTTTCTTTAATCACGTTATCAGTTAGCTGCCCTGGAAGAGGCGTGATAGTTTAAAAAGTCAGCCATGGTTGTCCTGAGACGAACTGCCGCTGTGGGTCTCAAATCAACGCCGAATTCACCACAACAACAACATAATGTGTAAAAACATTTTAATCTGCCTCACTCGTGCTGGATATACGCGTGGCGATGAAGCGCCGCGCTGAAGTGCCAGATTTTTGAACGGGGCTCCGCGGGAAGCGTCGGCTGACAGCAGCGACGTTCACGTAACTTTAGTAAACAAGCCGAGTTAGCCGCGGGAGCTAACGGGCGCTAACGACGGATCGGAAACGGACTACAAGTTGTGCCGCCGCTACAGATCTCACAAAAACTACACACGCAGCCGCGCCGCGCCGTTACCCGCCACGAGTGCACCGATCCGAGGCAGAGCGCCATGTAGGGGCCGGCAGATAACGTTATCTCGGAGCCCGACCAGCCCGGGCAAGGCCTCTCTTCCTCCGGGCAGCTCCGCTCCTCCTGCCTCTCCGTCTCAGACTCACCCTGGTCGAGGTGATGTCCATCATGACCTCCTGGAAGGCGGCCGTCTCCTCGGCCTGTCGCTGGGTGTGCAGCGCTATCTTCTCGCTAAACTTTCGGGGGTTGGAGGCCCCGGACCCGGCGCCCGAGGCGGGTCCGGGTCCGGGTCCGCAGCCGCCTGTACCCGTCGCAGACATCTTCACCGAGCGGACGGGACGACTTGACGTAGTGGAATGATTTCCACCAGAGAGCGGCGGCAGCGCGAGGAGGTGCCACTCCGCAGCTGCTTCTGGGGACCGAAAGCGTCCGCGTTATAATGAGTGCTTTAAATAGAGACACGAGCTGTGGACATGTCTCCGGCTTCAAGTTCAGTTTGATAAATTGGTTAATCAGGTTCAGAAAAAAGTTACTAAAAAGAAACAAAAACAGTAGTGAGAGGTTATTTTAAAATGTGATATAATTAAAAATAAATTAATAAATAGCAACATAAATGAACAATGAACCACTAAAGCTCTTGCATCATCCCAAATGTTTGATAAGTGTGAGACATCCTGTCACACAGGACGAGCTGTGATTTCAGGGAGAAGGTGGGGGCGCGCCCCCTGCCGGCAGCGCGCCGCGGCTGAAACCACCGAAGAAGAACTTCCTGAGTTCAACAGTGTCGTGATTAAATTGTAGTTCTTTACTGATCACCTGACCAGGAAGGTCAGAGGTCAGGGGTCAGAGGCCAGGGGTCAGAGGCCAGGGGTCTGCAGCTGGTGGGAGCGCTTGTGCTCCCACAGCAGAAATGTTCATTAGAAGTAAAGATAGAAAAAAATAGACTTTATAATAATAAAAATATAAAATTATATTTGCTTTTTTATTGACCAGCTCTCTCTAGCAAAATGTCTAAAAACATGAATGAACCTATTTAAAGACAGGTTGAAGCCCAGTTAATCAATATTATATTTTTAAATTTTTTTTATGCTTTTGAGTAATAAAAAAAAATTACAAATAAGCATTATGCTACTTTATAGACATGATCGGATGTAAACGTAGTTTTAGAAATAGAAGGCACCACCTTAAAGAAATGTTTAATAGACATGAAAACCTTTTTCCACACTCTATATATATATAAATTTATATTATTTTATATTATCTGTTTGCATGGTGGCAGGGTTTATAATTCTGATGGAAAAATACCACATTTCATTTATCTTTACAGATTTATTGTACAAATTATGAAGTCACACCCCTCTCCATCCCCATTATGACCCTCCTGCCTCTTAACTATCACCTGTCCAGAAAAGGCCAAATGTCCCCCCCAAAAATAATCTAATAAAAATCAGATTTGTATAAAATGAACGTCCACATCACCAGAACTGAGAAAACTCCATCCACCAATGAAGACCAAGTGTTAAGGATAAAAGCTCTGGAAAAAGCTTGTAAGTGGGCTTTGAGCTGAGTGTGGTGCGTTCATGTGCCGCTGGGAAGTTCCAACATCAGAGACGTCAGTCAGCAGCAACAACAGCTCAGAAATATGAAAATCCTGAAAGCGGAAATAAAAACCTTGTGAATAATAAAGCAAGAGTCTAAAGCCACTGTATGATCTGAAAAACTATCTTGTGTTTAATTCAGTCTTTGGCGTATCATCACAATACAAAATATAACATAGATTTCACACAATCAACACAACGATCAAAATACTGCGATCAAATGCTTTGGTGTTACAATTACAAAAATACATTTCTAAATGTCATTATCTAAAACATGTCAGTCTCATTACATCAACAGCTTATTTAATGCACTTTTTCTACTCATGAAATCCTGTTAAAGCAAGTCAAAAATAAATCAAAGCTGATCTGAAACAGGAGATACAAGGTTTCCGCCCGCCTGCTGTCCGGCCGTGTAGTAAATTCCAACAACAAGCAGCTCATTGTGTTTGTCCAGTGCGGCGTTTCTCTGCAGAGCCTCTAAATAAAAGACTTCTTTTCAACCGAAGTGAACACAAAGTGTCGTCTGTCTGCAGCTCTGTCAGGACACATTGTACCGGCCACAAACTAAGAATATTTTGGGGTTTTGTTGCAGAAATCTGTGGGTTTTTGGAGTAAAAATAAGTCCTCTGTGATCACGTGGTGTTTGTTGACAGGTAGGTGTGGTCCTGTGTCATGTTTTCTGGCCCGTAACACTCATATCCTACAACTGTCCTGTGTATAAACAGCACATATCTGACATGATGCCAGAGTATGGGAGGACAAACACAAAACGACGGCTTGAAACAGCTAAAAAACACATGTATATTACTTAAAACCATTTAAGTAGGGTATTAAACATAAAAACCAAACATTTTCTGCTTCCAGCTTCTCAAGTGTGCAGATTTTCTCCTTTTTTCTGTTTTATATCATCGTAAACTGAATATTTTGGACTGTTCGTCAGACAAGATGTTGTGATGGACATTTGTTGCTATTTACTGAAACAATAATTGAAGAAAACAACCAATAGATTAATAATAATGAAAATAATCATTAGTTTCAGATTTGACACTTTGCTCGTCACTCCAAGGCAACTTTCTGCTACTGAAATTTCCAACTTTATTGGGCAGATTTAAAGGGATACTTCCCTTAAAATCTATGTATTCAGTGTCAAATCTTCTCAACCTGAAGGCTGGAAAGGTCATTTATTCCCACAGCGA